>CM002478.1:19165163-19242457 GCA_000325765.3 Leersia perrieri
CGGCTACGGTTTTGGATAAAAAGAAAAGGAATTTTTTTTAGGAAATTGTAATAGAGTCCTATTAGGAATTGAGTCCTACTAGGAATATGAAATATTTGGTATAAATAGAGAGGGAGGCTTAGCCTAGAGGGTAAGCCACAATTGTTAGATTTGAGAGCTCTTTGTTTTAGGTTTTGTAAAAGGGGTGTTTTGGCTGTACCTTGTGACAATATATTTCAGCAATAAATATCATATTCAATCATCAAGATGTTTCCGGTTCTGTAAGTTGATTGAATTTATTTTATCGGTTTTGCTGAAATTCTGAGATATCTTATGTTGCGAGTGCTATATCGTTTTAACCGTTGATTATTTTACAAATCCGTTCGGTGGAGTTGTTCCTTATATCTATTAGTTTATTATGAAAAAATTTGGCACAGATCCAACGGTTAGTTTTTGCGTAATCTAATTTTTACTGATACTCTATCAATCTGATTTTTAGATTCGAAAATTATTCTTCCGCTGTCAATACCTACTATTCACCCCCTCTAGTAGGTTAATTTATCGTGTTCGATCCTACAGAATCGAGCTACATGGCTAACGCTCTAGTGCGCTGCAGTGACTTTCTGTCATGATCTGGAACAAGCAGATCGAAGGCGCTGGCATGCAGGATGAACGAGCGATTCTTCTTCTAGGATGAATGAGTGTTTGTTCCTTCTTGTTCTGGTCATCACCTGACATAGATGTCTTGCCATGCTTTGCAAGACGAGATTGCTTTTCACCAGGTGCCCCTACTGCTCTCTTTTTTACTGCCGCATGCTGCGCTGTTCTCTCTCTTAAGGCACTCCATCACAAGAATAAAGCATCATTATTAGCAAACTCCGGATGATTTTTCTCTTAGTTACTTATTCGGTATCTGATCCAATTAAAACGTTATTCGTTGCAATTACAACAGGATCATATCTTTTTTAAAAAAAAAAAATTGTTGGGTGCTTTGGTGCAAATCAATAGACCGGTGTTTGCTGCTGCCATCGAAAAATGATCTCCATCGAAAAAGTATTAAGAACTACCACTCTTTGCTGCTGCGAATTCATTTTTATCCACATAATCACGTCAACCAGTACACTTCTAACTTATACTTAGTTCCTAGCAATACAAAGATATTTCCCTACTAATATTTGTACTTACATTAATGAATCCTGTGATTTACCCTACAAAAATATAGGGGTAATTAGAAGTAACATACTGACATGGTAGTAGTTAGTATCTACCCTGTACGAACTAAATTAGCCATTAGTTGGATATAAACTGAATGAGAAGAGAGCAACCAATCGAATCCTCATGGCTCAAGAAATCAACAAACATCAAGCAGCCAAATGTAGAAACAAACCTGATTAATCATCATGTTGTATATTCTACATGCATAATACCTATCCTGTTTGTTGTGCCGATTAATACATTAGTTATACAGAGGTCGGAAGTGATCTTGGTATGTTGTATCATTTTGATATAATCATTTTAGAACAATACCAACTTCATTTGTCTAAAAATTCGATTATATGCCTGATGTTCTTTCGATTCAACGTGCTTTATATATTCAATTGGGTCTATCGATAATATTTATGAGGCCCCGTGTCCATTGCCATAAATAGATGAATTTGGGGATTATATTGTTACTTGATCTAGCCCTAATGGGCAAATATATGGGTACAAGATTGATATGAAAAGACTACAATACCCTTGAACACACACAGTGGTGGATGATAAGAGAGGCCAAGGAGGGTAGTGGCCTCCCCCAGCAAAATTCAAAGAATTTTTTTAGTTACTACTAGCAGTATATCGATAGCTGGCTATATGCTCTACTCCTGCTTAGGTAGTACTCAAATATTATAGTAGTATATTATCTCAAGTAGAGGAGAAAGCTAGCTAGGCCAAGAAACAAAACCAATCCATAGCTAGGAAACTTTTTTCAACTTTTCAACTAGGAATACTTGCCTAGGTCTGCTCAAATATAGGAGTATATGATGAATTTACACACAATTAGTCATCTTATAAATTTATAATTATATATGTTGTAAAGCATGTGTATTAGTTGCTAATAGTATTATGTAAACTTCATGGCCCCTGCTAATATTTTTTCCAAGCTCCGCCACTGAACACACACATACTCTTAACACCCTACTCAAATGCAACGTGTATGTAATAACGTTGCATTCGAAACTGAACACTAAAATTAACAACACATAAACATAAATACGAAGTCCACACTTGAAGATATTGTCAAAGTTGTCTCTTTAAAGAAGAAGAAGAGAAAACCATTCCCTCGTCAATGAAGTGGACCTTAGTATCTTTTCACATATAGCCCTTCGGCTCGGTACCTTAAAGACTTCACAAACCGTCCTTCGGCCCTTCATCGACTCGGAGATGTTGATGACGATGAAAGACCTTCACAAACTGTACTTCAGCCCCTTGATGATTGATGATGATGCTGGCTTTGACGAGAAGCCGGGATGTGATAAAACCGGCTTCGACGTGGAGCTGGTGACGATGATGAAGACCGGCTTCGATAAGGAGTTGGTGACGTGATGTAGAAATGATGATGAAAGAGACGGATTAACACAACTTCGAGAATTAAAATGTAACAGTGACGGAGGACAAATAAGAACTAAGGTGTGGCGGTGTGTAAGAGCAAGATTAAATTATCTCAACCATCTAGGAGGGTGGAGCTCTCAGTCAACATAAAACATGACAAACACTATACTCCAATCAACTACATGAAAACCCTTCTAACATCATCTAATGTTAGGATCAAATCGATCAATTTGAATACGAAGGATCGGTTCAACTCTAGAAGGCATACCCTTCTTGCGTATTTTCCTTCCACTCTAGAAGGCCCAGCACTGGCTGCCATAGGGTCTCCTTCATTCACCTCTTCCTCTTGCACCGGTTCAACGGAACCCAATTGCACCTCCACCTCTTCCACTCTTCCGACATTATGCTGATAAAGTAGCTCTTTATCAATGAGAAGCAAATCAAGCAATGAACCTGCAATTCCCAATTTGGAGTTAAATAGACTAATAAACATTCCTAAAATTACCTCTCTGAGATGTTTGTGCCTTTCCCTTCCTCTTTTTATCCATATTCTTAGTTTTTCGGATCAAATCATCAAATAATGGGTCGCCTAATGCCCATCGCTAATCCCTTCTTGCGGTTGCCTGTTGATGACCAGCGGCAGGCTGCCGGTCAGCCTCCGTCGTCTCGTCGCTTGGGGCTTGCGATTGCTAGGGTGGGTGACGAACAGCCGTGCGGCGCTGCGACTGCGACGTGACTGCAAATTAGCGATGTTTCAGTTGATTAGCACAGTACGTATTGCCCCAGCTAACTGGGCCTGACATGGGTCAGATCATGGTTTTATCGTTAATTGAGTAATTAGTCATTAGGATTTGGGACAGCAAAAAGAAACCAGGGAAGCAGCCAGCAAAGCTAGGTTCTGACTTCTGAGCGGTCTTTTTCAAGAATAACATCATCATGTCCGGTGCTCTAATAGCCATTAATTGGAACAACAGAAACAAGGACGACGATGCTAAGATCAGCAGTGATGTCCCGGCCTGCTCATTGCCATCTGGTCGCCTAGAGAGCTGGTGTAGTTTTTGTCCTAGATTGCCTCTTCTTGTGGTCATGTGGAGTATTACAGATGCTGTTTCTTGATAAGTTTCATTAACCACATTTGTTTATTGGAGGGAGTTTTTTCTCTATCGTTGCATTATTGGGCCGAATTGTGGTTTATTTTCAGGTACAGGTTGAAAAGTTAAAGGAGTTCTTTTGAAAATTCAGTACTCGATACCTTAAGTGATAGTTGTCTCATATCCACCAATGAAAATTAAATTTTAATCCAGATTGACAGGCTATAAAGAAGCATTATTACATTATTATGCCAGTAGATTTTTTACAAATTACTGTCAATTGATTTAAACGTACGGCACACACCAGGAAAATGAAATCTAATTATTTAAAGAGCTTCGCTCCGGTGTTCCCTACTGGCAGTATAAAATAAGATGGACATAGTAGATCTATAAACTTTTTTCAGTAGAAATTTAGAGGGTTCGATCATCTAAGAAAAAAAAGCCGTGGAGAAGTAAAACTGTAATTTTGCATTTCTATCCGAGTGATGCCCCCACTAAAATCGCGGCCAATGCGCCTCCACCGTCGAAATCAACGCTGAATCGCGGCCGAACGATTCACCGTACATTTCGATGGAATTAAGTCGATCGGATCCAGTGCCTTCTGCTGTTTCATAAAGGAGATCGAAAACCCCTATTCGATTAATATATCATTTCAAACGATCGATTTATATAATTTCTACTGGCAGTATAATACTGTCAGTAGGGAGTACCGGAGCATACATCTTATTTAAAACATTTAATGTTTACCTTAATTTTACATTTTCTCGTTGCAACGCACGTGCATTTTTATATACATGAATGATGCTTCATTTTGCCTAGTAATTTGCAGAGATGGCAGATGGTACAAGACCATCGCATTCATATTTATATATACATGAATGATGCTTCATTTTGCTGCCTAGTGAACCTAGCCAACTAAGTAACTGGAAACCTCTCCATGGATGTTTTGACGACTCAATATCATGCAGCAGAGGATATCTTGCAATCATTGGCGTGAGAGGCATCCGGAATGCAGCCGCTACATACCCAGACCGTGTCCTATGGTGTAGTACTACGGTTGTTAGCGGCAGTTTGCAAAACGCTGATGGAACAGGGTAACGCAGAAATGGGTCAGCCACCAGGACATGGAAGGTTGTCTTGCACTTCGTGCTTGCTTTAAGGAGTTCGAATGGAGTGAACGAGCTGCGACCTTGAGGAATTTCAGTACTCGTCATACAAAATGGTTTCTGTTTTGTCCTAACCACCGTAAAATAGAAACAGTGCATGTATAACTTGGTTACAGAATGCAATTGACCTGTTCTGTTCGTCAAGTGTTCCTCTGATTCCAAGTACGTGATGTACAGAATATTTGGATTCCACTAGTTTTGACCATTGACCATGCATGCATGCATCCCCTAGTACTAACTTGGTCACTTCTCTGTTTTTCTTTCAGTTTTTCAAAGATAAATTGATTATAATTGCATGTTAGCTTACTGCGCACGCCAGTAGTTAGTCTATATTGGCACCGGCCTAAAAACATTCAGAACTGCCACTAACAGTGATAGAAGACAAAAGCAACAGGATGAAAAAACATAGAAAACAATTCATATTATTTACTTGATATATGTGGTATAAGTTAGACTAATATACAGAACAACAAAATTTGGATGCGAGGACAAGGCGTACAAATAATTAGCAGCCAATTTAACAACTGTTTGTATTAACATTGCCCGTTTTTCTTTTATATTTTTTCCAAGGATATTAAATCAAATACTAATTGCATGTAAGCGTACTTCATTTTTTAGTGACATGTTCACATACCAACCCAGAAAACCTTTACTCAAAAATCAGCTTTCAATTTTAACTTGTTTTTTTAATATATGAAGAAATTTCCAAGAAATATACTAGCACTATAGGTGGCATGCATGTTGATCTTAGTGAATCACATAAACTTCTCCCACTTTTTATTTATGGAGATTTGCAACTGTGCCATTATAATTTTGTAAAGTTAAAGATATGTCGTTGTTATCTCACTGACATATAGGACCCACGTGAATCAATGATATGTGGGTGAGGATGACATATATCCAATTTAGCATAATTATAATGGGCTCCAATTTTCCCTTTTATTTAGTAGTATAATACTTGCTAGTAATTATTCGTTACAACTAATAAAATTTACTTATACTATTCCGTCACATGGGAAATGTTGGGATGTATAAAGTGAATTGTTTAGCTTACCCTATTAGCTTTTTTTTTTGGTTGAACTGGTCATTGTAAACAACTTGATATGGTATTAGAGCCAAATGTCTATTTAACACAAAATAGCATTAGACCTCACCGAGAGAGGCCTAGCAAAACTTTGTTCACTACAAAATACAAATTTACTTTCACCTGTCAAAACATTGGCCTATTTTCTAGATAGTCCGGAAGCACGGACACTTAGAGTAGGTAGGAATTGGGTGATTCACTCACTCTTAGCCAATAAAAGTACATGGTGCAAAGGATATAAGGGTATAAATCGGAGCAAAGAGAGAAGCAATACTCAGGGCTCAAGAAACTAATTAAAAACAACCAACAGCCAACTTAAAGATGGACGAGATCATCACAATCAAACATACATGCACGGTGTTAATTTCTTGCGTGGTTTGCTGGACGCGCAACTTGGAACTTAAACCATGGATGTTTTGGCGACTACATTCATGTGTTGCAACTTAGGAGTGAGAGGCATACGGAACACAGCTACATCGGGCATGCTACGTTCCATTGAAGTGGCTTGTGCGGAAACCCGCTGCTACTTTCTTGTACGTCTTATGCTAGGTCGATGCGCGGCAGCTCGGCCACCGCCACTGATTATTTCATGGCTGCATATTGGCATATCTGTTCCCTGCTAGCCACCTTCCACGTTTGCGCTTTCTTCTTTACAGCCACACTGTCTGCCCCCTCAGCCGACACTTTCGATCTCCGTAGCCAAATTCTTGTACACCCTTCTAACGATGTGTTTTATTATATATCGTCGATGGCGTGGGAGCAAGGAGATTGGTCTTCAAGTTAGATTTGACAGGACAGAGATGCATCGTCAGCACCCGGAGTATGGTGAACTGTTATCCTTAGGATAGATCCTAAACCAAAGGATACAAACTTAAAGAAAGGGTGGGGTGATCTGGAGTGAGTAGTATGGTCGTGCCTAGATAACTTTGTCTTCATGTCACACTAATGTTCACTACAAAGTACAAATTTACTTTCACCAGTCAAAACATTGGGCCTATTTTCTGGAGAGTCCGGATTCCGGAAGCACGGACACTTAGAGTAGGCAGGAGTTGGGTGTGATTCACTCTTACTGAGCCAATAAGATTGGTACATGGTGCAAAGGATCGGGGTATAAATTGGAGCAAAGAGAGAAGCAATATTAGGGGCTCAAGAAACTAAACAACGAACAGCCAAATATAAAGATGGACGAGATCATCCCTATCAAACATGCATGCACAATATTAATTTCTTGCGTGGTTTGCTAGGCGCGCAACTGGAAATTAAACCATGAATGTTTTGGCGACTCATGTACTAGCAGAAATTGATCATGTGTTGCAACTTGGGAGTGAGAGGCATACGGAACGCAGCTCCATTGGGCATGCCACGCTCCAGTGCAGTGTGGCTTGCTGGGTTTCTGTATGTTTTATGCTTGGTCGATGCGCGGCCACTCGGCCACCGCCGCTGATTTCAGATGGGCAGCGCATGCAGTGTTCCCCTCCCCTTCCTCTGCTGTGAGAGTGTGCGCTTTCTTCTTTAAGTCGCACTCTCAGCCCCCTCGATCGGCCAGTGTGTTCTATATTGTACACCATCGTCGGTGTCATGGGGATCAAGGACATTGGTTCAAGTTAGATTTACCACTAGCGGAGACGATAGCAGGATATGCATGCGTCATGGAGAGAGAGGCTCCATAGAGGACTAGATGCGTCAGAACACGAAGCTACATCGCCACTGGAGCATCGTGAACCATCATCCTTAGGACAGAAACCCATGGATACAAACTTGAAGAAAGGGTGGGGGTGGTTTGGAGTCGGTCACGTGGTCGTGCCTAGCTAACTTTGCTGTCATGTCACACTAATGGAATGCTGATTCCAACCGTACACCTCTAGAATCAACTGCCCCATTTAATTACATATCTTGTGACACAAGTACCAACAACCGGACCAAAAATGTGCTATAAAAATTTAAAGAGTAAATTGCACTTTGCCCTGGGTAAAATATACCTAGTTTAACTCTGCACCAAATTTAGCGCATACTTTCACTTTACATCAGGGTATATCAAAATAAGTTTCACTTGATACCGGGTTAACATACAGAGAAGTCATTAAATCTATAGAATTTTTATTAAAATTTTAAATTATGAGAAAACTTTGTGAAGCCTAGTTTAAATTTAAATTATTTTCTAAGTTCCATTCATATACTTTATAAGATTTTTTTTGAATTATATGGTACAATCCGGTGCAAAGTAAAACTTATTTTGTGTCACCCTGGTGTAAAGTGAAACTATGCACTAAATCTGATGCAAAGTGAATCAAGATACGTTCTATCCAGTTCAAAGTGCAATTTACTCAAATTTAAAACTCTATCTTAAAATAGTACTCCATCCGTCCTTTAATCTAAGGCGTTTTTGTTTTCCGTAAAATTAATATTTAAAAGTTTTGACTAATAGTTAAACTAACCATATTGATATTTAGTGTTACACATGTGGCATCATTAGATTTGTATTTGAACGTGCTTTCATGTGATGTAAATTTTATAGTTTTTGATAATTTCTTATGAAATGAATTAATGGTCAAAGTAAAGTATTATAGACCATGCATAATTAAAATACACCTTGTATTTAAGGACGGGGGAGTATGTAGCAATGTGGTTCATGAAGAGTAATCATCAGTCGATGTGCTCTCAATAACGTACCTATATATACCTAAAACCATGAGAAACCACTACACTACACATAATGCAACATCAACACTTGAATTTTGGCATTGCGCCTCAGCAATGTAGCGGAGAGAGATGACATATCACAAAGCCATGATGGTCGTTTACTGTTATATTAACACTTCCTCTTCCACCATTGTTTGATGTTGGTCAAACAAAACAACCCGAGTAGAAACCAAGTGATTTTAAACCAGTCATATATGCACTGTGTGTGTGTCATATATATAGAGCATGAGAGGCATTCGGAATACAGTTCTGTCATGGTCAGTTGCAAGAACTGTTAGCTTGATGTGAGTTTGCTGCTCCGAACCAACATAAAGCTGCTTCGTATTACAAATAACCACATGAGTAATTGTTATACATTACAACTTACTACTGCTACCACGGTGGATGGAAACGAGATAGTGGTATGGATCAGGTGTGATCCAGCATCTGACGTGGCGGGCTTTCTTGCATCTGATGGTAGCTCAAAGATTTCTGCAAGAGAGTGAGCTATGTGTGAACTTTAGCTATTGTAACAAATTAAGGGTTTCCGTTTTGCCCTAACAACCGTAAACAGAAACAGTCCATCTATCTCTTTGCATGGTTATTACTAACCTGTTCATCATGTGCCATTTTTTTCGATTCCACATGGTATCTATAGGTAATCAGTAGAATTTCAGGATTTGGGAAGGTACTTAATATATTGAGTAGTTTATCTGAACTGTGTACATGGTTGATAATGTTCTGCTTCATTTGAAAAAGGATACCAAATTGTATACAAGTATACACAAGATCTCCTTGATTTGTTTGATGCTTTGTACCAATTAATATAACCTGTATTTTTCTAGCTCATGAAACCGCCACGGAAAATTACCCATCTTTAATATTTTACTGGCTATTATTTTTTTTAATATGTTGTCAATAATTATGAAACTACTATCGTATCAAAGTTTTATTAAATTAAATGTGAATATAATGATTCATATGAATTACACTAAATATGCATATTGTTTATTTATTAGTCAAAACATTGAAACAATGACTTAGCCAAAAACAAAGATGCCCTATAAAACCTGACTGAGTCCCTGTAAAACTGAACTGAGGGACTACTCTGGCTTAATAATTAACTTTATGCTTATGGAAAATTGGCGATCGAGTACTAACCATGAATGCACACCACATCACCAGGCTCATCCGGAGCTCAATTTTTGCCAACATTAAGGACTATTGAAGCCATCCTTATCGACCCCGCCTAGCTCGGGGTTTCTTCTTTACTCTTTCCCGATCACCATTTAGGGAGACACGGTGAGGTCTTGCACGATTTTAGGATAGTAAAACTAAGAGCAACTTAAGTGATGTGACCAATAGATTAGAATCCAGCATGATGGTTATTGTATTAAGGTTGCCAATTTTCTTTTAGAATATTTCATAATTCTTTGATTGGGATTATAAGAGTAAGAAATGCACGAGGGCCAATTTAATTCTCCATCAATAATCTGATATTAATTGTAGGAGACCAGAGCAACTAATGAAGCATTCCAGGGCTTAACAAACCAAACAATCAACAGCCAAATGTAGAGATGATAAATATCATCACATTCACATATACATATAGATGAATGCATTCATACACACACACACACATATGAATGATGCTTCCTTTGCTTCGCTAGCCGGGGCAACTGAACATTAAGGACGCATGGATGTTAATCTGACTACTCAGATAATCATGCAGCATTTGTACCGAATGCTTGCCCTTTATCATTTCTTTTAATAGAAATGGGAGGGGAGCCAGGCTCCTACTCTTTCTCTAAAAAAAAAAAGATAATCATGCAGCAAGCATGTCTTGCTACCATGGGCATGAAAGGCATCAGGACTGCAGCTATCACAGTCGCCCTATGCTGTAGTGCTGTGACCTCTGTTGTGAGCATGGAAAAAGGCGATGGAACATCCAAAGAGGCAACTAAATCATAAACGTCCGCTTTCCTCCATGGCTCCTCTCACCCGATTTCAACAGGATCTTCCCCATTGACAACAAAAATTGACCGAAGCACATGTAGTTGGCACCAACCCCGTTGAGGCGATGAGGATTGCAGGAAGAGACTCTGTGATGGACGGGAGCAATGGGGAACAACATTGTTGGGGAACGGAAGGATGTAGAGGCCGTTCAGCGTCAAGCCGTCGGCCACACGTGTCCTTGGGCTTGAGAGGCATCCCGAATGGAGCTACACCGGTCACCCACACGTGTCGTCCTGTGGATGATGATTATATGATTCAAGTGATTTCGAGAGATTGGAAAACACCCATGGAACGGGAAAAACACGAGGTGATCCATCTATGCGACACCGCCTACGCTATTGCCGCGTGTCCAATCCTATAGTATGAAATCTCCGGCAACAGCAGTCACGCTTTTCCTTGCAGCCCACTACTGGAGACGAATTTTCTTCCGTGCGTTAGAAACGCACGGTAACCACGTTCCTGAGTGTGCATCCGGACGATAAAAATTGCTAGGAAACTTCGTCACTAATTTTTCTGTGTGGTGTTTCTGAGTGTTTTGGTCAATGTAATCATCTAAAGACCAATAAAGATTCTTTATTAAAAAAGCTTGCTTTGTCTTTCAGCAAGCAAAATATGAAGAAAAAAACATTTGACTTCTATATTTCCATGAAGCCATATATTCTTTTGCTTGTAATCAACAACGGTGAATCTATACAATGACAAAACATTCCATTTGTAGGAGCCCCCCTACCACTATTACTATGATGTTGGGCTGAAACTTAGCTATCGGAGTATGCCATGACAAGACACTATAGTCGGTTGAAAAAAATATAAGTAAATGTCGGTAACCCTAATCTATTTTGATTCTCCTTACTCCATAAGAATATATTCCTTTGGACCCCACCACTAATATATGTAATATCGTAGCCGAGTAAACAAACCAACCAGAGAGGAGTGAATGGTTGAAACACCCAAAACTAATAATTTTTTGCGGAATTATAAAAATTACCTTCCCTCTATAGAATCTGGTCTGACCACAAGGTCTAGGCCGGTCTTCCCGCTCTATCGGTCTGACCGCCCTTACACCGCTGGTCTGACCGCGCCTCCGGTCCGACCTCGCTGACACCACTAGTCTAACTGTCTGGACGCTGGAGCCGTCACAAAACACAATATCAAAGAGCACATAGATGTAGATCAACTTTATTGCTTCAATATGTATTTACAAAGTGCAACAACAACACTCCTCTCTCTAAATTCGACCTCAAGCCGAAACCCTAGACTAAACCCTAGATTTTCTCTTCTCTCTAAAAAACCGATACATGAGACACACAACCCTCATCTATTTATATCCATAGATGTGGCTGTGCAAAGCCAGGAATTCTACTTGTATAAGAAGTCCTACTTGCTTAGAATCCTACTCATACAGTTAAACAACTAATCCTTTCTAAATTTGGACTTTCCTCCAAATTTTACTTCGCTTTCCATACGCACACAATACCTCTTGTATGTCATATGGAATCTTCACCTCCACGTGCATTGTCCTCTAGCTTTAGTATCCCGCATGATATCCTGATCGTCCGGACACCAACTTCTCTCAAGTTGACTCGCAATCCATCACCGGCAATACTCTCCAAGTCTCAAGCGACACCTACACATGAACACCCCAAGAAACCATAACCAATCCCAAACCACAAGAAATTTGATGATAGGTGACGTTCCATTACGTCACAAACACTCCAAAATTCGTCATCTTTCATAATTTGTGATGCTCGCGTGACGAAAATCCGTTCGTCACCTATCATGCATCTCTAACGATGTTCTATAACGAAAACGTATTTTTTCGTCATTGATCTGTGACGCTCATTTTCGTCACTACCAAGCCCATTAAAAGTCATAAACTGGAATGTGGCCTATCAAGGCCCATAGAGTAAGCAACCTAATTACGGGTTAAGACCAATTACATGCCCATTTAAATTAAGGCCTAGCCCATTTAACTGGAATGTGGCCTATCAAGGTCCAAGGTCCATGTAGTAAGCAGCCTAATTACAGGTTAAGCCTAATTGCAGGCCCATTTAAATTAAGGCCTAGGCCATTTATGCAATTTAATACAATGGCCCATTTAAGATAAAATTTAAGCTCATTTATGCACCAACTTTGGCCAAAGATTTGTTAACACTGGCCCATTTAAGACGAAATTTACACAGTTTTTAGCCCATTTATAATATATCATATTGACTCATTGTTAGCACACAACACTATTATCCACGAATAGAATCCATAATCAAATCATATCCACGAAGAAAAAACTTGTAATCTAAGAAAACAACCCCAAATCAATCCTTTTCAGGCTCATCCAATCTGACTAGGCACTGCATGTCGGTCGAACCGGTCCAACAATCCGAGTCCGATCCCTCGCTAGATCCAACTGGTCAGACCGTACAGACCGGTCTGACAACCCAGCCGGTCAGACCGCAGGTCACTGACCGATCTGACCGGCCTCGTCTCGAGGCCACACCTCTTCACCGAATCAGCTCAAAACAATTCAAAACTCAAGTGCCAATTGTTCATCACAAAATCATAAATCAAAACAAAACCTTGATTCTACAATCTCCCCCTTGATGAATACATTGGCAGACCCATCAAAATGTTGTTTGGTGTTTTGAAGATTGTTCAAAAATAAAACCAAGTGAGAAAGAAAAACTCTTCCCCTTTTTAAAAGAAAGAATTTCTCCAAATGTTCACAAAATTGTCGACTATTTTTAAAATCGAATCCAATATCTCCCCCTTTCAACAACCATGCATTTTGTAATTTTCTCCCCTAAAAAGTATATAAAAAAAGAAAAGAGTCCATTTTACCACGCCGTACATGAGGGAGAGTGAGGGAATAAGGAGGAAAGGAAAGTGATGAGTGAGGGAGAAAAGAAAGAACAACACCGATATGTGGCCCCCACTATTTTTATATATTTTTTAGGTTGACTAGACTGACACATCAGCGCCACGTTGCCAAAAAATAGTTTAAACCACTCGAGGGGTATTTTGTATGGTTTTGAGAGTTGGGGTGTGAATTGTCCGGTTTTGAAGTTGAGGGGTGAGATTTCGACAAAAACAAGAGTTAAGGGGGTTAAACGGACATTTCCCTTTTATTTTCTTGGGATGCAAATCATAGTCTATATGTCATGAAAGTTAGCTATACGTACTACGCATTGTTTCTATTGTTGTATATGGTGTGGTAATTTATTTTTTGAAAAATATTATGTTGTAATTTATGTAGGATCGAAAACAAAAAGACAGACCAACTAGAGGGGGTGAATAGTTAAAACACCTAAAACCAGTAACTTTTTGCGAAATAAAAATTACCTTCCCTCTGTCGCAAGCCGGTTTTCTTAGGTTCAGATTGAGTCAAAATTTCACCCTTATCAGTTATACTTAAAACAGCAGGAGAATGATTAGCAAAATGTTTTATAGCATCAAAACCTAAAGCCTTGTTAAAATTGCTAACTTTTGATTGATCTAAAATCATGTTAAGTTTCTTTTTTCCATCAGAAAATTTTTGCAAAGAACTTTTCAAATAAGAAACTTCACTAGACAACTTAGCACAATTATTGCAATCAACCAAAGCAGCTTTAGCTTTGCGACAAGTTGAACAAGAAAGCTTTTCATGATTTTTAACAAGATCTTCCATATGCTTAACACGACCTAATGCATTATCCATCTTAGCTTTATTAGCAACACAAGTTATGCAATTTTTAGCATTAGAATCACCATGGAATTGTTTTAACCTTTTTGTAAAATTCAAATTAAACATCGAGTTGGCACGAAAAACAACTTGATATTTTTTCAACAAATATTTAGTTAAAAACAATTCATCAGCGAGTCATATATACCAAGCAAATCCAAGAGCAAGAAAGTTTTCAAGTCTCTTATTTTTACCCATCTCAGAATTTAACCTTGAACAACTTTTAGCATTAATATCTCTTAATTGAGAAATTTCAGAATATAAAACCTCACAATTTTTGTAGTCATCATCATTAGGAATAAGAGATCTTAATCTAGCAATTTCATCATTAAGAGAATCAACAATAAATTTATGCATTTAAATCTTCTTGTCACATTTATCAAGCTTGGATTTCATTTGTTCTAGTTGAGCCAAAGTAAGAATTACCGTCTCATCGTCATTGTCGATTTCATCCTCATCGGAGCTTGCAGAACGAGCCATGAGAGCTAAACCATTGAACTGATAGCCTTTCCTTATACTCTTGTCATCATCACTTTCATAATCATCATCGCTCAATTCAACTTGATTGAAAGCTTCCACCAATTGCTATACTAGCTTGTACTTGGAACTCTTTTTCTTGTGCTTGGAAGATTGATATTCGTCCTTCTTGTCTTCTTCATTTTCCTTGGTGGACTTGTTAAGCTTGGGGCATTGAGAACGAACATGGCCAAGCTGCCTACATTCAAAACAACGTAGTGTTCCTCCTCTTCTCCTAGATCTGACATTATTCATAGCTCGAGAAAATCTGATAGTAAGCAAAGCCAAATCCTCCTCACTGAATTCTTCTAGTTGATCATCAGACATGGCAGATACAAAAGCAAGCAATGATTGTGAAGAAGAAGAAGAAGAATCGGAAAAAGACACCAAAACAGTTGATTTTGAATCTGTCCTTTTAGAAAGAATGTTCATCTCATAAGTCTTCAATTTAGTATAAAGAACATCCAAAGTCAAATCATTCATATCAACAGATTCTTGAATAGAAGTAACCTTAACATCCCAAACTTTTATATCAAGACCGTTCATGAAGTGACGAGCAATCTCAGATTGAGAATAGTTAACAACATAAGAAGAATCAACAGATCTAAGATTACTCAAAATTTTGTTAAAACGGCCAAGATAATCATCTAAAGATTCTACAGAAGTCATCTCAAATCTTATGTACTCCTTTTTGAAAACATCTTTTCGCAACTCTTTGATATTAGAAGAACCAGCATGAAAATCATTCAAAACTTTCCAAATTTCGTTAGCCGTAGCGAGATGAGAAACACGATCAAAATCCAAGCGAGAAATCCCACAAAGAATAATATTACGTGCTCTACAATTGTTTTCAAAGTCAGTTTTTTGAACAGGAGTTTCGATATGATCTGGAATCTCATAAGCATTAGAAACTTTCAACCAAATATCATAACCTTGAGATATAATGTAAGACTCCATACTTTTCTTCCAATAGTCAAAATCGGTTCCATTAAAAATATGCGGTTTGTCAGAAAATTTTTGAGCCATCGCAACAAATCTAAAGACCGGTAAATATCAATTAGAAAAACGAGGCTCTGATACCACTTGTAGGATCGAAAACAAGAAGACAAACCAACTAGAGGGGGGTGAATAGTTGGAACACCTAAAACCAGTAAGTTTTCGCGGAAATAAAAATTATCTTCCCTCTGTCGCAAGCCGGTCTGACCGTAGTATCTAGGCCGGTTTGACCACGTAGCCGGTCTGACCGTGCCTACACCTCCGGTCCGACCGCACCGTCGGTCTAACCGCTTCGACGCCGGCGGCCTGACTGTCGGGGACCTAGAACCGCAGCCAAAACACACAATATCGAAGAACTTGTAGATGTAGATGTAGATCAACTTTATTGCTTCAATATGTGTTTACAAAGTGCAACAACAGCACTCCTCTCTCTAAATTCGACCTCAAGCCAAAACCATAGGCTAAACCCTAGATCTTCTCTTCTCTCTCAAAACCAATACATGAGGCACACACCCCTCATATATTTATATCCATAGACATGGTTGTGCAAAGCCACAATCCTACTTGTATTAGAAGTCCTACTCCCTTAGGAATCCTACTCATACATGTAAACAACTCATCATTTCCAAATTTAGACTCCTTCCAAATTTGACTTCAACTTCCATACGCACACAATCTCTCTTGTATGTCATATGGAATCTTCACATCCACATGCATTATCCTCTAACCTTTTAGTATCCCACGTGATCTCTTGATCTTTGGACATCAACTTCTCCCAAGTCGACTCCGATCCATCACCGGCAATACTCTCTCGAGGCCTCAAGCGATACCTACACATGAAACAACCAATAAACCATAACCGAGCCCAAGTTTTCACCAACTTGACTCATTATTGGCACACAACATAATTATCCACGAATAGAAACAATAATCAAATCATATCCACGAAGAAAACTTGCAATCCAAGAAAACAACCCGAAATTAATCCTATTCGGGCTCAGCCGGTCTGACCGAGCACTACACGCCGGTCGGACCGGCCCAACAATCCGAGTCTGATATCTCTTCTGGATCGCCCATCAGACCGCACCGGCCGGTCTGACCGCCCGGCCGGTCAGACCACAGGTCACTGACCAGCCTCATCCCGAGGCCACACCTCTTCACCAAATCAACTCAAAATCAATTCAAAATTCAAGTGCCAATTGTTCATCACAAACTTATAAATCACAACCTTGATTCTACAATTTATGTAGTCACTTTTCACATAACTTTTCTTAACTATCTTGATAACATGCATACGAAGAAGGTAGGGCCCACATGAGCCTTGAATTATTGATCGAGTACTCAGGGGGCTTGGTGGATACGAATACGATGGCCGCTTCCATGCACATGCAAGCTGATTACTACATCTTTAAATAATTAACTAATGTAGAGAAAAAAAAAGGGGGGAGATTGTGTGAGAAGAGGGGAGAAGGCCTCTGGGTCCAGCGCATGTACACGATTGAGAGGAGCAAACGATGAGATTTATCTTTTTAATCTAAGATCTAATGGCTCAAAACAGTGGGTCCATCGGTTTAAATGAAAATAGAGGGCTAGTTGTTTTGCTTTTTTCTCAGAATTTTAGTGATTTTTTCCGCTTTTTTGAGCGACACATGACAGTCTATGAACACTTTAAAGAAAGATTAATGGACTAGATAGTTGTTTATACTCGGCAATAATTCAATGCTCGCATTTGTTGAAGGAAAGCTTCCTGGTTTCACTCAATCATTACACTTCTTCTTCTTTTTTAAGAAATTATACCTTCCTCTAATCAACATCAGTAAATTAATCTATGCCGGTGATACACAACAGACCGTTACTACGACCGAGCTGAGCAATTGTGCCTTTTGTCCTGAACAGAATCCTTGCATTGCTGCGTTATGTTACTACCATTGATGCTAGATAGATAAATGCTTCATATGAACGCTAAGCAAAAACCGTGGTGATATAAATTCATTCATTGAGTAGAAATGCATAGATGGAGATGTCAAACTGAAGGTCCGTTTCCAAACCTGCTAAAATGAAAATTTCTGCTGAGTTTGTTAGCATGAGAAGCATTGGGAGTGTATATACACCAGCAGTTTCTAGGCATCTTGCCTGTAAGTCTCTATAGTTCGAATTTCTTCGAATCTCAGCAGCTAACAATGTCATACAATCTTGTAATTTCTCAGGACCATCATTGCCCTTTTCCTCTACCACAATCAGCTGTTTTTCTGTATCGCTGGTAGTTGTGAATTGAAATATTTCACATAGATTTGGCGAGACTGTACAGAACTGGAACGTGGTTAAGGCTTATCGAGTATCAGAGTGTAGAGGTACTGTAGTACCCATGTAGATGAGAAGAATTGTATGGTGGCAGAGTCCTCGTATATTTTAGTTTCAGTAAAAATACAAGCTACAATTGTGAGATATGTGGCTCCTTCATCTAAAAGGAATTAGAAAATTGAAAGTGTCATTACGTGGCTAAAATAAGTGGTGGACACTGTCTGGTGGCATGGGAAAACGTATGCACCCCAATCGAATATGGAGGGTTGGGTGTCAAGAACTTAACTCTTTTCGGTTATGCTCTAAGGATGAAATGGTTCGCACAATCGTTGGATCACCAAGGGCGGCCCTGGACCTTGGTAAGAGGATTAAGAGAGGAGACGGAGGTTAAGTCGGTTTTCCAACAGGTGGCGAGATACATGGTTGGAGATGGTGCTAGTACTGACTTCTGGCATGACCCATGGCTGCAGGAAGGAAGCATTTCTTCCATCTTCCCAACTCTAACAACCTTCTGCAAGCGCTCAAGCATAACGGTGCAACAGGGTTTGACAAATAGGAGATGGGTAAGGGACTTGCAAGGAGGATTGTCTCTCACTGCCCTGACGCAATATCTACAACTCTGGGACAGGCTAGAAACGGTTCATCTCGTGCCAGGAGCGCAAGACACAATCTTGTGGAAGCTTACAAAAGATGAAAGATACTCGGCTTCGTCGGCTTACGAAGTCTTTTTCATAGCACGAACACGATCAGCTTGTGGGGAGCTCATTTGGGAAGCAAGAGCACCCTCTCGAATCAAATTCTTCATGTGGCTAGCAACAAAAGAAAGATGTTTAACTGCTGACAATCTGGACAAGAGAGGATGGACCAATCAGCCGACTTGCCAACTCTGCCAGCAGGTACCTGAAACTTGTAGGCATTTGCTGGTTGGATGTCTCTACACAAACGAAGTCTGGGCCATATTGAAAGATTGGATCACTGTCTGTTTTATTTTGTCGGGAGAGCAAAACGAAGATTTGGGGTGCTGGTGGCTACGTGCGAGAGAAAGTTTATGCAGCACATTTAGACAGGCTTTTGATTCGGTCTTGATGCTAACTTGTTTGATGATTTGGAAGGAACGCAATGCCAGGATCTTCAACCAGCGTGCAAAAACGGCACTGTAGCTTATTGGAGACATTAAAGAAGAAATTCAGACTTGGGAAATTGCGGGCTTGATCAGGAGAGCGACACCAGAGGCAACACAGCAAAATGTAAATCGTAGTAGATAGCCCTAGGTAGCTTTTGGGAGCGGAAGAAGCTCTTAGACAGTTCATCGGCTAACTCTACTGGGATTAGCCGAAGTGAAAAGTGACAGCCTTCCTGTCGCTATTTGTAACTGGTTACTCTTTCCTTAATCTTAATAAAAATTCGGTCGCCACCTTCGGCCGACCCGACCAAAAAATATTACGTGGCTGAAGAACAAGGTTTTAACCGTTTTCAAATTAATGATATAGTAAATCCAGAAGTAGTGTCTTATGAGTTCTGACAGTATCAAGTATCAACGTTCAGCAAATGCGCTTCTTAATCTTTTATTAGCCACATTGTGCTGAGCAGGACTTACCAATTATTTTTAAAATGAAAATCTTATTGTTTTCGACATATGTTTGCTTTGTACGTACAAGACAATTGCTCCAACTAATTAACAGGTTTTTTCCTACTAACTAAATGTCAGCTACGTTTTGTTTTCCATACTGTCATGCTCTAGCTCAAAATAAAATTGAAGTTTGGTACACCTCGGTCTTATGTAAATTCTAGAGTACCAGTTAAGTGAGCAACGCCACTGAATCCTTATTTTAATGAAAGTGTACCACCAGCCAAAACTCGAAAGCACTGCATGTGCTCTTTGTTTCTCATTAGTTCATCAGGAAGTATCACAAGATCACAACAATATAAGTTCAGTTCAGTCTGTAGGTTTTGCCATGATTGTAAATAGACTGTTAGTTTGTAGGATGCCTAGCCATGATTCTTTTTGCTCTATATACTACTTCTATAAACTAGAAGCATATTTCCAAGGCTTGAGAAACATCAGGAATATATGAGAGCCGGGATGGTATAAGATATGGAGTCGATCTTCACGCGCTTGGACAGCAGCAAAATCTCAACGATATTCACTTTAGTGGCATAGATCAACGGTAAAGAAGAAACGAATTCCCATGATACCAAATGGAACCAGGTAGATCTTTTCTGGCCTTACATCATCTCAATCAATAATCTTAGATAACAGTACCACGAAGAGCTCTAAAAAGTGTGTTTGAAGCATGCGTGATTTTAGAAGTCTACAGAGTGGTTGCACAATCTTTGAATTTTGACAAACCTACTTTGAACATATAGTTTGTAGCCAAACCGAAAGTAGTAGAAGAAGGTACCTAAAAATCTAAAAATGACTGATGATCAAACAAATTTCATTTTTATGTAGATCAATCTTCGTCGGCGAGAATAATGGCACCAACCCATATGATGGAAGTAAAGTCAGGGTGAGCAAACCACACAATTGAATGATCATAAATTCGGGTCAACCTGAATACCGAGCTTAAGAAACTGAATAGAGAAAGATAGAGATGGAAGCACACCGATCGATCAAATGGTGCCCTGTTCGATAAACCGTTCATCTGCTCTTGCTACTTCAAGATCTCATCTGATTTTACGTTATAACGGCTTGAGATGCATCATGAATCTTATCATCACAATGGTTGAGATATAGATATATATAGATTTGTATCAATTTTGTGGAATGGATATACAAGCTATGTGTGCCATCGTGATTCTAGAGCAAATTTAATCAAATAAGACCTGTACGCATCAACCATAAAAATTTGGAGCTGGATCAGGACATCGCAGCTGTGATCTGTTTAGAGCTCATTATGATAGCTATGTGGAGAAGGCACAGCTAGCTGCGAGGGATATCAATGGAAGATCACAGTATGAGTAATGCTTATTACAGGGCTAGCTGTGCTAGCTATATGTGGGGAAGGCACAGCTAGCTGCGAGGGATATATCAATGGAAGATCACAGTATGAGTAACACTTATTACAGGGCTCTTAATAGGCCATAATACATTATGTGACATTTGTTAGGTTTGATAATGACGAATAAAGGATCCTCACTAGAGTAATGACGAAAAAATGTTTTCATATAGAACATGTTTTTTTTACACGAACATCAAAGATTTTGAAACAAGACAATTTTCACTGTTTATGACGTACATTAAACATCACCTATCACCTATTATAAGATTTTTTAGTGCAATGCTTACATACAAGGGGTTGTTTCTTGTGTTAATATCATAAATTGACAGCCACGTCTTTACCAGCTGCCTATCAACAATTTATCAAAAAGAATCATATTGGTCAGGTGCTAATTTCTTCTTTGGTTTTACATCTTTGTATTTTTTTGTTTTGTTAATCATATTAGTTTTTAGTTTTGTTCCTTGTTTTCAATGATGTGTGTTAATCGCCTTAGTTTTTGCCATAGCTGCACTAGTCATTCAAGACAGTGAAAAAGTATAGGCCTTTTTTTGTGTGGCCCTAAAATTAACAGACACCTTGTAAGTTGTAAGTGTAAAGTGGTACACTCACTGAGTCGCATTATATTCAATTGAGATATGTAAAGGGTTCAGTGGCATGATTGGAGGACTTGAATCAGTAATTTCTACCTTGGTTCCATTGTATCAGGCTCAATGACATTTGTCCTTTTGGTGACAAGGTATTGCCAGTACAGAGAAATAATGCATATATATGCATGTGTTTGTTACTGCTGTTAGCTCATCAATCAGGAATCATTCACCAGAGGTTCACCAGCAATACAAATTCAGAGCCATGATGAAAAGGAGAAGACGAATACACTCTATTTTTTTAGAAGAATACACTATATACCTGAAAATAACAATAAAAATAGGAAAGCATGCATGCGCACTGTGATTTCACTTGTTCATTAGGCAACGAAGGATCCAATTAATAGGAATACCATTATTTTCATAGGCTTGAGAGGCATCAGGGATGTGCGAATGACTGTACGCTCTGAAATTCTAGCATCAACAAATCCTTTATCGGCTTGCAATCACATGTAACTATTCACGTAGTACTTCTTTGTTTTTGTACCATGTTGGTTTTTGTACTGTGAGATTAAGAAATTCAACAAAACTCAAATAAATGTACAGTATTTTCCCCTTTCTCGAAACCAGAGTACTTATGTGCTGCTGTACAAAACAAAAGAAGAAGATACTAATTCACGTATCAAAAAATGACAATTAATCTATTGATAATAGTTGACAAGTGTGGCAATTGACATCTATTTCCTGTTGTTAACGTCGATGTACGTGCGATCCGATCGATCGAGGTGAGTTGGCATCGAGGAGTTTGATCTCTAGCGCGGTCGCGCGCATGCTCGCATAGCGAACGGAACAAGCCCATGTTGGCCCACTAGCGTGTGAACGCAGGACGCGGAACCGCACACTGATTCATGGGTGCGTTTTCCTTTTCCGTTTCGAAACATCGTACGCGGATAGAACTTTGTGTTGATGAAAATGACAATCTTTGTATGCGGATAGAATTTTTTGTCTTACAAACTTTGTGTTAATGAAAACGAGCATGTCTTGCCGTCTTCAAATGAAACCCAATAACGTAGCCTACATGCAACTTTTTTTTCCCAACTTTCTACTTAAAAATAATATAACTTTATACATAAAAATTCATTAAGAAACTTTATATTTGTACAAAACTAAATATAAACTTTATACATATAAAGTATAAAAATTCCATTAATCAGTGTATAAAAAGCTTTATGTGTAGTAATACAAGAGTATAGAAACTTTATATATAGAAAATACCAAGAAATAGAACTTTATACATATGGAATATAAGAAGTATCAAAACTTTATATATAAAAATACTTAGTTTATACATACAAATATTTGGTATAAAAACTTTATACATACAAAGATATGAACTGAAAACACATATTTGTATGGGCCGAGCTCATGAAACAGATTCTGCAAGCTAGCGTAGGCTGTAGGAAAGAACCTGGAAAGAAAAGATAGATGGTCAGGCCCGATCTGTTCGCGCGGAAGAAGGGCACGCGCGCGTGCGCGGATCAGCCATTCTCGTCATCCGGGGAGAGCGACGAAGACGACTACCGATTCCGAAGTCCTAGCGCTAGCGCCCTACTGCCATGGGCCTTTTCCAGACTCTAGTAGCCCCATGGAAATAACAACTTTATCCGATCGAGTCCACAGGAGGCATCTAGGTTTGGCAACAGGGCCGGGTTGGATAGAAACGCTCCCACCCCCGATCCCTGGACTCCTCCCCTAGCCCTAGCCCTGGCCCCGGCCCCAGCATACGTTAATCGCCTTACGACCTTAGTTTGTTTCAGACTTTCAGACATCCGTTCATACCTAACGTTTGTTTCAAAGTTTGCACTTATCTATGTGTGTCTTGGGTCCTTATAGTCCACAAGGACATTTCATAATGCATAATGCAGTCAGCCATTCGCATAATATATGCAACTATGTATACGTACATATAGAAAGTTCAGCGAGTCCACAGGGGCATTGAAGACTCATTTACAGCCCTGAAATTAAGACTTAAATGCTCTCCCTCTCTCTCTACATGTGGAGAGAGAGAGAGATTGTGGCTCGTCAAGAGTGAGTAACCAGGTGGGAAACTCTCTTATAGCTGAGGAAGTTCAGCCATGCAAAGATGTGCCATCTTGGGAATTCTGGCCTGCATGCCAGTGAAAATGGAAATCATGCGATGAATTGGTGGTGGTTCAGTTTGTGTTGTGACTTGTCGGTATGGGAGGAATCAGGGTCGTTCTATGCGTTGCCTGATGTCAGTGAGCTTTATTGGGTTGCATTATGGCCCAGGTCGGCAACAGTTGAAGGAAAAGGCCCAACCAAGCCCACGAACCAGGAAATAAAAGGAACAGTGCTGATCTGCCAGCAGGTATCGATCGATCAAACGACGGCGCCGGCGGCGGTGGTGACCTGGAGGCCAGCTTTGGCTCCTTGTCGATTCCTTTCTTTCCACTTCTCCTTCCTTAACCTAGTGTCCCATAGTTTCTAGAACCATCTAGTAGCTTGTATCCTCATTTTTCTTCTTCAACACCAGCACCAAAACACTTGAGAGTTGTAATTGAATCATAGTATTTGTATTGCAAGTTCTGATTGGAGAACAGGTTCCTAACACCTGAGTGACTGATTAGCCATGGAACTTATGTTGTGGGACTTTGCTCCTTTAGTATGTGACTTTAGGGCCTGTTTGTTTGAGCTTCTGGACAGCTTCTCAGTGTGAAAAGCCAGAAGATCAAACAAACAGCTAACTTTTCGTGTAGCTTCTGAACAGTCAGAAGCTCAGAAAAGCTGAGTTTATATGGGAAGCTAAAAATCTCAGTTTTATGAGCATTTTGTAGCTTTTTAAACCCAGAAAGCAAAACACATCTTCTAAAAGCTATGATTGGCTTTTCAGAACAAAAAGCCTGCAACACCTTTTCAGAAAAGCTCCAAAAGCTGCAGCTCAAATAAACAGGACCTTAGTGCCGCAGTTTTCAGCTTGCTATCCGGCCGTAACCTACAAAGCTGAGATGATTCAGTCTTCATTTCAGCTAGTGGAGTTAACGACATAATGTCAAGCAACGGACGAAAATAAATTCTTGATAGAAAAAGGGGGAAAGGAAACCTTTATTTTCCATTAAGAGCTTGCAATGCCAAAGCATATGATGTCCATATGCCAAATAAAAATTAAAAGATCAGGAGCACAAACTAGTCAAGTGTACTACAGTACTAGCAGTGTTGCATACACAACATTTCCAGTTTTACTTGTACGTACGTTGCATATATAAAGACCAGGGTTTGCACCCAATTAATTTCGCTGCGAGAACTGTTATGCAGTATATAAAAAGTCACAAACCTGCATAATATAGGCAAGGGCTAGATTGATCCTTGCACGAGAATGTTGTGGCCATTTATATATTGTCATTTTGCGAACTTTAACTTAGGCATGAGAAAATAAGGACGAAAGACATACATTTAGATATTATATATTTTCTAGTGTGAAGTTTTGTACCTCTTGTACTATTAGTATCAAGGGTGGATCCATTCATTAGACAAAGTGGGATGGCCGGCCCAACTACCCCCACGAGGCCACGACGACCCACAACCCTAAAGAACACCACCCTCCCCCCAACCCTATAGTATCCATTTGGCATAAATTTTGGACCATCCATTTATGTTCCAAGCCACGATTCGTGTTGGTCATTATATTTTGATATACAATGGTACCATTTTGATATACAATCGCACATGGCCCGTTGCTGCAAATTGACTTGTTTTTCATTATATTTTGATATACAATGGTGCATAAAACAATGTTCTATTTTTTTTTTTGAGTTAGTGTACCATCTTCGATCATCTTTTGAGTATATTTATTTGTTATGTGATTGTAATATAAATACCATGCTTGTGCGTATGCGTATTATTATTTCTGAGTAATTCTGATCCATCTATATTTTAACCGTGGGTCCGCCACTGTGAACAGTAAACCAGGGGCAAATTGTAGGGAGGATTATTATCTTTTATAAAGATAACGTGCATACCAGAACAAATTATTATTCTCCAGTTCGACAAGTGATGATTGTATTGAGATAATTAGTTAACCGATGGTTTTACCGTGCAATCATATTTAATATATTTGGGTACATTTATTATACATGGATAATGCTTTGAAACCGCTAATATTATCCAGCCCATTTCTTTCGTTCTCTCTGAGCATTGTATTTCTATGTCTCTACATCTAGGTCCGATGATGAATGAATAATATTATAATCAGTTATCGTCCCAAACTCAAACATACTCCTCGATAGAGAAAACTGGCTAGGCTTGCAGGCATCTGGAATTAATAAATATTGTTGAACAGCGTTGAAAGGTACGTTGATTAATTAGGCTAGGCTTGATAAATTAGGTTGAGGATGCTGCCCAATGGCTCTTGCATCTTCCAGATGGAGTATTGCACCCAAAATCAATTATTACTACAAGGCGGCTACATGGTGTAATTCTTTGTGTCCGTCCGTCCTTATGTACGTATACAACAGAATGGATGCACTGTACAGTAGCAGTAAGCTATCATAGTGTCTTGCGAGTTCATAGTTGATAGGAGGTTGATAACGTAAATGGCAATCTCTACCAGAATAAAAATGTTGAGGAATAAAAACAAGCATAAAATTACAAAGCGGCAGCAATATATACACTTGTCTCATTAAATGCGAGATATTAGCTAGCTAGGTTCCTCATTTTCATGACCAAGAGAGAACAATATTTCATCAGTTACATGAAAAATAAAGCAACAACACTCTAATATAGACCAACTTCCAGATATAACAAATAGCCAGTTTAGAACTGCAAGCTGGTGTTAAAGATTCAATATACACATATATAGACATCCGTTCAAAAAGATATTGCTGGACAATCTTAGGCATCCTGCTAAGGCTTAGTGACAAGCAAGCAAAACGAGCTTCAATTATCAATGTAGGTTAATAGCTTTGCTTTATGGACTCGATGTCAAAAAACTTAGATGAACTAAGGCAACCTACCAACGCTACTATATTTACATAGCACATTAGCTGAACGATGCCATATAGCATTAGCTGATTAAATCCTAAATAACATGTCAAGAACATATAAAAAGTTGCCCTTCAATTCTCACAAGTCCTGAAGGAACTCTACGCTAATATAGTCTTGCCAGTGGCTCCGTAGTGTATTTCTTGATGTAGGCATCCCTCAGAATGGGTGTGCAGTAGAGTGGCAGGAAAAAAAGGGGTGACACGAACGCCATTGATAGAAGAGGTTGCCAGCATTGTTCAGCAACGATGAAGAATGCGACCACAAGCACAGTGTAGACGGTGATCTCTATCACCATGAAAGCATTCTGCATAATTTAACAGGCATAAAAAATTAGACAACAGACCTACATTATACATTCAGAAAATCAAGCAGCAGATATATTAGATGTGGGATTTGCTAGGCTGCTAGGGACATCAATATCTTTAGTCCAGTGATAAGGAGGGAACAATATGCCCTCTATTAGCCTATTTTACTTGCAAAAGAAACTGATGCAAACCTCTAATAAAGCAGGTGACGAACAATATTCATAAGAAACTCAATTTGTCCAATAGAACCATTGTATTCTGGCATGATGTATGGATAGGAAAAAGAAAAAACTGTTCTAATTCCAAATGTCGTATTGTATTGCTCGGACAATGGTTATAAGGCATCATGGCGCTGGTGCGAGTGTAGAGTGTCTGCTGCCTTGGAAGCTTGTCAATGGCAACTTTAATCTCTCTCTGACAGAAATAAGAAGGGGGTAGGGGCCCGGTGGGAGGACCCGTGGTGCCGGGTTCACCTGCAGCCATAGCAGTGGTTGAGCCATCACCAAAATCGTTGTTCCTCTGGCTGCAGCAGATCTGTGCTTCCCCGTCGTGACAGTGTCACAGCATTGGCAATGCATCCCCTGATCTGCGAAGAGGAGAGGAGGGCTAGCAATAGAAGAGAAATGGGCCATATAGAAGAGGAAGAGAATTATGGTCCAGGTCAGCCTGTTTGGCCCAGCCAGATAAAATAGCTAATAAAGAGAAATGTATTTCCCATCTCTCCTCTAATCTATAGTAGACTCAACATTTTATGGTGTCGCCACGCCTTACGCCACAGACGCTAAGGCATTAGGCGGGGGTGCAGCCCCTTCCCTCTCCATACCGCCTTAATAACCATGCTCAAGATCAAGCCATAACAGCTTACAAGTGTTGAAATTAGGAATTTGGGGTGTGAATCTCATTCTTTAGTTATCTAAGCAGGTATATTAACCATGTCAACTCAATTTTAGGAGGACCTAATCAGACAGATTGCAATCCCAAGTCCCTTTGAAGATACATTTTCTAGAAGTCTATGAAGCTCAAAATGCAATCTGCGGTTCAGTTCAGAAGAAGAATTGGCTATGTTCAAATTGCTACAGCCCCTCAATCATCCAGGGAAGAAGAGCAAACAAACCAGGATATATCTGAAAATATTCCTAATGAAATACAAATTTTAATTAGGTATACTTTCCTGTGTTCATTAGTTAACTTCTAGAGTTTTCAGACTTCAGACAACTTAACAATTTGTTGCATTCTTTTGCTGATATCATACTTGGTGCCAACATTTATAGTGGTCAGGGTTTCACTTACCGGCGGTAACCGCGCGGTTACCGCACCTTACCGCTGGGTAGCGGTAAGGGGAAGCCGCGGTTTCGTTTGAACGAATTTCGCCGAATTCAATTTTTAAAAAAAAATTGAAAAAATTCCAAAAAATTCTCATATATAGTATATGATTTATAGACAATAATGGTGAAAAAAATGTACAAATTGATGAAGTTTGCTACAAATTTTTTGCATGTAGACGTTTTAAATTTTCAATAAAAAGGAAAAACCATCTATATGGGCCAATATGGGATGGATTATTCACAAAGTAGGAAAGGAAAAAAGGTTTTAGCCCACAGGCCCACAAGGAAACCCTAATTTGTCCCCACTATGTTTTTAATTTTTTTCCTTCTTTTTGCATCGAAAAATCGTCTTACCGCGGTAACCGCAGCTTACCGTGTGGTTCCCTCGATCATACCGTGGTTTGAATTCAAATTTTTGAAATTTGAATTCATCGCGGCAAGCCGTGGTTACTGCGGTAACCGCGCTACCGCTGGGGGCAGCAAGGGGATGACCGAGGGGAAGTCGAACCCTGATAGTGGTTGCACAAGGAGGGAAGGCTGGATAATTGGAGCATGAAAATTTTATAGAATAACAAATTTTTTGGGTGATATTCATTTATGAACAAAATTTTAAACTAAAGAAAGTAAAAGGGCTACATTGACTGCTCAGTAGATGATTAGCTAAGTCAGGGATGGGTTTTTCCTTTAATTGTGTGATGCTGATAAAACAAATAGCCAGGAACTAAGGATGAGATCTTCAAGTAATCAGTGCTCAAATAATTTTGTACAAGATTATTACTGGAGCCACGAAAATCAGGATTATACCCTCATGATACTTACATCTCAACATCCACTCTTAACTTACTTTATGCAGAAGGCGGTGTCTATTCACAACAAAGGATGTGAATTAAATCGAAGAGCTTGCATATAAAAATCGACTGTGTCTTTTTTTTAGTGTAGTCTTATTGAGACTTTATACATCAATTATGAAGTCTGTGTTTACTAACAGCATACAAGAACATAAAAAGGACAGAAAAATAACTATCCAATTTAACAAGTCAAATATGATGAAAAGCAGTAAGACCTTTGACATAAGAATGGTTTGAACAATAACTGTACTTACACCGAAATGAATCCCAAAAAAAGATAGCTGCACAAAACATGATAAACAATAAAGGGTGAAGAGCGATGTACTTACAAAGGAATAATTGATAATTTTTGCCAACTTAGGATATTTGATGATCAGCTCCTCCACCTTGGCATTGTTCCCCTCAGCAATACCGTTCTTACCCATCGAACCAAACCCTATCCCACATCCAAAACACCATTCATAAAATCTACTGATGAGATTGTAGGCCTGGTTAACAATAGCAGATCTTGTAGACTTACCACTGGAAACAATTGGTGTGCAAAGAGATCTATCGAAACCCGACTGCAAGCACTGTCCAGGCAGCAATAGTGAAAGGTTACAAAATAATAACACACATTACCCAAAACAGTAGAACAGTAATGAGGTGTTAAAGAAGCCATTCACCTTTGGATACTCGAAGCTAAATCTCCAAACAAGAACATTACCAGCAATAAGCAAAGCTGTCACAGTGACCACAGCAACCAGTGGTGCTTCAGTCATCACAGCCAAAGTGATCCCACCCAGCATAAACACATAGACAAATTCACCAAGGATGAAACCAGCAGCGTAATTCAGCGCATGATCATCACAGTCAGCTAGTTTGCTTAGCATAATCGCGCTAAGCCCAAACGGAAGAAACACAACAGGAAGTGGAACCACCAAGACCTTCACCCACAAATCCACAGGAGGTTTCGCCAAGAACAGGACACAGACTGCGCTGAACAGATTCAGCTGGGTAATCCCCACAAGTCCTGAACTAGCCATCGTCTTCAGCGCAGTAATCGCCGGCTATCCATGGATTAAACAAACACACATCATTCATTCAGTACCACCAGAAATCCAGAAGCCATCAATCAATCAATCGATCATGGAGAAAATTTCTTACCAGAAGGTTCATCACGCCCTTACTGTCCTCGCCATCTCCCAACAAACTCATCTTGATTTCCTGTCGCAAAAGAACAACAATTTCAGGAACAGCAAGGCAAATAGAAATATATATGTTGTTAGTTAGACTAAGGCAGTCTGTTGAAAAGCTAGGCCTAAGAAATTGTATTTGAGAATATATATGCTCAGTCACCTTTAAACTTTAGGCAACTTCTCAAGCAATGCTGCTAGGAGTCAGTTATGCAGCAAACATCCTTCCACAGAGTAAATTACACATGCAAATGCAGTTTCTGAAATGCTCAGTCACAAAAAGGGAAAAACAGTGGACCATCCTACTTCTGCATCAATGTACCTTTCATTTTGTAAAAAAGAAAGGAGAGAAGAAACAAGTGATGAAATCCTTATCATTTTGGAGGAAATCTGGGCCACATGGTGCTCCTCCAATCATGCAAGCATCACTATGACCCTAGAATCTTCTTGCATCAAGCAGTAAATGCTGAGTTGTAGAAAAATTCATTCAACACAATTGTAAGGTCTTCTGTTTCACAGTGTTAGACACTCATAATGTCACTGTTCTATAACAACCATTTACCTAAAATAAGAACAGTTCAGCTACTACTACTACTGCTACAACTACTACAGGTTTGGCAGGTTCAGAAGAAAAATGAACTAGAGCTTCAGTTTTCATAACTGCTACAAATACTACTACTACTGCTACAACTACTCACATTTTCACTAAAAATGAACTCAAATTTGAAGGTACAGAGAAACTCAGAACTAATTAAAACTAAATGCAAATGGACTTATTTCAGAAAACCTAAAATGTTTCATGTTCTGATCTCAGGGCAGGCAAAACAAAAAAAAAAGTTTTATGTCAATATGTCAAGTTATTTGCATTCCCTGTTCAGGACAAATTCAAGGATAAATGCACAGTTAACTGGCGACTTCATGAATAATCAGTAGAGCACAATTACATCAGTAGTACTACTTGTTTACCGTCAATAGATCAGATTCATCATCACGCTGTAGAAACAAGAACAGCATAGTTCTTTCAAGAGCAAAGAACAAGAGGATAAAGCACTATCGACAGTTTCATGAACAATCAGCATACCACAACCAGATGATGCGATATAATAGATCAATAGCTAGGACACGAATCAACACGCACCATCCACAAAAGACCTCTCGATCTAGTCTCTCCTTTACTCCTTCCTATCAAGAAATCAAGAAAGGCACACCCAGGACCACGGATCGAACAAAAAATCAAGAAATCCCCTCCTCCTCCTCCCCCCTCCGCGAGCACCGCCTCTTGCACTCCGCGAGCACCGCCGCGCCGAGCCCGTCCACCACGGATCTCGCACTCCGGCCGGCGACCCACCCCCCTCCGCTCCCGGAGCTCCTCCACGAAGAACCCTAGCGGCGATGGGAATCCTAGCGCCGGGGAGAGAAAGGAAGAGACGATTACCGGCGAGAAGGCAGCGGAGGTCGCCGTCGCCGTCGGTGAGCCGCAGCGCCGTCTCCTCGCGTCGGCGGAAACTGCAGGGCGGCGGCGGAAGTCGGAAGCCGAAAATCACGATTTTTTTCTCCTCCCCAGGAATATCAGGACGCACATGGGCTGGATCGGGCCGACCCATGGTCTGGCCCACGACTATTAGCCAACATGTATGTACGTTTCTCTTTCAGCCCAACGATGGTCATTTCAGCTCATAAGATTGTACAGCCCATTTATAGCCGTTTGATACATAGAAATTTTGTACATACACACAATACTTTGTATATAGAAATTTTATATAAAAAAACTCTATATATATATATATATAAACTTTCGATATGAATTTTGTGCCCGCAATTATGAAATATAGGAACTACATGGGAACAAAAATGATGCGACTTAAAATTATATAAAAAGACAAAATAATGTATAAATTTATAGAAACTTTGCACATATAAATTTTTGGTATATGAATTATTTATATGCAAACGTTATACATAAAACATAAATTATGGAAACTTTGTACATAGAAATATTCAAAGCCAGACAGGCGCCATCACCTGAACTCTCCTCCCGATCCCTCTGATCCAAAAGCCCAAGTCCCAATATCCCGTTCTCCAAAGCTCATCGCCGCAGCGACCCATTGCTTCTTGTGCAACCTCGCGTCCGCATAGCAACTGCAATCAGATTCGCGATGGTAAAGAGTCGTGCAGCGCGGGATCAATCTATAGTCCTGGACTACTCGCGCGGCACAACGACGTAATGCTAATGGGAGTCGGAACTGCGGAAGAGGCTCTTGCCAATAAGGCACCACCAAGCCTCTATTGCAGCGATCCATGCAGGATTGGACAACGGCTGGTAGTGACGTGCCAAAAATGCCCTCGGTCCCATAAAACAAGTCTTTTTGGCTTTTTACATACAAATTAGTAGTCAACACAAATGACCATCATACCCCTATTTAATATGGTTTTCTATTAATTTAAACTTCCTTGTAATCTCATCATGCATGTGAAACTTCCTTATAATCCCACCATGCATGCACACATTTAATAGAGTGGATGGATAAATGGAAATAAGAGAGAAGAAAAAGGACATCGTTTGGTTAGAATGACTTATTTTTTAAGACAAAATTCAAATGCCAAAAAACTTGTTTTCTGCGACAGACGGAGTAAAAAGGATGAAAGGAACCGTCTCTTCTTTTTATAATAAGGTATAGGTATAGATATAGATAGGTAAAGATATATAGAATTTAAGTGTGATTATAAATAATATGGTAACATAAGTATAGCTTGTCTCGATAAAGTTTTGGCCTGTAAATGAACTAATATAAATATGTAACCTGTTTAAATTGTTTATTCTTTCTATTCAAACAAATGCTTTCATTTGAATGTGCCAAGAGAATTTCAATAAAAAGGTAAAATAAAAACAGAAAGAGCAGGTTAGTCACCAACGGCACATATAAGAAAAATTGCACAAAACTGTTATTTGCTATACTCTCTTATTTATAAATACTACACTAATGTTAGTGATTTTTAAATCTTTTGACACAAACATGTTGTTTACCCCATGCAGTGTGAACCAAATACTTGTCATTGTTTTCTTATTTTCCTTCTTTTTCTTATATTTTGTTATTTTTCAATAGGACCTGACTAAACAGAGATAGGGCGTCCGTTAAGCTTAACGTGCGACCCCTCCAAAAAAAAGAAAAATCCACTCCATCTAAAAAGACATCATCCACCTATACTTCAAATACAATTTTCTCTTAAACTAATCATCCAATCTACGATCCGATTACACCATTGTGTTCGTAACAATTAAATCTTTATAACAAGTTCTCACATGATTATATTTTGATGAAAAATCATAAATTACTTTTATTATATGTCTAAATTACTTTTATATTGCACTAAGTTACTTTTTAGACATACAAAAGTTACATCCTATAGAAAAGTTACATCCCTCAGAACTAAAAAGTTACATCCACATCCTATAGAAGTTACATCCTTCATAAATAAAAGTTACATTCTCTATAATTAAAGATACATCCTATATAAAGTTACCCCAGAACTAAAAGTTACATCCCTCAAGAGTAAAAGTTACATCTACATCCTATAGAAGTTATATCCTTTAAAAGTAATAGTTACATCCTCTATAACAAAAGTTACATTCTATAGAAGTTACATCCCTCAGAACTAAAGTTATATCCCCAGAATTCAAAGTTACATCCCCAGAATTAAAAGTTACATCCCGCAGAACCAAAAAGTTACATCCACATCGTATAGAAGTTACATCCTTGACAAATAAAAGTTACATTCTCTAGAATTAAAGATACATCCTATAGAAAGTTACATTCTCTATAATTAAAGATACATCCTATAGAAAGTTACATCCCAGAACTAAAAAGTTACAAAAAAGTTACATCCCTCAGAACTAAAAGTTACATCCACATTCTATAGAAGTTACATCCTTCAAAATTAATAGTTACATCCTCTAGAACAAAAATTACATTCTATAGAAGTTACATCCCTCGGAACTAAAGTTACATCTTCAGAATTAAAAGTTACATCCTCAAAACTAATTTATGATTTTTCATCAAAATATAATCATGTGAGATCTTGTTGTAAAGATTTAATTGTTACGAACACAACGGTGTAATCAGATTATAGATCGGATAAGTAAATTAAGAGAAAATTTCATAAGAAGAAAAAAAATGCACAACCTAACTAGCTACTAGTACTTCACACAGGCGTGGGGAAGGGTGGGGTGTGAGGACTGAGGAGACACGTGGCGGACACGCAGCGTGGTCGCTGCCTCTGCCTAACCAGCGCCCATGCTCGCATTAGATTTCACGTTTTCAATAATGATATTTCTAACTCCAACCACTAACTATTCCTCCTAACCACCAGTTATCTCGTGGACTATACTCTATATTATACATTTATGATATTTACATGATTTTTTAAATAATATTGTTAATATGCATCCATGTTACTTAGCTAGTTTTGTAATATATGATTTTCTTTTCAAAACCTAGTCCAAAAAACTCTATAAGTGTAAGGTAATAATAATATATGTAGATAATAATCAGTGGTACATATAATCATATAAATATATATGAATTTAAAGATAAATTAGATAGTGACATTTGTTATAAATCTATTAACTATAGTGGACTACAAATATTGTTCAAAGTGAGATAAAATATTATTTAACTTCATACATATTTATAGAAAATAAATCGATGTTTTTGCAGAGCTCTAGCAACAGCATTTATTTAGACTAATAAATACATCATCAAGACTTATTTTATGGTGAATTTCAAAAGCAAAGTGCTAACTATAATTGCTTGAGGGATTGCATGTGTGTGCGCATCTCTATACAAATGGTTTGATAGTAGTTTAGGTAGTATGAACTCTACATGTTAGCTTCCTAGTTTTAATGGAGTTTATTCTATGCCTCATTGCAAATTATTCAATCTTTCCAAGTGTGACACAACTAGCCCCTCTCCATTGGCCATTACTACACTCAATACTCCAGTCAATTAAGAAATTTGGTCCCTAAAACCTTAGATACCGCCCTTAATGTTTTAGCTATCTGTGCAGCTTGTACACTCAGTAATTGCATTTATCTCTTTAAATGTTTCAGTAATTTAGCATCTTGCTGATAGAGAACTTTAACAACTATTGCTCTTAATGACGCAGTGAGTTCGGCAAATTGTTCCCTCAGAGGATCAGCCACCACTATTCCACTTCCATATCTTCTTTTGTCCATGTGAATATGTCTAGCCACCGCCAAAAGCAGAAAGAGACTCTGATAAATTTTAGGCACTAGGAAACAAGACAATGAAATTTAAATATTATAACATATATATTAAACCAAATAACAAAAAAATATATAAATAACCGAATTCTTACATTTAGAATATATCAGCAGCAACCCTGGCCTAACATGGTATGGAAGATAAATCACACATGTGACAATTGACACAACTAGATGAGCAGCATTACACATGCATATATTCATTAAGGTCACATATTGCTAATGTACACAAACTAAGCTTTCACAAGTCTAACCGCGAAATGTGTCACATCCATATTAGTGTGTCTTAGCTTGACCACTCACAGAGAGGGTGAGAGGTGTATAAATAAAAGGAAGAGCAACTACTATAAATTTGATAGTGCTTCTATGAAATTTATAATATGTCTATAAATCTGCTACGCATATCCAAATCAGCTTAGTAAAAAAACTCACACTACACTATAGATGTTGAGAGTTAAAATGAAAAAGACTATTAATTTAGCTATGTTCTTTAGCAGCACATAAATAGCCTACATAAAAACACAAATATATTTTGTCAAACCAATTACAAAAGTATAAAAAACAACCACAATGACCTACATATTTAATCACAAACATTCGTTTTCAAATTTCATTTTCTTGTGATGAGAAGTTTGTCCCTCAGTTGATTGCTATCCACACAACGTTTTATTAGGAATAAAAAAAAGAAATAGATTAGTAGGTATCTATGATAAGTTCGAGCTAATAATAATAATTTGTAGATATCTACTAGAGAAATGATCTTTGATGTGTTGAACAAAATCCACATTCATCGCGGTTCAACTAAGTGGGACTATATGATCGTTAGCCTGGTTGGTGACATCTTTAATCCTGTTCTATTTATGAAAGACTTAAAAACTCCCGTAGATACCATCAATCGGGACTAAATATCTCCCTTCCGTCCTTTTAGGTTTTTTGCTCGAGAAATGTTTGGTCCTGTCATTATCTTTTTCTCTAGCTCACTCTCTTAGACTCTCTCTCGTCTCTGCTAAAGGGAGGGCGGCGACCTCGCTCCCCTCCGCCAGATTCGGTGGGAGGGGAGGCGGCGTCCGGGCAGTGTAGGATTTTTTTTATCTATGAATTTGTGAATTTGACCTGTGAGATGTTAATATGTGAGAATTTGTGGTGCAATTTTTTTTTGAGAATTACAATGTATTTGATATGTGTGATTAATTTGGAGATGATTTAGGGATTCATGATTTGGGGTGATTTAAGGATCTAGTAAAATTAATTCAAAAAACTACCGAGCGGAAGCGAGACCTGGCATACCATTTTTAGTCTGGGTTATTTGAACTGAGACCAAAGAAATTAACAACATCGTACATAAATGAGAAAATAACAACCTGAACAAAACTCAATTTTTTAATAATTAATTCCGGCTTTTTTAAGAGAAGCTACAGCCAATTATTACAAGATTTGTAGAACTAAGAACTGCGAATTACAGTGGTACCACCTTGATTAAAAATAAGAAGACTACTAAAAGATCATCCTGATTATGTCCGGTAAGAAACAACATAACTATAGATCTTCACATGCTTATAAATTGAACGTAGTCGTTGTCTTGTTCAAACCGAAATAATAGAATCTATGAAACTAACAGTCGATCCTTAGTTTATCGAATGCTGCTCTCATCACCATTGACGAGAACCGTCCAAGCAAAATAAAAGAAGTGTCGGAGGTGTAAACGCGTGGTAAGAGTACTTTGCCAGATCCGCTACCGGAGATCTAGCCGCGCCGACGCCGTCCGCGCATGTCTCCCGCTGCACCAAGACCTGGCCTGAACAGAGGCCTGCGTGCCGTCACACGATAATGATTCAGGTGCTGGTTGATACAAACCAAATCAAGCTAGAATTACAAATACGTTAAGCTCTAGATCCGATACGAATAAGGAGTCAGAATATAAGCCGATCGAGAGACAAATGAAGCATGAGGCATCCTCCAATGACTATTTATAAGCTATCTATAAGCCAACTTATATAATTTTTTATAAAGGAGAGATAAACGTTATCTCTTGTTAAGAGATAGGCTCTTGCACACACTCCAATAGCTAGTGAGTATGATATGTTGGGGTTATTTTTATTATAAGCTATTTGCTAAGAGTTAGACTATTAGAGAAGTTGTCTTTTAGATAGCTTAACTTAAAGATAGCAGCTATCTTTAACCATTGGAGAAGGCCTGGGAATATAGCTAGATTAAGCTCGTCTCTTGTTGAGCCAAATGGATCGACCAGCACACGCGTTAACAGCACACGTCGTCAGCGAGATCAAAAGATACGAGCGAATTAATCATATGGACATGACTACACAGCTAGTGGTAGCTGGTTTACACAAACCAGCTACCACTCCATCTATAAGACACCATCCACCTATATTTCAAATACAATTTTCTCTTAAACTACTTATCCAATTTACGATCCGATTATACTGTTGACTGTTGTGTTCGTAACAATTAAATCTTTACAACAAGATCTCACATGATTATATTTTAATGAAAAATCATAAATTACTTTTATAATATGTCTAAATTACTTTTAGATTTTACTAAGTTAGAAATACAAAAGTAAATTTAGGAAAGCTTAAAAGTAATTTACATATATTATATAAGTAACTTATAAAAAAAGAAAATAACTTTAATTAATACCTAAAGGAATAAAAGTTTCATCCTTCGAAGAACTGAAAGTTACATCCTCTAAGAAATAAAGTAACATCCATGGGTTGAAAAGTTACATCCTCTGAGAATTACAGTTACATCCTCTAAAAGAATTACATCTTCTGAAGAATAAAAAGTTACATCCTATAGAAAAGTTACATCCCTTAGAACTAAAAAGTTACATCCACATCCTATAGAAGTTACATCCTTCACAAATAAAAATTACATCCTCTAGAATTAAAGGTACATCCTAAAGAAAGTTACATCCCTAGAACTAAAAAATTACAGAAAAATTACATCCCTCAGAACTAAAAGTTATATCCACATCCTACAAAATTAAAAGTTACATTTTATAGAATAAAAGTTACATCCTATCCTATAGAAAGTTACGTTCCCAGAACTAAAAGTTACACCTCCAGAATTAAAAGTTACACTCAAAACTAATTTGTGATTTTTTTCATTAAAATATAATCATGTGAACTCTTGTTGTAAAGATTTAATTATTACGAACACAACGGTGCAATCAGATTATAAATCGAATAAGTAATTTAAGAGAAAATTTCATAAGAAAAAAAAAATGCAAAACGCGCGGACGTGGAAGCTGCTGTGGGACACGCATCACGCGCTGGCGTGTGTCCTGGTTAACACCACCTAGCGAATGGGCGCCGGTTATATTTCACGTAATCATATTGATGGCGACTCCTAACAACGTCATCGATCTCGACAAAGGCATAGGTAATACGATGAGACACACCGCGATAGAGGACGAGAGCGACGACACCGACGAGGACATGAACCCACACACCGTGAGTAAATTTATCTATTTAATTTTTTAGAAAGACTACGGAGCAAGCCGCCCCACCGGCGTGCCGCCGCGCCTCCCCGTGCCCGCCGCCGTCGCGGGCTCCTGCTCCCCATGCCCCTGCACCATGCCGCCGCGCACTCCCGCTCGCGCTGCCGCCCTCCCCTCTTCCTTCCGACCTCCCCAGCGGCGACGACGACGAGACGATGGGTGGCGGCGGCTCGCCGATGACGGCGGGCCGGCAATGGTGGCTCGACGGCGCTCGGCGGCACGACGGGGCGGCTGGATCCGGCGGCGCGACCCTGGCAGCGGTGGCAACGGTGGACGACCAGATCTGTCGGCGCTGCCACCGGAGGCGGCTGGATCTGGCCGTCCGCTGCGGCGGTGGGCCGACGGCGATGGCGCGACGAGCTCGGGAGACAGCGGACCGGCAACTGGCGGTGGCCGACGAGGACGGCTAGAGATGTAGGAGAAGGTGTACCAGATCACTAGTACCCATGGGTAAAAAAAATCTGATACCCGGGTATCACGTCTGGTAGGGGGAAGAAGTGTGGTGCCCCTTCGTCAGCTCGTCTTCCTCGCTGACAGCGATGGCGCCGGAACCGGCACGCGCTGGCCGCCGCCCTGAGGCCACGCCGCCGGATCTGGACCGCCGTCGCCGTCGAAGCCACCGTCGTCGTCGCCGTCACTGTCGTCGCGGGGAGGTGAGGGATAAAGAGGACAGGGGAGACGACGTGGGGTGCAGGGGCGTCGGAGCGGGGGAGGCGCGGCGGCGTGCGGGCACACATATGCGGAGCGGGGGAGGCACGGCGGCACGCGGAGTCGGGGCGTCGCTTGGAAAGGGACCGTTCCCTATCAGCGCTCTTAATTTTTCGGTTCCTATTCTTTGCTTTTGATCCATCTTCTTATAGGCTAGTCTAGTTTAATTATGTGAATTGCTGGCTACTTCATTGCATATTACTAAGTCAGTTTTGTGTTAATCCTAATTAAGTTAAACTTTAAAATTTGACCAAGTCAGTAAAACAATGTAGCAACACCTACATTATTGTTAAACTAGTTTCATTAAACCTGTCATTAAAAGTATTTTTATAGTATAATTATTTTGTGTTTAAAATATTAGTAATTTTTCTATAAAATTTGGCCAGATTGAACTCAAAACAACTTTAAACGTGTGGATAAATCGAAGAGGGTATAATTAACTTCTTGGTTAAAAAATATAATAGATATTTCCGTCAATATAATAAGTCATTTATAAAACAAATTCCTCAACAAAACTATCATGTTTGCCGAATTACACATTCGGTAAGATAACTATGTAGAGCTAAAGCACTGATAGTCGTTAAACACACTTCACTTCTTAATTAATTTATAGTAGTTGTTTATTCCGGCTCTAGTTAATTCTAGCCTAGCACGCTAATTAATTTCTTCTATTTTCCTGATTGACAGGCAAACGCACACGCGCATACATCACTATATATTTTACACATGCTAAAATAGATGTAACCAGAAATTTTTTTAAAAAAAAATAACTTCCAAGTTTGTGATATTTATGGGCACATCAAGGTGCAAACTTGATTTTGGGTAGTTAATTTACTAATTTTGCTAATGTTTTATATGCATTTATGATGCAGGGCATGGCGTGGGGCTGTTCTTATACTACGTTTTCTTCGTGTATTATATGATTGGCACATGTGAAAAATGGTGGCATGCTGCACTGGCTATTGGAGCTGCCTCGGCCTTGCTTTTGCTGTCAATCGGTTTGGTGATCATGATCAATCGGAATAACGAGAAGTTGCCTCATCCTCAAGACAACACTCAAAATCATCTTGGCAGGAGACTAATAGCATCTCCTCATCAGTAGATACGACCAAGGCTTTATTTAATAATTGGCACTAGTCCTATTAGTATTTATGTAATTACTAGTAGCAGTATACTCCTACTTGTACAAGTAGCAAGCAGAGTCATATAGTCAAAATATTTAACGTTGTTAACTTTTTTAAGATGTATTTGTTTGACCATTCTTCTCGTTAAAATAACATAAAATATGCAAAATTATATATCATACTTAAAGTATATTTTTTAAAAAAAATTACTTAAAGTACACTTAATAATAAATAGAATGAAAGAAAAGTAATTAATAATTGCATAAATTTTTTGAACAAGACAAAAAGTCAAACGTATGTTAATGGCGTCAAATATTTTTGAGAGGGAATATACTTAGAATAAAGTGCATCAGCGTCGCTAAAACTTCTATGGTGGGTGTAATTCAGTCACTCATATTGTAATTTGGATAAAAGAGCTAGAAATCTTGATTCAGGGATGCAAATCTCATTAAATTCATACCAGATAGATCGTTTACTATCAAAATTAGATGTCGTGTTGGCTAACACGTCATTCGTGAGGCTTGTGGGGATGCAAACAATAAAAATAGAATTTAACCCATGTTTTTACTCGCAACTAGTAAGGTTCCCGTGCTAACGCTATGGCGACAATTAATACTACAAATCAAACAATAAAAAGACATTAGCACAATTTATACCGATATTACTAAGATTCAAAAGTTTGGACAAAAACATTTCTACATGGAGGATCTGACAAGATGGGGCCGATCGCGTAGAAATCAGGTCCTAGCTCTTCGGTTTTGCCAAATTTACAATGTAAAAATCACAGAAAAATACAAAAATCATCATAAAGAAAAAACATAAATCATTGTCCTTGATCACACAGGGAAATCATCATCCTGACCCAGCAACGGCAAAGACAGTACCCTGGTCGGAATCTGGCCAGGTCAGCGGCATCCAGTGTCATGACTCGTGAGCAAACCCGAACAGGTGCAAAATTATAAATGCTTTCACCGAAAAATAAGAACTTTCAAACATAAGATATATGAAATAACTTGACATATACATGCTGGGAGTAACAATTTTCAAGCACAAATTCTCACACTTTGTATAGTGATGATACATAGGGTTATTGCCAAAGCACCAATTAATCATACTGTTCCATCTATATCAGGTAAAGATTTTAAATACGTTCAGTTGAATACCCAAAAACCACAATAAGTTCAGTTTAAATTCCACAGTAAGTACTTCAGCCTCCAGTATTTGTTTAAAATTGAAGGGTGGGACAACTCATTTCTAAAACAAAGTACGTATATGTTGGATGTGAGATTAACATTCTCTCAACCATGTTCACTGCAATCAAAACAGTGTGGCTGGGGGGATATCGTGAGATACATTGATGTGTACGGATAGATCTTTTATTTCATTTAAATTAGTATCGTATTACTTTGGTACCAAAATCATATATTTGTCCCATTGATTTATGGAATTACATAGGCAAATCAGCATACTACCATACCATACATTTTTCATGCCATGCCTTTGTTTGGTCTTGTAATGTTTTTTAAATGCCATGAAATATTGAAAGAGAGGGTGGTTTTTATTTGTATGATACATGTCGATTATTTTAACATCGTGATCTCAGTTTGAAGGCGTAATTTGTTCACCAATGATGCAAAATGTTAATATCACAAAAACAGGCAAATTTCTACTTTTAACAGGACGGAGTATGTGAGTTTTTTAATGACCTTCAGGCCCTAGGAATTTTTGAAGTAATGCAACCAGTCAAAAAGAACATTAAGCTGCCCCTACTTCACCAGAAAATAACTTGCAAAACTGTTGTCCAATAACTTGAAAATTGTAGTCATATATACTTCTGATACAACTGGCTTAAAAATGGACAGCAAGCTTTGGACTGCATGTTTTTTAAAATATAATGGTGGTAGACGTGGATGCAAGATTGACTGCAAGCTAAACATGCACACCCTCATCTTGATTTGTCAGGGCAGATGGCTAATCCCATTTTTTTTTGGAAAATGTAGTCCAAAAATACTGCAAATAAGGACGCGTCTACAAAATAGGTAAACAAACCATATTTTCTGTGTAGGTCAGCTTTTACATGCATGTCCAAACTGTTTTAGTCAATGTCAGCTTCCACTTGATATAATTCTTCTATGCAATATGCACCGACTTCTGTTAGTTCTAATAACTGTATACTCAACAACAGATAACAAGACCATTCAGGAGCTTGTTTAATTTTCATCCTGAGATGAGCTATCCAATGTACGATATCAAAGGCTAACAGCTTGGAAATCTTTATGATCAACTATCAGTGACAGCCTCATAAAGTAGCTAGACTTTTCACACTTCCAATATTCCAAAACCAAATTAAAAAAAAACATAAAGATGTCTCACTTTTCACACTTTACCTGTAGCAGGCAGCGAGTAAAGCTTCTTGTTACAAAATTATTTCTTGTTCTTGTGCCACCAAAGCATTATTCTGAAGCTTCAAAGAAAGAAAAGAATGTCTAGTTACATGTAATGTAGTATGTACTACAAGAATAGTAACAGTAGCATGTTACATTTTTAAGAACGGTCATACACTAAAACAAAATCTAATAAAAACACTTATCATAGGCTAAAAAATAAAGTGCAATAATGAGTTTGTCAATCATTGGATCAACAACAGTGAGAGATTGGGTTCTAAAATAGCACTGCTCATTCATGAATTATTTTCATTGGGTACAAAATAATTTATGAGGTAAACCATGCATGTGTCACATAGTATTCTCTCTACATAAATGCTAGCATGAATAAATGAGAGCAATGCTGATAGTTCACGGACCTTTCTCATTATCAATGATAGGAGGAAACAAGCGCATGTTAGCATCAAATCTTTGGTGCTAGGGCTTTCAACTGCATATACCTCTTCCAATTCAGATTATAATCCGATAGGCATGAGAAAACACAACAAAGTAAAAGTAAAGATTCAATTTAAATCTGCCTAATACCTCTGGAAAGGTTAGCATAGATGGAATGAAGAAATCTAATTTTCAAGTAAATTTCACCATCTAAAGCAGCAATTAATGCCAAATTAACCAATTAATGAAATCAATGGTTTTAAACCTCACTCCAGGTACATCAACTAAGCAGCACACAGGTAGCTGAAGAGTATCCAACAGTATAAATTATCAAATCACTCAATTAATCAAACACATGAATTTACTTTAAAGTATAGCCTTGTTGTTCTGCATAACTAAATCATCAAACTGCATCGCTCTAGCTTACTACTCTACACCTAAAAGAAAAATGGATTAAATTACTTCCTGGATTGAATTTCTTTTAAAGTACACAAATAGATTGAATTTCCATATTACCGAATTTCCCTTCCAACCTTTAAAGCTTTCTTCAGATTCTTTTTCAACATTTGATAGCCAGCCAAGTGAGTAAGGATTCAAAACAGCTTTTTTTCGCAATCCCATGTAAAGCAATTGGTACCTTCAAGCTGCAGGAGTATTGGTCTTTGACGTCCAAATCCACATCCACATGCTGCAGGTTAATGAAAATATGGACACACCTTGTTGCAGGTTAATTAAAAAGAACGGTAGTATGAACATAAATAATATTTTTTAAAGTATCACAAAGGGCTATTATAGTTACCATGCGATACATAGACTTAAAATTCAACCTTGACAAAATAATTCTGAATTTGTCATGACACAATTCAGACCAAGTCAAAAATCCATGAAACCATGAAACTCATGGATTTTGCCCACCACAATATATGATAAAAAAATCTTCATGGGTAAGAACTACACAATATACTATACAGTCTAATATAAACCCGTGAAAAACAGTAGTATGGAGATGAGTACTGCCACGAAAACATCAAGTATAGCTTTGTTGTTCTGCAGAATTAAATCAAAAATCATCAATGGATATACCTAGCCAAACCATTCATCTTGCCATTCCACATTTCGCCGGTGATGGGGAGGCGGTGGTTGCTCGAGCGCTCGGAGGTCGGCCGAAGGCAGTCGCCTCCTCGGTACCGGTTGGTGGTGTGTAGGTGGCGGCGTTGTCGGGATGGCAGCGGCGGAACAACGAGGAGTTGAATCGGCGGCGCGTGATGGTGTGGGGGTCGGCGGCGAGCAGACCCTGGCGGCTCGGAGATGATTCGGCGGCGGCAGATCGGCGAGGAGGAGCCCCGACGATGATGGATTGGCAGAGGGAGATTTGCGAGGAGGATCCGGGGCGGCGGAGAATTGATCGGCACGAGGATGTATCGGAGGGGAGGGCTCAGCGCTGCGTTTGCGTGCGTCGAAGGCAGAGGGGCGAGGCGCGGCTACGCGTGCAGGATGCGGCGTGGAGAGCGGAGGGGTGCACGGCGTGAGCGTGGGGGACAAAGGAGGATCGTGCGGCATTGATTTCCTAATCCGACAGTCCAGATCGCATGGTGAAATCACCTTGAATCACAATTGGCAGATAAAACTCCTCATTTTTACCCTTGGTTTAGATCTAGATGTCGTATGTGTGTTTTTAATATACATAATAACATAATTGTTGTTGTCTACACACTCGATCAGATAGTTAGGGTGACTGAGTCACGATACGAATAGTTGGCAGTCTTGTCCTTCGAGAAGGGGAAGAAATGCTTGTTGCCGGCGCTAGATATTATTCTCTACCTACCTACATGAGGGACGTGTTTGTGAAGGAATGTCTTGGGTAACTTGATTGTCGAACATTCCGTAGTTGATAGTTGTCAGCACCATTAAGGTTATTTGAACTCCACGTATTCGTATTTTAGGGTGTTGCGTGGCCGTGGAGAGCGCACCTCAGCAGCGGCACGCATGTGCATTCTGTGACCGAGCGGTTGGAGGAATCAAGAATTAACGATGGCTATAATGAAAATAGATGCATTAGATAATTCTGAAAGACAAATCTTAAATTTTTTAAGTTAATTTCAATATATATTCTGCCATTACAGTGGGAAATCAAGGATTAAAATATCACTCGCAATCTAAAGAATGTGAAGTTAATGTATGCTTGAACTTGTACAGCACAGAAACGTACAAATCCATAGTATGTGCAGATGTGCCCATGCCTAGCATGCGAGCACATGGAGAGGTCGGCGACGGGTATGCGAGCGAGAAGCCGAGAAGTGGAAGGGCAGATACCGATAGGATCGCTGTTTTTGCGCGATCCAACGGCTGTGGTAGAGTCCAAAGGACAGTGAGCCACGTGGCGTGCTTAGAATGGCGAGATTCAGGACCCCGAATTTGTAAAGTAGAGGTAAGATCGAGAGACATCCTATATAAAACTATATACGGCAAGTCAGTACACTAAGAATATGTCACGAGGAACATTCTTGAACTGAAAAAAAAAACTCTGTTCTCCTCAAGCTTAATACTCTACCAGCATTATATAAGAATGGAAGGAGCACCTGACGGATATTAACATCAGAACCATGGCTAAGAGCAAACAATCTCATGTTAGATTACATCAGTGACATTCTGAATAACGAGGCAACGATTCAATGAATCAAATCTAAATTCTCCTACAATTCCAATGACTAAAGGAAACTAAATATTCCTATGCAGCTAAGATTTAAAAAGTTATTTGGGAAACATATGTTCTCTTCATCTAATATGATTTGAACAATATCAAAAGTTTGTTTTCTAACACATGCTTAAAGAGCAGAAACCATTTGATTCTTTATCTAAATGAAATTAAATATATCAGAGAAGATAAAAAGAACAGACAATCATCAGCTGGGAAATCAGTATTGTGCGTGGGCAGTGTGGTGTGGTCTCACAGAATCGTATTTAATTGGCTAATTTATTAGCTTACGCTCAAAGAAATTCATGGGCTGGTGTCATTAGGCAAAATCTGGTGGTATCATAAAATAGAACAATGTAATTTGGTTAGGGATTAGGTGTCACCTTGCCAGCAATACCAATACGTTGTCTCCACCCTAACACAAGTAGCTCGCACACCCACAATCAATTCGAAAAAGTCAAAGGAGAGTAAGTGAACAAGAGTAAATCACCTCGGGATCACTCCCCGCTACTCCTCGGGATCACTCCCCGCTCCTGCATTATGTGGCACAACCTTAGACCCTCCCTCATCAGCCTGGCAGACTCCGAAGCCTTCTGGTCTCCTGTTTTGACAAATTCTGATGGTGAAGTCACGAGGAGAAGGGGGAACAAAGATGAAAGCGAAGCGACTGCATCATCACATGTCTCTTACTCATAAGAAGTTGAACCACCTCATTTGGCGCACGGGTCGAAGATGCGGAGAATCTCTGGTCAGCGGCGTCTATGACAGGGGATCTCACGGTCAGCGCGGCGGCGGCGACGGTGAGGAGAAGTGAAGGGAGGAGATGAAAGGGAGGCGAGTACATCATCACCTGTCTCTTCCTGTAGAAGGCGTTGATGAAGTTGAACCACCCAATCGTGCGCACGGGTCTAACAGGCGGAGCCAGAGGCTAAGGCTGAGGCGGAGGCAGAGTTAGAGACTAAGAATCTTCAATCGACGGCAGTTGTGGCGGGAAATCTCATGATCAGCGGCGATGGCAAAAACCAAATTGTCTACTAGTTGTCAGTCTTAGTTTGCAGCCTAAGACTTAAAAGACCCACCTACACCCTAGATTACTGTCACTGAGTAAGGAAAACTAACATGCAACCTATTGTATATTGAGGAAAGAAATAAGACCTGGCTTATACTTCTACTCTCTCTTTTTGTTTTTATTTGACGTTGGTTCTAACCAACATCATATAAAGATGGATGGAGGGAGTATTTCCTAGCTACGCAACCAAAAGAACAGAAAGATATACTAACACACAATTGCATGCAAGGAATCAAATCGCATTGGTATCTGGTATGCTGCTAGGATTGGGTCAGCACCCCTCTAAAAACAGTTTCCTAATATTCTTGCAATTTATTGTGACACAAATGACCCATCGTGTGAGGTGATTATAGGAGAAGTTCAAAATATGTAGTTCTCAATATTCATCCATGATACTAAATTGTACTAAATTACAAGATAAAATAATACCAAAATGATGACAGATGGACATACATATCCAAAACATGAACAATCAATCGTTTTATGCAAATCAGATAACAGTCTATACTTTGAGTTGCATAATATGGATTGCAATACTTGTAACTGATAAAACATGAAAAATCAATAGTTTTATTCAACAAATTAAAATAACTTAAAGGACAACAGTTACTTACTCGTGGACTTGAAGGAACCTGAGCCTGCAACAAAATCAAAAATAATTTGTCAAAAGCAGAGGTGATAGAGCAGAAACATAAACTTGTATTCAGCGTTTTAGTCATTTCATACATAGCCAATTTGAAATGCTCTCATGTGGATTACAATTTCAAAGGACAGGACAAATGTGGGGTGCAGCATGATTACTACTCCAGTTAGGGTTCAGATGTTGAATTGTGATCCAAATTCAGTTACACTTATTGACAAAGGCCGACTTCGGATGGAGCGTAGTGGAGGCTCGTCGCCGGAGGCTTGGGCCGGAGCGGAGCGGATCAGGACCCTTCTAGGGTTTCAACGATATATATACTTCTTGTAAGCTGTCATTCGGTGTTGTAACCTCACCACAATATAGTAAAGATATTTGCTTGCTAGCATCGTGGTTTTTTCTCTCCCACCTTAAGAGGGTTTTTCACGTTAAATCTCGTGCCCCTATGATTGATCTTTTGTTCTTTATTGTTTATATGCCTATTGTCCTGTAACATCAGAGGCCGGTTAGGGTTGTGGAGTGCACCATGATTAGGATCAAAGGTGAATTAAATCGAGCATAGCCTAGCATTAGTAGAGGGATCGAACATTTCTCACTTTGGTTCAAGTGGATTTTTAATTTGAGTTTTGATTGAATTTGGGTGAATTCACAAATTATGATATATTAGATGAAAAAATATCCAAAAACAATAAAAACAACGCCACGAATGTTATGCAATATTTTATTTCTTCATTGAATTTCATTTACATATTTTAATTATGGGTATGTCACATATTTTAAAAATCACATGCATTTTCCTTAAATGATATATTTTTTGAAAGGAGGTAAAAGCTTTGTCTTGTATATATTTATAAAGGGGGTAAAGTCCAAAAAAGGTAATTACAGGGCTTTGCTTAAAAGAACCGAGCCCACAAAAAAGAGAAGTTAGGTGATGTCTCCCGAGAAGCCTAGCTCAGTTCCCTTAATAAAAAAAAGCCTATCTCAGTAAGTTTACATGTGCCCGCCAGTTTCCAAGCCCTAGCTTCTTCTTTTATCTTCGCAAGAATTATCGTCGGAGTAGCTGTAATTTCTCGAAAGATTCTTGCATTCTGCTCTCCCCAAAGTTCCCAAACTACGAGAAGCCTGAGGAGCTTAGGTGGGACGAAGGGTAGGTTGGTATGATATGGTTTGTGCTGGTCTTTAATACCAACCTATAGACAAGGTCATCATGACTCATGAAACTCTTACGTGGATAGCTCATCCTTAAACCCTAAGATTTTTTCACGTGTGTTTATAGGCTTACTCACGAGCTTATCATCGCAGGGTAACATCTCTAGCAAATTGTGGTAATTCTGATCGATTGAAATTAGGCTAAGCATGGGCAGTGTGGTGCACCGGTCTCGGATCACGGGGATCAAAAACCGTAATTTCTTACAGGATGAACCAAAAACCTCTAAACTGGAAATGATGATATAAAAATCACGCAAAAGACAAGCCGAAAAAGATTTAAAGAAAAAACAAGAAGAAAATGTGTCTGAACCTTTCTCGCTCCCTCCCGCGCTTTTGTCTCGACTTCCCCTCTTTTCTCTCTCCTCCTCCCCTGATCTCCTTCTTTCTCTCTCCTCTCCCTCCGCTTCTCCCTCTCCCCGCCCGATCGAACCCAAGAACTGCCGATTTCACCGGCTCAATCCCCCCTCTGCCTCGCAGCATCGATTGATCAACACCTACATTATTGTTAAACTAGTTTAATTAAACCTATCATTAAAAGTTTTTTATAGTATAATTATTGTGTGTTTAAAATAATACTAATTTTTCTATAAAATTTGGCCAGATTGAACTCAAAACAACTTTAAACGTGTGGATAGATCGAAGAGGGTATAATTAACTTCCTTGTGGAAAAATATAATAGATATTTCCATCAAAATAGACATTAATAAAACAAATTCCTCAACAAAACTATCATGTTTGTCAAATTACATGTTCGTTAAGATAACTATATAGAGCTAAAGCACTGATAGTCGTTAAACCACACTGTACTTCTTAATTAATTTATAGTAGTTGTTTATTCTGGCTCTAGTTAATTCTGTTAAATTGTAAAAAGTAGAGACAATGAATTGACACAAAATATAGAAAGTGAATCATCCATCCTCTTCTTATTGATTTTTGCCTCTTTATATAGAGGGTTACATGTAACTGAAATATAAACATGAATGCTAATGAAATGGATGAAATAAGTGTCCATAACTATAGCTTTTACAAGCATATAATTAGCCTCATTTCATCACTCCATAAACCTCCATTGCTGCACATGCATATGACTGTTAAAAGTGATATAATGAGCACAATTGCTGCTTATTTTGATGAGATCAAATAATCTTCCGTTGTAACACTCCCCTTTTGATCGAGTCTTTAAGATCAAGTATATTCTTTAATTCAATTATCAAATCTAAATTCTTCTACAATTCTAATGACTAAAGGAAACTAAATGTTTCTTATATTTTGTTATTTTTGATAACGATATTGCTAACTCCAACCACTAACTATTCCTCCTAACCACTAGTTATCTCGTGGACTATACTCTATATTATACATTTATGATATTTACATGAATTTTTAAACAATTATTGTTAAATATGCATCCATGTTACTTAACTAGTTTTGTAATTAATGATTTTCATTTTAAAACCTAGTCTAGAAAGCTCTATAAATGTAAGGTAATAATAATATATGTAGATAATAATCAGTGATACATATAATCATATAAATATCTATGTATTTAAAGATAAATAAGATAGTGATATTTGTTATAAATCTATTGACTATAGTGGACTACAAATATTGTTCAAAGTGAGATTAAATATTATTTAACTTCATACATTTATAGAAAAAATAAATCGATGTTTTTGATGAGCTCTAGCAACAGCATATATTTAGACTAATAAATGCATCATCAAGACTTATTTTATGGTGAATTTCACAAGAAAAGTGCTGGCCATAATTGCTTGAGGGAGTGAGGTTTGCATGTGTGTACGCATCTCTATACACATGATTTGTTGGTAGTTTAGGTAGTATGACTCATTACACGTTTGTTGTGATGGCTAAAAAGATGAAATACATGCACAGGTTATCAGTACCAACAAATATGCAAAACATGAGTTAACTCCCAATTTTCTGTTTTTTATTCTTAGCATCATCTACTACTTGTCATCTACCGTTGGTCCTCTGCTATAGTCTAGCTGAGATTTTCTGTTTTTTTCTTAACATCATGTATTGTTGGTCCTCTACTATAGTCTGGCTGAGATTTTCTCTTTTTTGCTTAGCATCATCTACTACTAGTCCTCTAACTGGCGGCAACACGTTGACCAAACAAATGTTCTCAGATTCTGTAAAAGGAAATAGAATCTATCAATAGCTTGTAAAGGATAGAAGTAAAAAAGACAATAAAGAGAATAATTGTATTTACCTTCGGGTGTCTGAACAAAAGCCCCAGCCAAAAAGAAGCGAAATGGGCAACACAACCAACACCCAAAACACAAAGGAAGGTCGGTGAAAAATTAGACATGCAGAACCGAACACACACCCAATGGCAATGACCAAGAAAACCTCAAAAAGAGCAAAAAAAAAAAAACACGCGTCCCAACACAAGCGGATTATATCGTGCAGATTTTGTCGTCCCTGATATGAAGAGCGCTAAAGGTACAAAATAAAAGAGAGAGCAACAATGCAAATTCACATCACACGCCACACAATTGTATTCTTTTTTATGCAAACAGAGTCTTTCTTCGCCCAAGCTAAGAAATACGACGCTCCAAGGGAGTTAAGAGCAACCAGACCAGACACTGATTTCTCTACAACTTCTATCACAAAAAAAGTAAAAGCCTACAAATGAAAGGTGCATATGTTATTAGAAATTGCATAAGACATACATATGCTTTGTATGACATGCCATTGATTCACTTAAAAGAAGTGAAGCCTACACATCAAAGGTGTATATGTTATTAGAAACTGCATAAGGCATACATATGCTTTGTATGACATGCCATTGATTCACTCAAAAGAAGTAAAAGCCTACAAATGAAAGGTGCATATGTTATTAGAAATTGCATAAGACATACATATGCTTTGTATGACATGCCATTGATTCACTTAAAAGAAGTGAAGCCTACACATCAAAGGTGTATATGTTATTAGAAACTGCATAAGGCATACATATGCTTTGTATGACATGCCATTGATTCACTCTTATTGTCAATCGGTAACTACCACTATCAATATGAATACCTACCACTAGATACGATATGATAAGAATCGGTCTCAAATCCCAATCATCTAGAGTTAATCTTCTAGTTCTTAATCATATGGCTGGTGATCTGGTTGTGGAGGATGTCTTGCTTGCTGATCATCTTCTAAAATAGTTGCAGAGGAATGAAACACGTCTCTACGGGAATGTAAGACAACTCCACAGGATTGAAACACATGTCCTCAACAACTGTAGGAAGAAACAAAATCAGTTAGAAAGTGGAAAATAGAAATAAGGGATGATAAAGATCATGCATTGTGTTTACCTTTGAGTGGTCAAACAAACGATCCCATATAAGAAGCAGCACAATGATCAATGCATCGGTCAGATATGCAGCAAACGATGTAGAGAATCCTAACAGACACCTTGTCATTGCACCTCCAATGCTAATAACAAAAGATACTTCAACAAGAACAAGAAACGAAACAAATCCTAGTTTGTCATGGTTATGTTCTGCTAATTTGGCCATGCCACTCATATAGACTATAAATGGGTAAAGAATGGAGGGAAGACAAACAAACAAAATTTGTACCCAACTTGGGACAGGGGGTTGATTAGATTGTTGCGAAACTTCTTCAGAACTTTGGGTGGAGTTCCTGGGTACTGCAAGTGCAAGGCAAGCTGCACCGCAAACTGCACAGGGCCAGGAAGTAAGTTGCACAGAAAGCACTAAGAGTCAGCAGTCCCGACACTGATTTATCTGCAAGCTCCTTCAGAAACTCGATGAATGCCTGCACATGAAAGGTGCATACATTATTCACAATGTAGAGAGTGAACAAGAGAAAGCAGAACATAATAGTAGTTTCCTGAAGCTGTAACTTCATTCGAAGTGTGCAAGGCTATTTGTATTTCAAGGATAGGTTTAGCAGCTATGAGATTGTTATCAGAGCAAAACCAAAATATCTACTAGCTGCCAGTCTTAGTTTGCAACCTAATTCTTACTAAGAAAGACCCACCTGCACCCTAGCTTACTGACAGGCCTGGCCCTGAGGTGCGGCGAGCAGTGCCATCGCCCTAGGCCCCCGAAGTTTGGGGCCCCATTCAGGACATGGCTACGTACTTAGTACTTGGCTCATCTCATGCTACTCCAAGTTCCAAATGGCTTCTACGTGAAGAAAGGCCTAAGCTGGGTTGCGCAAACAAGATAATGATCCTGAGAACACGGTCATTATGATACGGCTTTAGTAAATACGTCATTTTTATTGGTCCACGTTAATTTCTGCTTCGTCTATATATATAGACGTTCATATATATACAGTACAATTTTCAGTTGTAGCCTTGGTCAACCATAGTAAGACGTCTCTTTGCAATAACCTGTTTAGTCCACTAGGGCCGACTTTGCTGCCTTGCTGCCTCTACATACTTATTCCCCCTCGATGACACCAAACCATCCCCCTTCCCCGTCCCAACAATCTGCCCTCCCCCAACCCCTGGAACTCCTTGACTTACACGTGGGCCTAGGGGTGATGAGACTCACATATAAGTATTTGAGTCGTTTAACTTTATGTTAGAGGATCATCTTCCACCGCCCCACCCCGCCTTGCTCCCCCAACCCCGTCCGCCTTCACCGGCCCACCACCCTCCTCCTCTCCCGTGGCTAAGTTGGTGCACACATCCCCGCCTTGCTCCCCCCAACCCCGTATGCCTTCACCAGCCCACCACCCTCCCCCTCTCCCGCGGCTAAGTTGGCGCACACAGAATAGGTTTTCTGAAAATTACAGTGAACACATATACAAATGAAAAGGGATCTCACCGCACAGAACCAGTAGGGGGAGGATTCTCAGGAGGTTGCCTGCTCCCCTTACCCTTCACCTGTGATTAATTCGCATCATTAACCTCTCAATTTCATTTGATTTCTAGAGCAAAACAAAAAAAGAAAAGAAAAGAGAAACACAAGGAACAATGAAGCTACCTACCTCTTGATTAGGCTCGACGGGATGATGCTCCTCCTCGCTGGCTGGGTTCCCCGCCACCATCGACCTCCTCTAGGTCACGGAAGGGGAGAGGGAGGAGGGGATCACAGAGAGAGAGGTTGTGTCCCCTCTCTTCGTAGCTGGCGAAGGCGTGGCCGAGAGAGGCCTTGTGGAGGCCGAGGTGGTTGCCGACGCGCTCTTCCACATCGGTGTCGATGGCGGCGACGGCGGAGCGGGATTTGGTCTAACTCCACGTCCTCACTGCCGCCGCCACCGCCGGCGCCGACCGAGACGACGACATGAACACGAGACACTCGCGGGTGGTTGGTTAGTTTGTTAACCTCAGGATCATGAGGGGTTTAAGGGAGGTTTTGTTTGGAAGGTTGTTAGGGTGGGGTGACGTGCAGTCTGTTTATTGGGACGGGCCGTCCTCTACGGTCCATTTCCCAATTGGGCCTTTTCACTTTAGTACTGTTTGTCTTTTATCTGTTTGAACATTTCGGACGATCTTTTTTTTTTGAAAAAAAACAATATTTAAGCATTTGGGAAAAAAGTGGACAAATGAATTCATCCTGTCATGCATATGCGAGAGAGAACTCCTAGCTGACATGGTGTTTTGTATGAAAAAGTCCTAACTCTCTGGCAAGGTGGCGACCAGATCCGGTGCGGCCTGCACCTGAATCCTCCTCCAGTTCCGATTCCCCTTCCCTCGCGCCGCCACTGCAACAGCGGACCCCGACGGCGGTCACGGAATTTGACCGAGGATTTCCGGTGGATTTCGTAGTGCCCAACAGTGAGGACGGCCACCACCTCCACCTACGAGAAAAAATGGTCTTGTTTAAATTAAATAATAAATATATTTTCTAGAATATTATTTGTAATTAATTTTTTGTTGCTAAGTTGTTCTACAAAGTAAACATAGTTGGATTGTGAAATGGAGGAAGTCCACCTCTAAGAAATAAACCCAATATACGTCAAAGAGCAAGTTTAATACCCCTGCACTTAAAAATCTAAATATCATTCCTTTTCGACCAAAATGACTTGCCAGACAAAAACAAAATTCTGCTACAATTCAAGCTACATAAAAAATATACAAAAAATTTCAAGATGAAGACTTTCCCTCAAACTAATGCAATTTCATTCTGGGATCCAACTATCATATTTGAATGTGCTCAAAAGTCCCATCCAAACCATCCCCTGAAAATTGAGAAATGCTAGGAATCAAATTCCTTTTTACCCCCAACTCCTGCAGCCCACTATCGTCCTCATGGGCCAAAGCCAGGGATGGGCCTAGATGGGCCTAATCATCCCAAAATGAGCCTTGCTGGACCTAATTAGGCAAGACAGTCTATTCTCTCTTCTCCAACATTTGGCCCATATAGGCTCATCCACCAGAACCGAGCCGGCCGGTCCCTTTTATCTCTTATTGGGCCGCCGAGTAGATTTCCTTCTGCGCCTGCTCCCACCGGCGCCAAAGCCTGTTCAACTATTGAATGCATGAGCAAACTGCGTTGTGGCGAAGCATGATTAGTACTCCGGTTAGGGTTCAGAGGCCGGTTAGGGTTTTGGAGTGCACAATGATTAGAGGATCAAAGGTGAATTAAATCGAGCAGAGCCAGCATTAGTAGAGGGATCGAGCATTTCTCACTTTGGTTGAAGTGGATTTTTAATTTGAGTTTTGGTTAAATTTGGGTGAATGCACAAATTATGATATCTTAACTGATTCGAATTAGTTTATTGAGGCACCTAATTGAATGATATATTCACTGAAATATATCCCAGTGAGATATTTTGTGTTGTGAAAGATGGTCATGAGTGTTTCAGAGGTTTTTCGCTTGCATATTTTATTTTTAATAATTCCTAGATGATTATTTGGTCATATAAAAATGCACATATTATATGAAAAAAATATCCAAAAACAATAAAAATAACACCACAATGTTATGCAACTTTTTATTTTTTTATTGAACTTCATTCACATATTTTAAATTGTGGGTGCATATCACATATTTTAAAAGTCACATGCCTTTTCTTTGTATGATATATTTTCTTAAAGGAGGCAAAAGTTTTGCCTTATATATATTGATAGAGGGGGTAAAGTCCATAAAAGATAATTACAGGACTCCGCTAAAAAGAACCGAGCCCACAAAAAGGAGGAGTTAGGTAATGCCTCCCGAAAAGTCTAGCACAGTAAGTTTACATGCGCCCGCCAGCATACAAGCCCTAGCTTCTTTTTTTTATCTTCACAAGAGATTATTGTCGGAGTAGTTGCAATTTCTCAAAAGATTTTTACATTTTGCTCTCCATAAAGTTCCCAAAGCACGAAAAGCCTGAGGGGCTTAGGTTGGACGAGGGGGAGGTTGGTATGATATGGGTTGTGCTGGTCTTTAATACCAACCTATAGACAAGGCTATCAAGATTTCGATTTATGTAACTGTTTACGTGGATAGTTTATCTTTAAACCTTAAGATTTTTTTTATATGTGTTTTTGGCCTACTCACAGGCTTGGTGAGACACCTAAAGAAGGTCGCATATCATGGTGTTTCTGATCAATTGAAATTAGGCTAAGCATGGGAAGTGGGGTGCACCGGTCTCGGGTAATGGTAAAAACCATAATAACTTTTTTAGTTACGCATCACGATACCAAAAACCCCTAAACTGGAAACGATGATTAAACAAAATTACACAAACAATAAGCCAAAAAAGATTTAAAGAAAAAAACAACAAGAAAATGTGTCTGAACCTTTCTAGCTCCCTCCCGCGCTTTTCTCTCGACTCCCCCTCTTTTCTCTCTCCTCCTCCCCCTGATCTCCTTCTTTCTCTCTCCTCTCCCTCCGCTTCTCCCTCTCCCCGCCCGATCGAACCCAAGAACTGCCGATTTCGCCGGCTCGATCCCCCCCTCTGCCTCGCGGCATCCATCGATCGATCAGAAGCTAGTCTCCTCTCTTCTTAATTCCCCCCAATTCAATCGTTTCATGGTTCGTAGATGATTTCATCCTGATTGCCTCAAGCAAAGACGAGGAGGAATTTTGTGACAGATTATTATCGATCGATTTGGTGTGTGCATCGAATTGGATCGATTTCATGCGCTCTTTGTGCTCCGGAGATTCGATCATTGGGCAGAGCAGTGTTCTCTGCGTCCAGGATTTCGACGAATTGAACTGCAGATTCGTCGGGATCTTGCAGAGAAGATTCTGTGTCCGTCTCTACGATGGGGAGGGTCAAGCTGAAAATAAAGAAGCTGGAGAACAGCAGTGGACGGCATGTGACGTATTCGAAGCGACGATCGGGAATTCTGAAGAAAGCAAAGGAATTGTCCATACTCTGCGACATTCCTCTGATTCTTTTGATGTTCTCCCCCACTGACAAGCCTACCATTTGCGTTGGCGACCACAGGTGCGAATCCTGAATTTCTTTCTTTCGTTGGAGATTGTTAGTTTGTGTTTTACAGGTTTCTGTCAGTGTGAATTTGAGGTTTTCACCCAAACTGAAATACATGCTTTCTGAATATTGTGCACTTGTGCACTGAACCTTCTGTTTGGAATTGAAGATTTGGTTGATCAGAATGCATGCATATGTTTTCTTTTGTTCTACGGTTGATATGATTCTTGCTGTCACTAAGTTTCTGAACGACTCAATTCGACAAATTGTTTAATTCTGTCTTGTTCTCGCTGTGTGTAGTAGTTTCGATGCTTTGCGTCTTTGCCCATATGTTCAAGAATGTTTTTCAGATAGAAAAATGGAAGTTGATAGAGCATTCAGAATCACTGAGGCTAATCAGAATTGCATGTTTACTTGTTTTTACAATTAATTGCAGCAGTATAGAGGATGTCATAACGAAGTATGCACAGCAAACTCCTCAGGAAAGGGCTAAGAGGTACCTGAGTTCAGTAATTTTACTGTTTACCCGCCTAATTACATTCTGCATAATAGAAATATACTAATTGGCGTTCTTCCTTTCACTACACAGGAAGTTGGAGAGCTTAGAAGTATGCCGTCTCAACATATCTTCTTAACTTCCTTTTTCTTTACCTAGCATATTAAGGTTAAGAATAATCTAACTAGTTTCCTTTGTCCTCAAAAGGCCCTAAAGAAGACGTTCAAGAAACTAGATCATGATGTCAATATTCAGGACTTCTTAGGCTCGGGGTAAATTCTGCCATCTTATATGTTATATGAAGACATCGAAATATAAGCATTACAGAATTTTCACTGTAAAGAAAGACTCTCACTCCATTTTTTTTAATAATCTATTGCAGGGGCCAGACTGTTGAGGTACATTTCAACACTCAATAAGGATAATTATGCTGCTGATGTATTTCTTGTTTTCTGCATCCAGTACCTATGTTCAGATGCTGATTTAGTCAGATGTTTTGCAGGAATTGTCAAGCCACCTTGGTGCTTTGCAATGTCAAATGGCAGATGTTGAAAAGCGTCTCAGGTAAATAGCTCCAATTCTTCGAATAACTTAAGCTGTGCCACAAAATATCTATTCTCATCGGATAAAAATGCAATTAGTATGCATATATGTCTAAATCTTTTTATTCAGTGCTGAATTCAATAGTGATTTGGTGGCATATGATCTTAAAAGGGCCCATTCTTTAAACATATATCACATTGATGGCAGAAATCATTGTGGATTCTCACAGATAATGGGCAGAAAAGGGACAGCTATAACAATGTTGCATGTTGTTCTTCAGTTATTGGAGCGAGCCTGAGAAGGTTGACAATATTGACCATATAAGAGCGATGGAGCAATCTCTGAAAGAATCTCTGAATCGCATCCGGATTCATAAGGTATATACAAGGTGTTAACCTTCTAATTAACTTCAGCTGATCCTGTTGCTTGATTCATTATACAATATCCGCGGTGTTAATGCCAATTCATATAGTATTCTGTCTGTCATTATTTCAGTAATGCATATACTGTTACTCAAAATAATTTCGTTTTGTGACTTTTATATATCTCTATAGGAGAACTTTGCAAAGCAACATATGATGGGCCTACACTGTGCAGCTGCTCAGGTAAGAAGTTATAGCTTCAGAGCTCAGAATTCAGACGTGCACTGCCAGTTTCAGGTTCAGATATCTGATCAAAGCATTGCTCATTCCAATTCAGTTCCAGAACGACATGCAGCTCCCACTAGGACTAACAGGTGACCCGAGCACTTCATCATGGTTCCATGCCAGTAGTGGCGCAGAGGGGCAGCAGCCTATCATGCTACCTGAAGACCCCAGCTTGCTCCATCAAAGGTAAGATCGAATTCAAGATGAAGCATTCAGAAACTTCATAAACTACCATGAATTCAGAATCGTACCATAAACTAATGTGCAACAGCAAAAGACTTGTGCACCTTTGTGTCAAAAGGAGAAAAAAAAAGTAGAAGAATTCAGATAGCTAAGAACCTGCAATGAGCTCGACTTTCTAGCAAATGCATAATAAGATGGGGGAATTCTCTCTCAAAAAAAAATAATAATAAGATGGGGGAATTCCTTATGTGCCTAGGAGTTTTCGCTCAGTCCCTTCCATACCATTATATTTTTCCTCATTTCTTGTATGCCCCTAAGTTTTCCTCTTGATCCTTTATATGCCCATTCCACTAGTTAACCATTAGTTGACCATTATGTTTTTACCAAAATGATTAAATTGCCCCCTCCATTGGATACATATGTGCTAGCTTATGACCAACATAATTATCAATGTGAAAATATTAATTGGTCAAAAAATAAATAAAAGGTCATAATTATTCGACACCAACATTTGAAAAACAAGATTTAAATCTTTAGATCAAATTTGAGGACATTTCGTAAGCTAATATATAAACACAACTAAAATATAGTCTTGATTTTGAAATTTTTCGGTTAAAACTTAATTGGAAATTCCTTCAAAATGTTCACAAATTCCTTTAAAACGTTCAGATTTAATTTTTGATTTCAAAATGTAGGCTCAAATTACTCTGGCCCCTTTTCTTTTTAATTATATTTAAAAATAAACCATCTCGAGCTTTATTTAGTTTTTAGCCAAGACATGACTATGAAAAATGGCAATATGGTTGTCTTGGAAAAAATATAGTGGTCAACTGATGGTCAACTAATAAAATGGGTATATAAGAGAGCTGAACTTTCTAGCAAATGCAAAACCTGAAACCTGACGAGCATTCATTCATGAACTAACACAAGAAAGTTGTTGTTCCATATTTCAGAGACATCGGGTGCTCAGCAAGCACATCATTACAGAGCTACCCGGGCTACTTCAGCATGAGCAAGCAGTCAACCGACAACGCCGGCGGCGAGCATCATCACCAGCACCACAACCTGGCGGCGGCGGCGGTGCAGCAGCCGGAGTTCAGCCAAGCCGACTGCCTGACATCACTGCAACTCGGAGCACAATTCCCCTACCAATCAACGTTCGACCACACCAGCCTGCTCAATGATCGGTTGTTCATCAGGCAGGACATGGATCAGTTGCACGACCACAATGCCGCTGCGGCGGCGGCGGCACCGATGGATTTCGGCTGCCAGTATGACCTGCCAAGGCCCGGCGATGAGGCCAGCTTCCAAAATTGGGCGTCGGCGGCTTGTGGCGCCAATATGTATGACCATCAACAGCAGCAACAGCAACCTGCCCAAGTAAGTAGTCCCAAGCAATCATGTTTTCATCTAGATTCTTAATTAGTTGTTGTTGCATTGTTAGCTTTCATCAATTTGATTAATTCTATTTGTTTCTTTACACATGTATAAATTTGATGTGTATTTGAGCTAGTGAATATTATTGAATTGAACAATGGGAAATTCTTGTGTCAGAATAGCAATAGCGAAGATCACTTTTCAGAATATTTGAAAAAAATATAGTTCTAGAGAACCTTTTTAGTTCATCTTCTCAGGAACAAACAGGAAGAAAATTTGTTTCTTAGCTGTAAATCTTTTAGTTCATTTCAACGTATTTTCATGTTAATGACCAAATCTTGCCCTGCAGCAACAACTGTAGAAGCACCTTCATTCAATCATACCTCACAACATCGGCAGCTCATGACTCGATGATCCTCAAGTGAATTGGAGAGTTCTGTTTACAACGTTGAATGACATAATCATTGCTGATAAAATTTTCATCACACTCAATTCAGAAACATGTCAGCAATGCGTACTGGGCAGGGAAGAAGTATGATGTATAGAGGAAATTGGATTTGTCAGTGTAAAGTATAAACTGATTGTAGCCATTTAAAATTGTAAAATGTGACGAATTTTTAACTCTCTTGTAAAGAATGTTACAATTTGCCATAAAAAAGGCATATGGTACTCTTATTGCATAAGTGTAGGGTAAAAGTTGTAAGAAAAAACAAGTACACTATGGATTTTTTTAATCCTTGATAAAATAACTCAATATTTGGTATTTAGTTTGGCACAAAAATAACAAAATATACACATTATATTTTGTCATAATGTAAATCTAAAAAGTCAAAGGTATATATACAGAATAAAACAACATTACATTCATATTGTGTTATGTATTTTGCATTCATAAAAAGAAACATTTATTAAAACCAAAACTTTAGTTAAACATCTCAATTTATTTTGATATATTTTGAACTAAACTATTCATGAAACTTTTCAGTGTCCTTTATAGAAGATTTTAGAGTGAGAAAATTTTGAAAAATGCACTTTGGAGATGATCGATAGAATGAAGTTTCTACAATATTTTGAAAAGTATAGAAAATAATGAAATTTGAACAAATTTTGTTGAATTTTATAGATCTTACAAAATTGCGATAATAATAATTGGTAGTACATATAGACTGGAACTATTTGTTTAAAAATCTAACAAAATAGAATTTTTAAATTTTTAAAAATAAATATATTTTTTGAGGATAAATATAAATATGTTTATTAATTACAAAATTGAATTCTAGGTTGAAAGATATGTTACCGGGGACAATATTTTGAAAATGCTATGTCAAAGTAAAGAGCCCATGCATGCATCATAGCATGGGCCATGGGGGTGAAGCACCCTTTTCAAAATCTCTTTCTCCAATAGAGCAAAAATGATATAATAATACTTGTGGTGTGTTTTAACATATCACCATCAAACCAGAGTGTTTTATGGCAAAATTTTGAGTATCCAATAGGAAATGACACAAATTTACGATGCCCTATAGCAAATTTTCCTCTCTTTTTTCTTGCTTATTAAATAATGAGGCAGCATGACGCCTTAAGTCTAAAACTTTACAATGTGCTTTCAAATACTTTAGTTAGAAACACAAATAACTGTACAAAGTTATTCTCAGATTATCATTTAGTAAATGTAATATCATATTTACTAGAGGTCAGACTACTGAGCAAATGTCACTGCAATGTTGTGAAATCAAATTATTTATTAATGCTAGTAACATCTTTATATTAGTTGAGTAGAAGCTAATTAGTAATCGCTGTATCAGTTGAGTAGAAGCTAATTATTCGGTAAGAAACTAAATTCCCACCTGTAGTAACTTCCTTTGGGGCCACCTATATAGAAATGGGTGGAAATTTTTATGTTACTCTATATTATAACAAATGTCGGGACATATTGGTCCATTTGTTCTAGATATTCGATGTGAATAATATATTCGTATGGCCACACCTTCCTATGTTTCAATGCAATTTGTGACGATAGAGTACTTTTGTATAATATTAGTAGTGTCTGTTGTCAAGGATAATACTATGTACGTTTCAGTTAGTAAAACATTTTGTGAAGCCCAACATGACATATAAAGAGTGTGTTACAACCTTTTGGACACCAAGAGATTCCATCAAAGTGTGTGCATATATAGCAGCAGCTAGCTTGTCCAGCTCAACATCAACACCACTTCCACATAATTTATATTTTCATTTCATCTGAACTTGGTGGCAGTTGAAGCTTGTGCATGGTCATTCTAATTATTAGAGCACAGCAGGACAACAATGCAAGCTAATAATGTCCATGAGAAGACAAAGAGACATTAATCTAACAACTCGATTGAGACCAGCTGCTTCTTTTATTCCATTGAGACCTCTGGTACATACAAAAGCCAACTTATAAAATTCCTAAATAACAAATGATTTGCTCTACTATATTGATGTCACAAGGTGATAGAATTTACAAACATAATTTAATCATGATGTGATAATTTATGACCAAATAACACTGGTATGAAGAAGAAAATATTTTGCACTCAACCCTACCAAAAAGAATATTTCTTACAGATTGAATGAAGAAATGTAGCTGTACAAGCAAGCACCTAGCTGTCCACAACCCTACTTGATTCTTCCTCCCCAAGATCATTATATAGGTTATAATCTAAGCCTCAAGGCCATAAGAGGGGTATTGCTATCATTCTTGTGACTCATTTGTTGGTAAAGAATTTGAAAAGATGGCAATGGAGGCTCATGTCTTAATTGTACAAGGAATTGAAACAAGACAGGATGGATGAACACAATATAACTATGTATATATCTGATTTTTATGCTACAGCAAGAGCACTGTAACTAGACAAGGAGAAGCAGGTGGAGGTGTTTGTAAATGGATTTTGGAGTTCTGAGCAAGGCTCGGGGAAGACTAATTCAGAGTAACCATAAACATCTGAACAAGACCATGAACTAGGAGGAGTTGAATCGGCTATAGTGAAGTTGAGATTGGAAAGGCAGATAGCATTAAATGGAGCACCAGCTATTCCTGATAAAACTCCAGCAACTGAGATGTTTGTCCCCTTCATATTCTTAAGGGTGATTTGATCTACCAAAGGAATCATAGATGGATCAAAATAATCATCTGGATGGCTTGACCAGTTACCATTGAACTCGATGGCAAGATAGACACTATCCATTTCAACATCTGTGATGACAACTTCCACTATGTAACTTCCACGCCCTGGTGCAGTTCTGAAAGAGATGCCTCTACTAGATTCATAGACATGAATATAGTTTGCATGAATATCCCATATTCCACCAGACATTTCACTACCAAATGCAATAGCAGCTCCAGATGAGGCTTGTAGATTCATGTTGTTTATATGAATATCAGAGGTTGGCCTTCCAAAAGAAATCCCATAATTGTCCCACCCACTTTTGAGTGATATGGCATCATGACCAACACTAATGGTGCTATCCTCGATGCACATATTGGAACATGAATCTGGAGTAAACAATGGATATCAGTAATATTATGAAGAAAATATTACCATGGCAGTAAAGTGAAAGATATCAATCCAGTAATAGAAAAATAATGAAGAATCTAATTCATGGCTCTATAAGCGTTTTTTTTCAGTGAATATAACTATGTTGAATAATAATAGCAGTAAACACTAAAAACCATGATCTTATAGAGAACATTGTGTATGCAGTCTACCATGTTTCTATTTGAGTTCTCAGACTTAGTTTTCTTACTGTGTGCTTAACATACACAACTAGCACACAAATAAACAAATGTGTTGGTTTCTCATACTATTTCTATAACACAAATTACGATTTAAAAATATTAAATAATTTATAAACAGTAGAAACAATCATACCTGGAACTATGCCATCAGTGAGGGGAGCATCCAATGGGGTCTTGATTGTGACATTATGAACTTTTACATTGCTGAGTAAAAAATATGCATTAGCACGCATGGAAATGAACCCCTCAAATCAACTCACTTGAAAACTTAATAAATGTCAATTCACCTGCAATATGTTGGATGTATGCTCCACGCTGGAGAATTTAAGAATGTTAAGTTTGAAATTATAATTTCCTCAGAATATAGAAACTCCACGATATGAGGGCGACTATGATTAAGCTCATGGGATTGAAGCCAGTCCCACCATATTGAGCCCTGGCCATCAATAACTCCCTTATTCCCTGAATAAGTTATGATGTATACATGGTTTATTAAAACTGCAAAACAAGTATATTTCAATTGAGACTCAAAGCCAACTTGAAACTTGAAAAAATAATTACCAGTAATGACAACGTCACTTAAGTTATATCCATTAATTAAACTTCGGTGTCTAGGACCCAGAAGATCTATTCCTTGTCCGTAAGATGGCAAAGGTTCCACAATTGGCCATTGTGATGGATCCTGTAGTGAGAAAAATTAAATAAAAAATTAGACACTCTTAATATAAACTTAATAAAAAAAGGACAAATATTCCCTTGCATTTTCTACCATGAGTTACATTTTAAGTGGCTATAATGAAGCAATGTGTCCATATTTTTTTCATATAATTAAAGAGCACAACTTTACTTAAAACAGTAAAAAGATAATTGTCTCTTCTTATTTATTACTCCCACAACAGCAGCTAAGTTTTACCTTCCAAACACTTTGTCCACACAAAAACTGGAATGTAACAAATAAAAGCCAAAGCTAACTTCAACCCTACCGATTAGGATGTCTTTCTTTTACGGGATTTTTTCTCTTACTGCTAAAAAACAACAACAAAGAGCATGACAAAAACAAAAATCCGCCTACAACTAAAGTCACAGCTAATGACCTCATCTTACACTTGTCAAAATCACAACTTCATTGGGTATGTCCACCAACCATATCCAAACAAACAAACTAACTAAAACGATCTAATCGATACCCATCCTAACCACTAACAATTCATTGCAAATGCAGCTGAAAAGGATGGACACCCTCACATTCATGCAACCAAAGCCTATATCATCCCCCACACACAAACCTACTCATTATTCTAAACTCTCAACACAAAGTATAACGATATGTAACTACTGCCATAACAAATCAACCCACAAACAGTAATAACAACAATAATAATTCATTGTAAACCAAAACAATGCCATCCTCCATTATCATCAATCATCATCATTACCTTTGTGCCAATGATGACTGCCCCTTCCTCCAAGAAGAGTGTGAGATGGCTTGTGAGGTTGAAGCTGCCGGTGAGCCACCGTCCCTTTGGCACGTACAGCTGCGCGCCGCCCTTGTCGGCGAACGACCGAGCGTAGAAGACGGCGTTCTGGAACGGCAGCGTGTTCAGAGTCTTGCCGTCGCCGACGGCGCCGAATTCGGTGATTGTCACGCTGTGCGGCCGTACACCCGGCGGCGTCTCCTGCTCATCTCCGTCGCAGCCGCCGTCGACCGATTCAAGAATTGCAAGCAGCAGGAATGGTATAACAACCTGAATGATGATGATGATGATGACATTGTTACTGGATTCAGTATCCATTAGAGGCCATTGGCAACCATACAATATCAATTTTAGATTGAAACTTGAAATTTTGGAAACAAACACTATGCAAGGGGCGAGATTAGCAGCAGAATGAAATTGGCAGTGGAAGTAATTGGAATATGTGGGAAAAGATCCCCAAATCGCGCGGCCGGATCACACGGCGACGAAGAACACCTCTCACGCGCAAACAGATGAGAACGCAGGCGAGTGTGCAGAGAGAAGAAAAATCTCATCTTTGAACAGAAAAAAGAGAGGAAGAGATAAAGCTTAAGCGATCAAATTACGGCAAATTAGACTTACCAGTATGATCTTCTTCATAAGTCCTTTCTCCTCTCTTCGCCGCAAAACAGAGGGAGACGAGCAGACGGAAGAAATTGACACGCCACAAGAGAAGAGCAGAGCAGCAGCCGCCGCCGGCCAAGAGACGGCGCGAAAGATGAGATTTTTCCTGCGAATTTTGGGCCGGCGGCAACGGCGGAACAGAAAGGAGACGAGTTCGCCGCTGCAGCGAGAAGAGGAGAGGCTGCAGCACCCTCTCTGCAGCAGAGAGAAAGGAGGAGAAGGTTGTTATTAGCGGCGCATCAGGGATTTTGATTGGGTCTTCGTACTCTCGTGTGAGTTCTTATTAGTGGAAATATAAATATGAAAAAAGGAAAGTTTTTAAAAACGAAATTAAATTGAGAGTAGAAAAAAGGAAGGTCGTGAAGTAAAAAGATTGTGTGTTCGCTGTACAAGCTCACACTGCATGCCTCTCTGTAATGGATCATTATGGATGGAATGTAAAAGGAAAGTATTTAAAAACGAAATTGAATTTGAGGTACTAAAACGGAAGGGTGTGAAGGGAAAAATCACAATCTGATGCCTCTCTGTAATGGATGGAATTAGCTGGCATTTTCAAGGGTGGCTTGACTGTGTCCAGTGGAGGAGAGAGGTTTTCCAAGGAAAGAAACAAATGTCAAGTATTCTAATGAGGGGTAGAATTAGAAGGGACGAAATGAGGACATTTCTTCTTTTCTGTTGGAGTAGTTTTTATCACTTCTGTGTGAGTTGGCAGTTGATAGGGAGGCGAGAGAACTGAAGACGTTGTTGATATGTGGGGCTTCTGCACCTTGACCACCGAGGTAGGTAGTAAGTAGTACTGTTCAGTTTTTTTGACTTGTGATGATGTAATAGTGTCGATTATATTTAAGAAAAAAAAGATAAATTAACTGACCATCCAACTAGAAACTCCATTCTTGTTAACGCGTCCTATCCCATCAGTCCATTTCTAAGCAGGATTGAGATTATGTAATGTCTCCAATAACTTGTTGGCTGGAATGTGGGTTTCACCGTCTCTGAGCCTATAAGTCAGTCACAGAGTCTGGATGACGTTGATACCACCCCTGAGCATGTGCGAAGATGAGCATAAATGGGTAGAATCTATACGCTCCATTTTATCAAAATTCTCTCTTTCGGCTCCGTTGATTCGTCTGGGACGAGTTTTTTATTTCTCGGCTTTGACAAGTGTTACCCGTATTCCAGTCAATAAGGATTTTTTTTTAAAAAAAAATCTGTCATTTAATGAAAAATATCCTGACGCTAACTAAAAACTGGGTCTATTGTGCATGATTTATTAGCAATTTCCAAATATAAGGCCTCATTTCAATTTTTGCATCGAGCGCCAAATTATTAAGAACGGTTCTATGGTTTACTTCCTTTTCTTATTTCTTTGAATATGGCCTTCAGAGCTTGTTGAGTACCATATGCTTGTTGCTGATAGACACCAATTATAAAAGGAATAAATCCCTACGAGTTTCTTTTATTGACATAAGCATATATGATAAATTTCAACAATGCTGTTTAATTTCAATGTATCAGGTTAATATATGTTCAGCGCAACACTAAGCTAAGATGATAGGAGAAAGTATAATCAGGATGATTCAGCTCTAACCACAGATTTGTAAAGCTTCAGCTTGTCGGAGTGTACTTTGGTTATATTTTGCTAGTAGTACTCAAAGCACAGGTGTAAAAAAGTGTAAATTTTCACAAATGCACTAACATTCAGACCCGGTGCAGGCCTCTAAGCTTGGAGTGGACCCACAGGGCAGCTGGGCCAATAATGGTGACAAGTGGGGCTGTGGTCAGTGTGTAGTCCATGTGCTACATCTGAGAATGGGACTATCCAAATATCCAATACCTTCCTTGGATGCTTTGGTGTTTGGAGTTCATCACATTAACTTAATCCAGCCATTATTTTTATGTTTTTATCTAGTGCTACCTGCAGCGACAAAAGCATGTTGGTTTAGACTTTTCACAGTCAGTCAACAAGACATAACTTGGACTACTGGTTTCATATGTTGAAAGCATAAACAATAATTATAGTTAAAATTAATCTGACCACGGACAGTACTATCTTTTTGTGATCAGATGGAATGCTAGCTGTTTGTGGAGAAGCAGTAAGGACACTATGGAACTTTAATTTGTGAAGAGTAATCCAGAGAGACACCATCATCATGCTCCTCTAATTGTCCCAAATGGCACCATAAGTTTGTGTGAGAATGTGAGAGGATTTCATTAAAGCAAACCTTAAACTCGATGGCTGCAATGTGGGCAAGCACCAATGAGCAATAATCAGGCTGGCACCAATAAGCAATAATCAGGCTGTGCTGCATTCTGCAAGAAAAGAAGTTATCCTTCATTTATTAATTTTTAAGATGGAGAAAGAAAAGGCTAGGGAATGACCTATTTGCTATTGGACACATCCAGCTAGGAATGCCAACTACAGCACAGCATACGGTTGGATGAGCATAGTTGGTGAACCATAATTGTTGCAAAGAATGTTCCTTGATTAGGGATGACATGTGCTGGCGTACAAAAAATAACCAAACAAATAGGAGTTGCACGGGTAAAATTTGGATATATGTTTCTCAGGCTACTACTGCAATGTGCGTACAATCAATATTTCTAAAGTTTGTTGAGAAAAAAATATGTCTATGATTGTCTAGGTTTGTTTTATATTTGTTGTTTACAGTATTTTAGCTTTATTGCCTTATCTTGTATGAAGTAATACTGTGACAAGTCATTTCAATAACAATAAATGGGAAGAAAAAGAGAGTATCTTTATACACGGTATTTTTATAAGGAATAATGCAAACACATTTAATATTCAAAATTGCAAAGAGTGATTGGATTTATACTTGAAAGATATCTTTTGTTCAGCGAAACACAACACAAACGTAAGCTCTCATATACACACAAACACTTACCCCTATAAATGCATGTGTCAATATATTGCACCGCTAAATGCTTAATTAAGCAGACGTGCCTTGAAAAATATTTTATGGTCAAATTAGTGTTATTTAATGTTTCTCATTTTCTTGTTATTCTTGTCCTTTACTCAATACATTAAACTTTTGTTATTTTAAAAAATTCCTATAAAGTCAATAGTCAAAATGAAAAATATTTCCCAGCGATCAGGGAGTATTATGCAAGTGGGGTTTTTAATACATTGTGTGATATGATATTATAATTTCGATACAGTAATTAGCTTGATAGAGGTAATAGTACTAAATTTTGATAGGCATGTGGAATAGTGGAAGTAGTAGACTAGTCGTACCCCTAGATATATTTCGGTGGTTATTTAATGTGCATGTTGTTCATCACAACATACATCATGGTACATGTTGGAATTTAGACACATTTGTGAAAGGTACAATAGAACATCAGAACATGCAAATATTTGCTCCCGTCCGACTGCAAGATCGATGCACATGTGTTCCTGTCAGATGTTATTTACTCCGTGTGAAATGGCCTTATTTTTTTAAAAAAAAATTACCTTGTCTTGTGACTATAAATGAAGTGTACTCATCATCCCAATTAGACGAGGACAGAATTTCTTTTCCATTCAAATATTACAGCACCACTGTGTGCCTAGCTATATATTCAAGTAAGAAGACTATTATTCTGCATATTACTCTACTATTTAGTGTTAAATACGTTTGATGTCTTTAATTCAAATATGCATGGGAAAATTATAACCCACAAATATTATAGTTATAAATGAAATTGATCATGGCATTCCACGAATACCATCTTCCAGACAGATAGGATAACCACACGAGTTCCGTCACTAGCACTTACACAACAGACCATGCACATGTGAAAAATTTTAAATGGCCGATCACCAAGAAATCTCTTTTAGTCGCTGGCCTCGACGGCACCGCTAGCTTCGATACTACATGTTTATTGCACTTCATAAAATAAAACACGCATGTGGTTTATACATAGATGAAGTGTCATATACAAATGACTATTTTAACTTCAAAGTATAAAACATGTGACATATATGCTGATCCACGAGTAAATTTGTATGTAAAACAGTAAGGTGTGTACATAGCAGCATAGGTAGAAGAGAAAGATATAACTGTAGAGAGTATCAGGTGGTGCCAAATAGTATTACATACTACCGCGCTACCAAACTCAAAACTACATTGAAAAAGTAAAAAATAATATGAGATATGTAAAACTATGGCATATAGCACCACACAAAAAAAATTAGCTCAAAAATCAACTTACACATGGAGGAAAAATGGACAAATTTATGTTCCAAACAATATACAAACACGCCACCGTACTATTCACTTGATATTTGTCTTTTTCTTTCTCCTCGTACATATCGTATTTTGAGCTCTTTTTTATGTGGTAATACATGCTATAGAGTTGTACATATCACAACTATTTCATTTTTTGTGACATTTTAACGCACTTTTTTTTAAGTTTGATAGCATCGATAGCACACCACTATTTGCAGGGACGGAGGATAGTGTAAACCAAAGTGATCTGTAGCCTCCCCCAGCAAATATTTGTGTAGCTAGTATATGCAGCAACATCTGGTGGCTTAGCAGGATAACAAGAAGTAATACTGTAATAGGCTTAAAAAACCAGGTGCATTAATATATGACGATTAGGCATGGCATTAGTGTGTTAATACTATGATTTACACTAAAATAAATATTTCAATATTATGTTAATGAACATCACTAATTTTTTGGCCCCCTCAATAATTAACTCCAGATTTACTAATCGCCACTGATTATTTGGTAGTACCACTATTCTCTTGTTTACTCAGAGAAGAAGAGAACAAGGTGGTGAGCCATGGGAGCCAAAGCCAGGCTAGCAAAAAAAAAAAAAAAACCCGGGCCCATGTCCCGCCGCCATAGGGCACCCACCGTCCACTGACTTCCTGGCCCCACCCTGAGGGCCTCTTGTGCCTTGGCCCCACGTATCGGCCTGCGGGTGGTAGGCAGCATGGACGAGCACCGGTCACGTCACTCATGCTGTGGGCCCCATCCAATTTCTCCGGTCCCACCGCCCGACAGCGATGCACTGAACATGTGTGCTGACACGTGGCATGGGTCCCACGGCCCTGCCTCCTGATTGTTCCCTCCTATAGGAGTACGTGTTCCTCTTCTTACCGTTCACTAGAATTATTATTTTGTGATAATAATTCAATAATTACTCCTAGCTTCTTTGTGAGTAGTAGGACAATATTTCTCATGTGCGAAATATGTGCTCCCATGATGTATCTCTCGTAGAAACAAGGTTTCGAAAATGTGAAAAAGACTTTAACGAATGGCAAGTAATTGGTCGAGAACAGAAGGGGATCGATCGAGTCAATTCAATGTAACACACGTCCTTGTCGATCTTCCCATTGAAAATCAAACACATGCATGCTCGATGATGGATGCTGCTAGCGGGTTGTTAGTAGTCAATTCATCACTAATTAGTTGGGAGATAAGGTATGATGATTAATTGATTTTGTCCCTACTTGTGTTTTGCAGTTTTTCTCTTAATTCCTAGCTCTACCTTTCATTTTGAAAAAAAAAAAAGAGAACTGCTTCATAAAAAAATTATAAAAATTAATTCATGTAGTAAAAGTAATTTTTAAAGATATTATATATATATCCCGAATTTTCAAACTGCAATTGACGAACTAAGTCTATAAAATGTAACACGGACTTTTTTTTTTCATTTGTGCCACACGTCAGGTTTCTGCCACATGCTTTATAAGTAAGAAACCCTATAATTTAATTATAAAATGTAAAACCAGCTTCAGATCATAGCAGTTCAGTTCAACCGACTCCAGATTTTAGTGTGCTACGGCCTAGTTTGATTTATATTATTGAGTGGATTATTATCACATATTATCTACTCAATTATAGTGGTAACTTAAATAAAAAAATAAACTGTAGAAATAGCTTAAAATAAGTGGTCTAAATGGACAGCAGAGAAAATTCATTTAAATGGACAGTAGAAGAATTCAAAGTATGGGTTAAATGATCATTTTCAGTACCCTGATCAATAATATGAAAAAGGACAGGGCCTACTAGGAAATTGTCTTTGCTTGCTGCCAGTATACTTTGCCAGCTAGACATTGGCTCCTGAAAACCACAGCTGGCAAGCTCACACAAATATGAACAGAGTTGAGACAAATTCAACCGGAAGGTTTGACTGATTTGGCCGCTAAAATCTACTGTCCATGCATGCACACATTGACTATTTACACCAATCGAATCCAGCAAAAGATCGAGAGTAGCTAGCTTTCGGCCAGCGCGCCCTGCACATTCGACTGCTGCTTAGAAACAATCATCGATCACTGTATTCTACATCATCACAGTACAGTGTAAATATGGATGGATGGATTCTGCCAACAACGCACGCCCTCATTTAAGTGCTACCTGCTGCAATCGTGTTGTACCTTGATGTACAAATCATTCACATGTTCATCCATCGATTTGATCGATCTGTCCTATACTCCGTTTACATGTCTATTTCAAGAATTCTGAACTCTGAATTTCTGAACCACTGTAACTTTGTAGTAGAAGTTTCAGAACTCTGTTCAGAGAAAACAAAATTTGGAACTCTTGTGACTAATTTCTGGTGTATCTTTTAATTTTTTAGATTTATACAGCTACATGTGCTTTTATACATCTTTGTATGAAAAGGTTTCTAGTTAGGTCCATCGAAGACACAGTAGGTGTACTCATGCACAGGAGTGTCCTGACATAGTGACATCTTTTGTTTGTTTTGGACAGGGAAATGATCCCCATATGGTGTGTACACAAAAGAGTAGTACTAAGTAGTATACCAAGTAGCAGAATGACAGTATTAGTACATGCATTTGTTTCAAACTTTCAATCAACAATAGCAGATATATGGCATAAGTTCAGATTGCAACAAAATAGGGAACTGCATCTACATGCAAACTGTGAATACAGAAGACCCAAGACCAGTTGACTACTTAACTGAATGTACTGAATCTCTCATTTTCTTTTCTTTTCCAAAAAACCTGTGACCTGTAGATGGAGTGATGGACGATACATTGCCGGTTTGCATGTTATGTTCCTAGAGAAATGACAAGGAACAACTGACATGTGTGAGTTAGCTGCTGTCTGATTCAGAGTTAGATAATCAGACTCTGACATACCACACATTGCATACTGAACTATTTTCTCATTCATTTTGAGTGGAGAAGGATCAATGCATGACTGAACATGACAAGCAGCCTATTTGTGTTAAACCATGCCGTGGCATAAAAGGCCCATGCAAATCTTTCAGTGGTTCAACCCAAGCCCATATATCGGTTCAAGGACCGGCCCATGAGATCAACCATGTACCGAAAATACAACTGAACTCTGAACTTTTACTTACATGTTCTGAACTTTCATCTGGATTCTATGCAAGCTCTGCAACATATTCTTTCACTATTAGCTGAACCCAGTGAGAGATGAGAAAATAGATCTAAATTTGGTCACAGGAGTGTCAGGAAATCATAGCAGAGAACTAGTATAGATGGATTAATAAGACAGAATTTGCTTCCGAGTTACACACGAACTGTTTGCTTGTACAGATCGAACCTTTCAAGTTTCATTGAGTGGATTCAGGCATGCACAGCACAGCACTCTGAAAAAGGTAGCAGCCAGGGTACCAAGGTAAAGAAGGTATCTTTTGGCTTGCACCAGTGGAATATCCAAACTTAATTGGGAGCATAATAGCATAGCATCCCGCATATACCCCTGCCATGGCTTTGGGATTCCCGGAGCTGCCCCTGCTTAATACTTTTAGTAGGATGATATAATATATGTTATTTGGAAAGTAATTTGTTGATGACTGTCTGTTCAGTCTCACTTGAAATCACTGTAGCAATTGTCCTTTGCATCCAAAATACAACATTGCACATACGACATGATATGATCTTTGGACAACTTAAAATTTTATGACCCTTCAAATCTTCTTTATTAAGTGGGGATTATTCGTGGCACATTAATTTTCAAAACATTCATGTCACATTTCCAAGGCTACGGTTTGTGTCAAACATTCTTTTTGTTTTTAGAAGATGCTTTCCAAAAAAAAAGTTACATCAATATTCTTCAGATAAATTGTTCTAAGCTATTGCGTTTACAATATACAATATTAAAATCCATCCCCACCTAATAAAAAATATTTTAAGAACATAAAATTAACCTTGACCATGACTAATAAAACAATACTATGTATCAACGCCGTTTGATATAGTGAGTTAAAAATCACATTTTTTTTTACTCTGAAAGAAAAAACATAAATAAACAGATAAATGAAACATGACTAAACAGGGGCAATTTCGTCCATCCACCTAAACACCCACCCTCCCATTTTTTGGCGCCTCCGTGCTCAACGGTCTCCCGCCATCTCCGACGACCAGCCCCGCGCGCCAATGGTGGCGTCGGCGATGGTTGCGAAAACGGCGGCGGCCGGCACGGCCGCACTAGTCTACCTCGTGCTCTCCGGCCGCCTCTCCTCCTCCTCCGCCGGCGGGGCGGAATCGCCGAGGCGGCGGGATGATGACGATGAGGATGGGGAATCGAAGAGGAAGCGGTGGCCGGAGAGGGCGCCGGCGAGCTGGAGGGAGGCGGCGGCGGTGGCGGCGAGGACGGTGGGGTTCACCTACAGGGAGACGCTGGGGAGGTGGCCGATTGGGGACATCGCGTTTGGGATCAGACACTACATGCGGGTTCAGGTGCTGTTTGGGGATTTCTTGCTGAGATTTCAGGCGCATTTGTGGTGATTGGTGAGATCGTGAAATCGTGAGATTGGTGGAGGGGAGGTGATAAAATGGGATCTTGATTTGGAGTATTTTGATTGATTATTCTGAGATCGTGTTTGCAATCGTTAAGTACGGTTCAATTTGAGATTATATGTTTGTGTTCAATCGTGCATGAAGTATTGAAGTCCACGAAAATTCATAATCCCTTTTTGTGGAAAGTGTAAGGGTGAAAAGGTGACTAGTTTGGGTTTGGGAATCTGTGTTCCAGAGATCCTGATTTCTGTGTTCTAATTTGTGCATGTTGGATTGATGCAAGTTTTTGCTTAATTGGTAGTATAACAAATTGCTGACTAAATTGGCTTGTTGAATGTTGAGTAATAATTCCTGAAAGAGCATTTCACTTGTGTCCCAAATGTTGTCCATGTACTCATGCAGAACTGTATAAACTGCTGCTAACTCTGTTGGACCTAAACTTAAGCAGCAGTAACTGCAGTACAAATATGAAACATACCATTTTGTTGTCTGACTGTCCATCTGAACCTCCATTGAACTATTTGTGCAGAGTATTTTAACTAACATGTCACATACTTATATATGTGATGAAATTTCCAACATCACGGTTACTGCAATTGGTTTACTTATGAAGAACTCATGGTGACATTTACCAGCCTAGTTTGGTTGACATGATTCCATTGGGAAAAAGTGTTGATATCATGAACAATTCTCTTTTCAGGGCAATCTGCAGCATGAGTACACTGGTAGAAATTGTGTGCCCATGGAAGGTCCTGCCACAAGGCAGGAGCTGATTGTACTTCTTAGGTGTCTCAGACTCTGCATGTTTTTTGCGAAGAAGCCATATGAAGTGTTCCTGGAATTTGGTGGATATGGACAGAGTGATATCCTCATAACGAAATCAAAAGCAAGGGTAAGTATCACTCTAATTCAAATTGTTGTTTAAACTTTCTAGCTCAGGTTGTGAATGAAGACAATCCATCTTAGTGGAAATCCAGTGGTCATGCAGGTTATGAAGCCCTCATTCACAATTGTTCGCGACGGAAGTACTAAATCCTTCATCCTTTTCATTCGGGGGGCTACCAGTGTTAAGGATCGTCTGACGGCCGCAACTGCTGCAGAGGTTCCATTTCATCATGTACTGTTAAAAGAAGGCCGTGTGTCAAATGTAGTTGTCGGGCATGCGCATTGCGGAATGGTTGCAGCAGCTCGCTGGATTGCAGACCAGGCCATTCCCTGTCTCAACAGAGCAGTTGAGAAATTTCCAGACTACAGAATTAAGGTAATTAATCAAACTTTTTTGAACCTCCATGGTGTAGGATCGAAAACAAGAAGACAAACCAACTAGGGGGTGAATAGTTGGAACACCTAAAAGCAGTAACTTTTCGCGGAATAAAAATTACCTTCCCTCTGTCGCAAGCCGGTCTGACCGTAGTGTCTAGGCCAGTCTGACCACGTAGCCGGTCTGACCGTGCCTACACCTCCGGTCCGACCGCACCGCCGGTCTGACCGCGCCGATGCCGGCAGTCTGACCGTCAGGGCCCTGGAACCGCAGCCA
>CM002478.1:19242557-19255335 GCA_000325765.3 Leersia perrieri
ACCTCTTCACCAAATCAACTCAAAATCAATTCAAAATTCAAGTGCCAATTGTTCATCACAAAATTATAAATCAAAACCTTGATTCTACACATGGATATGCTTTCCATTTTCCATTTTCCATTTCCTGTGACAGGATGAAAGAATTAGTAAATGGCACAATGTTGCATAACGTTAAATTGAATAGCAAATATGTGACAGTGACACTGAAAAGAGTGCCGATTACAGGAACAATCCATTCCTTGAATCTCCAGAATTTGCTCGCTAACTCAAATTTTATCTTGTCAGATCATTGGGCATTCAATGGGTGCTGGAATTGCTTCACTCTTAACATACATGCTACGTGAGAACAAGAAGTTATCATCATCCTCATGCATTGCCTTTGGACCAGGTATTACTGCTACATTTCATTGGACTATCTAACATATTGATACCACGAATAAAATTATTGACGTGAATTTCTAACAATAATAGAATTGACTTCTTTGTATTGATGGTACTGATGAAAAAAGGAAAACAATACTCTGTTAGAAAATTGTGTCTGCTCACATTCATTTCAGGAAAGGTTTGCATGTAATCTTCTACTGCTCAAAGAAAAATAAAGAAAATTGTAGTATATATGTTCAACAACATTGGCAAAGTGATCCCATTTCCCAAGCAATAGAAATGCCAGGCTGCTATATAGTTATTAGTTAATGTACAAAATAATTCATTGGTCGCTGATATAAGGAAGTAACATATGCAACAATTTGAGTGTCCCCCTTTTGTTTGTTCCAGCTGCTTGCATGACCTGGGACTTGGCTGAGTCAGGCAAAGATTTTGTAACCACTGTTGTGAACAGAGACGACCTCGTTCCATCTTTTGGCAAAGTTTCAGCTGCCAACCTTCACACCGAGGTACCACATAGTGTACATGAACCATGTAGTTATGATGTCTATGATAAGAACAATTAAATTAGTTTTTTGCATTCTGTGGCTAACATGCAATTGGCTACCCATGTTATTTTGGAACAAATAACAAATACTATTAGTTTTCAGAAAATATTTGGCTATTGCAAACAATGTTTTGTCTACTAAAAATCATAAGGCATTTCCTCCCCTGATCAAATGTTTTCAGGTAATGGGATCATCTTGGGCACATGATCTCCAGGAGCAGATTCGAAACACAAGGATATTGGGTTTTGTAAATCGTTCTGTGACCTTCATGCAATCCCAGTTACCATTCATCTCCAATCCAAGTTCTAAAGTTGCAGATGTTGATATGATGCTATCTGGAACATCTGAGGTAGTAGAAAATAGTTCATTAGAAGATCATGTAACTTGGACTGAATATGTTCTCAATGATCTACTATTAGGACCTCATCTGTCAATCATCATTTACTGATTTGATTCATCTTGACAGTTTCAGGTTAACATGACCCTTTCAGCAGATGCGCATGCTACTGTCAAGAAATATTCTGCATTATACTTTTGCTCAAGTGTTCATTCAAACAGGAAAACGCTCGAGTCTTTGGTGAACCCAATACAGAACATTACAGCACTAATGTCCACCTATGTTGGAACTTACAAAGACACTCAAGAACATAAGAATCAGAAATCAGACACCAAACAAATTGACAAGCAAGATAAAGGAACAGATGAAGAGAATTTGCAGCAGTTTCTAGAAGCGTTGCGATCATCGCCAAGTGCCTCTCAGGAGCCTCTCCAGTTCTATCCTCCTGGAAGAATCATGCACATGGTTGTGCTCCCAGATACAAAAGGGCCAAGCAGCATTGATCAATCCAGCCACAATGAGTTCGTCTCCCTCTATCAGACCCCTCGCAGCATGTACAGTAAGATTCGACTTGCAAGATCGATGATAAAAGATCATTACATGCCTAGGTACATAGAGACAATGGAGATGCTGGTTGATAAGCTTGAAGAAGAGGACAGTCATAGATGACCAATAAATGTACAATTCACTATCCTTGTAGAGTTTTAGGACAGCCATAGGACAAACACAGTACTCCCTCCTTCCACTTTTGTTTGATGTTTGAGCTAACCAACGATCAAACAAAAAAAAATCAGAGGGAGTATGTAGAAGCATAATTTAGATTTCTGAAACCCCATGCCTGGTGGGTTAATGAATCAGAGACTTGGATTGGTGGCATTGCAGACATCAAAGAACTTTGGATGAGAAGTTCTTTAGCATATTTTGCTCGGATCTTTTGAAATGGTTGATATTGGTTTAGGCTGTCAACCAGGACTGAAATTTCAATTGATAGTCTTTTCTAATAACTATTGTAGCCCCATAACAAAGAAAAAAAAACTAGGTATTGTATCTCTTGTAACAACAAGGACTTCAAGATACTAAAGAATTTATTTTCTTTTTAGTTAGTATTGTTTCAGAGTTTCGTAGAATCGTCGCAGTAAAAATGTAAAATCCTTTGCTGTCTGTCTATCTCCTTTCCATTATCCCCTCGCTTGATCTTGCCAAAGCATCGACGCCGCCGCTGCACGCTCAACTGTCAAACCGGGATTAGATTGGATCAGAAAATATAAAATCATCAACTGTCAATTAATACCTAACGTGTTTAGATGATTTGTGTACTTGACAGCATATCTGCTGCGACGTGCAAACACGTCGAGTATAGAAAATAAATTTAATCGCCAAGGGCAGTCAGCTATGGACTCACCATACACCTCACCTGGATATTACTTTAACCATTAATCACTAAAATTATATTTATCTTTATTTTCTTATTATCTTCACCTATGCAGCATAATCTCCTTCAACTAATACTGGAGTAAAAGTCAACTTTAAGCCAATATATAAGCATATCGATGATACTACTTCCATGTGCGGCCTTTCGTCTGCCAGCCTAACTGCCCGCCTCATTCTTCTTTGGTTTTTTCCTTCTTATGTTTGATAGAGTTTATCAGTTTACTAAAGACTGAAATGGAAGACCATTGGGGATGCTCTAAGTACTACTCCCTCCGTCTTTAAATGTTTGACGCCGCTGACTTTTTTACGTATGTTTGACCTTTCGTTTTATTCAAAAAATTTACGAAATTATTAATTCTTTTTCTATCATTTAATTCATTGTTAACTAAACTTTTATCCACATATATAGTTTTATATATTTCATAAAAGTTTTTGAATAAAATGAACGGTCAAACGCGTGCCAAAAAGTCAACAGCGTCAAACATTTAAGAAGAGAGGCATTAGTTTAATCCTAAGATTTACATTTCATAACTTCCCCAGTTTCTCCACCTAATTAAATATTGTTATAAATGACTCTTAGCAAATGAAAGGTAAGACCAATATTAGCCGTAAGTAATATATATTGCAAGTTTAATAGTACAGACAACTATTTTTTTTCGAGAATACGCGATAGCGTATCTTTTGTATTGAGAAGGAGAATAGGCCATCCCGGCAGTTCAGTTACAATGCTGTACAAGAACCGAAAAACAAAACAAAAAACATCGGAGAATTAAGGCGATATCTCGCGTCATCCACTGTGCTACAAAGAGAAGGCCGGGAGAGCACTCAGAATTGTGCTCCAGCCATCCGCCAAAGCAAGGCCTCTTCAATAGCAGCTATGGCGACCTCGCGCATCGTCCTGGCAGCGTTGTCGAAGATTCTGCTGTTTCGCTCTTTCCATAAGCACCACGCTGTGAGCAGGACGCTTGTATCGAAACCGTGATGAAGTTTGCATTGAATCATCATCCGGGCATCAGACCACCAGGAAAGGAAGCTGTCTTGCTGCCGAGGGAAGCACTGTGGTTGCTGAATCGCTGAGAGGATCAGCCACCAAACCTGCCGAGCTTCCAAACACTGAAGGAGAAGATGGTCCAAGGTTTTTGCGGACTGATCACAGAGCATGTAAGTAATATATATTAGAGTTATCATGTATATAGATTGACAATAAGATTAGCTTATTTTTCCCTTCTATCTCTTTACCTCATCTCATCTATGTATTAAGTATTTTACTTGAAGCATGTAGAGCTATCCTCCAGCCAGCTTATATTGCAAGTTTAATAGTACAGACAACTGTTATATTTGCACTGACGGACAGTTGAAAGGAAATTCACGCACTAAAAAATAATAATCTTATTGCTCTATATCCATCTTGCACAGACAAACCTGGTGTCTCCAGGAGGAAGAGATCGATGGGCGAGCTGGTGTCGGCGCAGGGCGCCGTGAACTCGCTCCTGAGCCACGCCTATGACGCTCTGGCCAAGGAGGTGAAGCTGGTGCGCGGCGTCCGCGGCGACGTGCAGTTCATCAAGGACGAGATGGATAGCATGAACGCCTTCCTCCTCAAGATCGCTGAATGCAGCAACAGAAATGGCAATGGCGCCGGCGACGGCGACATGGTGGTGGCCCAGCCCAGTCCGGTTCCTCGCCACCATACCGTCTCGTCGCAAGCTCGCCACCCGCATCCATGAGCTCAAGGCCCGGGCACAGGAGGTGGGTGAGCGGCAGCAGCGGTATGGTGTCATTGCCCTTCCGCCGCCGCCAATGAGCAACAAGCATGGCGACAGCGCTGAGATCGTTGCCGGCAGCAATGGCAAACATGAAGACAACGACATCGAGGAGCGGCGAGTCTTTGTGGAGGATTACTCGGACCTCTTCAAGGAAGCAGTGGATGAGATCATGACATGGATGAAAGAAGACCAAGCGCCGCCGCCGCAGCAGCAGCAGCAGCAACAACAATGGGGTTCATGGGAAGGAGGACAATACCTGATGCAGAAGCCGAAGGTGATCCCCATCCTAGGGCCAAGGGGTGCTGGCAAGACTACTCTTGCACGGGAAGTGTACGACATGTACTGCTCCAGCTCTAGGCACCACAGCTCCAGGCACCAAAACTACAGGGCCTTCTGGATCTCTCTTAGTGAACACCATTCTCAGAGACAAGCACTGGAGGCTATACTTAAAACCATCAGCCCTAATAACAGTATTGGTGGCATCAGCAGCAACATCAGCGTCGACACAATCCTGCAAAGGATCAGACGGTGTCTGAATGATAACAGGTTCTTGGTTGTTCTTGACGACGTTCCCTCTGAGCTACTCTGGAGCAAAATAAGTGATGCTTTCTGCTGTTACGTACTGGTGGTCACAACTGAACCTCAAGTGGCCAAATCATGCGCTACTAATTCGCACAGAATTTTTGGTTTTGGTCACTTTAATAAGCGCCACCAACAGACTCTGGTCAGGTTTTTCTTCGAGAGAGCTGTCTCCCTGATTGGCAACACAAAAGAAGGCGACGGGGATCAACTGCGGGAGGTCCTAATATCCATCTTAACAAAGTGCTCTCCTTCCCTCTTTACCATGGAGATGTTCCTTCGCAGCCTGTATGTCAACCCTCACAGGAAGATCGAAGAGCTGACCGACTTATGCAACACCTTAGATCATTCTTCTTCTTCTTCGGCGTCGTCAATCAGTACTGATGCTGATAAGATGCTTGCTTTCTGTTGCCGCAGCTTGCCTGTTCATTACACAAATTGCCTGGCATATCTAGCTTGCTTCCCAAAAGATCGCACTGTCAGGAGGACAAGTTTGGTAAGGCAATGGCTGGCCGAAGGTCTAATAAGCAGAAGAGATGTGATTGATGCAGCTTCAGAAGGAGCACTGGATGTTGCCAACCGCCGCTTCGATGCTCTTTGTGCCCACAAGTTTCTCCTTCTGCCTGTTGCTGCTGCTGCTGATGATGATGAAGGCACCATCACTGTCAACGATGGTACCAGCGGGGGTGGCAGATTTAAGAGCTGTACGGTACATGGCATAGTCCTCGACTTTATTTCCTCAATATCAGCACACGAAGACATTGTGCAGGAAAAGTTGTTCCCCAACAGGGCCGGCCGCATTGAGGTTCAAAATTATTTACTGCAAGCATGTGGCAGAGAGGCTCCCTTAGATGACATTGTGAGTTACCTGGAATCATTGGCCAAGTCCTCTAGACTGGAGCTACTGAATGTGCTTGATCTAGAAGGCTGCAGCCGCTTCGGGGAAGACGAAAGATACCTCAAGATCATCTGCAACAAGGCAATTCACCTGAAATATTTGAGCCTCCGGAACAACATGAATGTCTCCAAACTGCCCAAGCAGATCCAGAATCTCCAGCAACTGGAGACACTGGACATCCGTGGAACTCAAGTGAAAGAATTAGAAGTAGTGCTTCCGATGCTGAAGCATCTGCATTCAGGACACAGTTCACCGCCGTCCACCTGGAGCGTGAGGATACCTCGTCATATCAGGAGGATGACAAACATAGAGGTGTTGTCCCATGTTGACGTCTCCAATAGAGCTGACGAGGTAATGTGCCTCGGCCAGCTGCTCAAGCTGAGGAAACTGGGGATAGTACTAACAGCAAAGGAAGCTTCCCTGATGAAGTATGTGTTTAGCCAGATTGACAGGCACAAAAGTAGCCTTCGCTCGCTGTCAATCACAATAGACTCTAGTGATGGCGGGGTCAGCAGCAGCTACAATCTGGCGGATTCATACATGCTGTCACCTCCCAGGTTTCTTCAAACTCTCAGCATCAATGGTTCCAGGGGTCGTCTTCCTCATTGGGTTGCAGGACTTCAGCAGCATGCCAAGATCACCCTGTGCGAGACTTACTTGACAGGCGATGCTGTGCAAGTCCTGGGTAAACTACATGGCCTACAGTATCTCAGATTCATGACCGGAGCATTAACAGAACGGACCATCAAATTCATTGGCGGAGAATTCAGCATTCTTTTGTATCTTCTGTTGCAACAAAGTTACATCATCTCCGTCATATTTGATCATGGAACTGCTCCTAAACTCGAGAGAGTTGTTTTTGATGTTGTAACGATGATTTCTCTCCATGGAATCCAGCACCTTCCAAGCCTAAAAGAGGTCAGGATCACCGGTGAGTTAAGTGTTGATGCGCCAACCTTAGAAGCTATTGCAAAGCATCCCAACCATCCACGTTTGGAGTACAAGCCGACGCACCGAGATCTCTTTACAAGGTCATCTAGTCTCTGTTTCTGCTTCTGATTTCTGAAGACATTGAAGCTCTTCCTTTCTTTTCATCCATCATTAAAATGCACTTGTGCCATCAGGTTCGTGTGCGTACGCGTCACTGGCTATTTCTCAACTTTCTGCAGTTTTCTCAAGAGTATATGTGAGCTTCTTGCTGCAGCTGTCTTTGCGATTTATTGTGCTTCTTGCTGCTAGCCTGCTACTGTTTTCTGTGGATCTGTGTGCTTTGTCTTGATTGTATGTTTATATTTCCATCTGCCCATTGTGACACACTTATGTTGCGCACCTGGATTAAGGGCTATGAATAATAAACTTGTTATGTCTGTGTCCAAAACCAGATCAACTCTTCATTTGTTTATCTAGCCGTGTTGAAATGCCGATAGCAAACATGCTAGTAACATCCTGCATTGGAATTTTATCCACACATCGGAAAATATCCCAGGGATGTCCTATCTTGCATTCAATGCTGAGCCTAGGATATAGAGATAACACCTGACAATTGACTTCAAAATAAGTTTCACAGAATAGAAATGTCTGTGGGAAGGATTGTAACAGCTAGTCTATGGAGTAATTTACCTTGTCTGCAATCCCAGATCATGAGACCTGGGTACTTGAGAACTTGAGGTGTTTTACAACTAGATCATGTCATTTGCAGTGAATTCCATGTGATCCTTATCATTTCTAGGCCATCATCTGCGAACAAGCAGCAGCATACTTCAACGGTTAAATTTCATATGAACTGTTCAGGATATGGTAGATACCCAATATAAGAAACAAATGATATATAATATTCAAATGGGCAAGAAACAAGTGAACAATTAAAGTAATGAAGTTTATGTGCAAGGTGACTTCTATTTTGGTATTTAATTCAGAAATGCTTAGTCCATATTGAAAAACACACTACTGGTAAATGCTAAGTCAATACTGAAAAACACACTATTTTTTACACATGCAACCACATACATGCACAATATATCAATAAAAAATGCACAGAAAATATAGAACATATATAATTTGCATCACAAATGTAATTCAGAACCAAAAAAAAAAGCCAAGCCCAAGCATTTCAGCTTAACGAAAAAATATAACCACATTGCACAGGGCTAAAATCTAATGTCTGATCATAAGAAACATCATAGTTTCTAAAAACACAAAAGGACAACTATTAAACTCACAAAGGTGAGGAGACTTTTCAGGTTAGTTTATATGCTCTTGTTAAAAGGCATGTGTCAAACCAAAAGGAGAACCAAGGACTGCCTAGCGCAGTTGGTGGGTTCTGCGGTGATGCAACCCGTCAGCTTGCATTTAAATCCCACAGACGCACTCATTATTCTTAATACAACCGTTATGGAAGTCACTCCTGTTTACCCCAACCCCCATAAGGAGAACCAGTACAAAGTTAGAGTTAACTGCTCTAATTGCATCAACCAAAGCATCCATGGGTCTCCTTTTCTTTTCCTCCCAATTCCATCAACCCTTTCCAGCTCATCCTAATTACAAGCGCTAAAGAGAGATTTGGAGATTTTACTAAAACAGTAGTAGTAGTAGTATGCATCTAACGCTCAGAGGGGATCAAAATTCAATCAGGATTTCACTTTTTTACAATCGCGTCAATGCAAATCTGGACGGATCAGAAATTAAGATTGGAGGTCATACCTTCAAGGTAGGAGATGTGTACGGATTTTTCTAGGTAAAAGCCGGCGAGCTGCCCGACGCCGGTGTCGGAAATCTCGCCGGCGCCGGCGCGAGATCGAAGACTCCACCACACCCCCGCGGATCCCACATCCTGCTCCACCGCCGGACGGCGCGGCCGCGAGGGATGCGTCGTAGAGCCCCCTCGATGGGCGCAATCCGGGGGCGGCGCCGGCGGCGAGAGCACCGGCTACTCCGCCGCCGCCGCCGCCGACGATGACGACGACGAGGCGCCTCGTGGCCGGCCTGAGTCGAGGAGGAGGTGGCCCCACAGGTCAGTGGGTGGAGAGATCTACGATGGGTAATCGTCCGATCGGGAATGGGCGGCGTAGATTGCTCCCAGATGAGCAGTCGCGGACGTTTTGCTGATGGAACCTTTTACTGTGTACGAATACCAATTAGCTCCACGATGCCGTATCTCATCGTCGAGTTCGCTTCTCTGCAGGTCATTGCTGTTGACCTTGCTGTCATGAGACAATGATTGTATTATACGGAGTATTACTCTATGCTCCTTCGTCTTTCAAATCCATAGAAATATTATACCAAACCTCCATAATGTATTGATTTCATAAGAATAAAAGCATCCGCTCGGTAACTCTACCCTCTGTGTTTAGCTAAGTGTAAAAAAATATGTGTTTAATTGTCTGTTTTGTATATGTATTTATTTGTACTCTATTTCTATATTTTTCTATTTCTGTGGTTTGGAGATCATATGAACCAAACAAGTCTAATAGGGGAGTTGTCTTACCTCCACCGCGAGAAAAACCATCTGTTTTTATGCAACCTTTCCTTCCCTTCTTCACCGTGTGACGGACTGACGGTGTGAGAAAAAACACTTTGAACAGTCAGTTTCGTGCGAACCAAAAAAGCAGAGGGGTCCTTTGATATGGTCTGGGATGAGGCCCATTCTAGTTTTTATGCAATTCCATACAGTTGTTTTGTTGATGGGCTAAATGAAAGGCGCACATCATTCTTATGGGTACTCTAAGGTCCTACGGAGTAATCCATTAGAACAACCGTAATGTATTTAATCGAAGTGGACAATAATATGGGATCATTGTCAGTTGGCAATAGTTAGCACCACTCAACATAACCACGTTCACAACGTATGAGCAGATAGGCTGAGGCTGTCATCGGTTGGCTTTCTTGGCCTTCCGTTGATCCGCATAGGCCCATTGAATGGCTTGTTCGGCTGAGCCTTTTCAGCCTAATTAGTTGTCCGCACAGTGCACATGATCAGCATCAACACAATCAACCAAACAATGGGATGTTTGGGCTGAAATAGAACATATTGTTAAGGCTGATGAGCCGCAGCTTATGACCATCCGATAATACAAATAGTACTGTTTAGTTTCTTGCTACCAAGTAACAAGCCTATAATCAGGTATTTATTGATTACCACTCTCACAATAATGATTGTGACCAAGTAGTAAAGTAGCAGAGAAGCATTTAATGCTTATTATTAGCCTATTGTGGATACCATTCAGTCTAAAATTTATCCAAGGAACGATTACTCCCGATATACTCCCTCCGTATTATCAGCCTATTGTGGATACCATATGTTTGACCATTCGTATTATTCAAAAAAATTATGTAAATATTATTTATTTTATTATAAATTAGTTTATTACTATAGATATTTTAAACTTGATTTGTATTTTTTATATTTGTATAAAATTTTTAATAAGACGAATGGTTAAACATGTATTAAAAAGTTAACGGCGACATGTATTAAAATATAGAGACTACTGTTCGCCTGCCTGTTATTAGCAGGTGATCAAAGCCGGCCTGCGTGTTGGTTCAGTATCACCTGCCGGCCAGAACTGTTTGCTCGACGAGCAGGAGCTGTGCAGACACGAATCACACGATCGACACGGTCGACGTGAAAAGACCGGATGTACAGTAAAGTAGGAGTACACGTACGTCCTCCACCAGCTTGCTGGTCCTTTTTCTGCACGGTGGGCCCCGGACAGCAGACTCCGATGCCACGTCTACGTACGCACCTCGCTGAGCTTGCAGTGTACTGCCATGATTCGATCGAGCTCCGATCCTCGATTGAATTGAAAGGCTTTCACTCGCGCGAGCGTGGCCCACCGATGAATGAGTGAGATGATGAGGATGCAGTGTGTGACGTGGCGTGGGGCCCACCCTGCAGCGCCACCTGTCCCTGGGCGAGAAGCGTCTACACAGCTCTCGAGAGAGACAAATGAGTCCTATCGTCGTGCACTCGTGCTACGTCGTGGTACGTGCCATTATAAGTGTCAAATAACACTAATGCTATAAGTCTGTGTAGTTGTATAGGGGTCGTTGGTATGTGTCTTGATACATTAACATATAAAAAAATCAATGTATATCAAATTAAAGACAATGCGGAAACGATTTTGGAAGATGTCAGTAGAGTTTCACAGGTGAATTAAATTAAGTGGAATTAAGTCGACTTCTTTATAATACGGACTAGTACTTCGTAACAATAGTAAACACGGGTGATAATATATGCCTACGGTTGTGCTATGGTGGCCATGGGCCTATGTTAAATGTGTTGCTTATGGGTCTATAGCGGGGATTGAGCAGTACCACTACCAACTGCACTTAACATGATCCGAGGAGCTAACAGGTGTTGGATTTAATTAGGGTTGGAACCATTTAAATCTAATAATAAAATTTTAAAGACACACAAAATTACAAATTATAAGCCAATGGGATGAGTGTTCTTAGACCGAAATGTCCTGTAAAGTCACCGGATAGTCCGGTAAAAACTCTCTGTTGGATGCTGATTTTTTACCAAACTGTCCGGTGGACTGTCCGGTCGGTTGTCCGGTAGAACTACCGGAATGTCCGATAAAATACCCTTTGTTGTGAATAGAACCATTTTACCTGATGTTACCGGAATGTCCGGTAGCAAGCGGACATTAGAGGTCTTAGCTTCTAAAACGTTTGAAGATTTAATGGCTACGTTTATTTTTCATAAACAGGTCATTAAAACTCAATTAGGCAGCCATTCATTCTCACTTCTTTCTCCTTGGCACATGAGAACTCACTCTCTCATTCTCTCCACCATTGTTCTTGGAGTTCAAGCTCTTGCATTGCAATTTCTTCATCCTCGATTCTGAGTTCTTGCGTACACCGGAACTAACGCCGTGTCGCGAGTACCTGTACGGGTAGACGGGCGATATAGTTTTTGGGGAGCGCTTCCATGCGACTGCTCAAGGTTCTTCCTCATGACTATCGACGAGACGATCGGAACTGGTGATGGATCGGGCAACAGAGGAGGCAACGGAGGAGGAAGCAACGAAGACAACGGAGAAGGAGGCAATGGAGGAGACAACCATGGCGGATCAAGTAGATTGTCTATATTCAACTCTGGGTATGATATCCGCACTTTGATTATGAACATGATAGGTGTTATCGTGTTCTTTTTTGTGCTGGATATGTATAGCTTTTCACAAGATCATTATCTACTTAGTGGTATCATTATGATGATTATTTCTTTATTGAATTTTTGGATTAAATTATATCGAAAATTGACTTTTAAGAAGAAAGAAAAGGAAAAGGGAAAGGGAAACTGCTTCTTGTGTGGAGAGCCTGGACATTGGGTCAAGGACTGTCCTGAGCGCAAGGATAAGCAGAAAAAGGCTGTCAACATGGATGTTAGCGAGCCTGGAGGAACATCTGGGTACAGTAAATTTTTACCTACAGTTTTTTCTGTGTTTTAATCACCTGAATGGTGGGTTGATACCGGCGCTAATATTCATGTATGTGCTGATATTTCCTTGTTTTCTTCTTATCAGGTCAGGAGGGGTTCCTCCTTGTTGATGGGAAACAGTTCACATGCGGATGTTCATGGTGTTGGTACGATAAATCTGAAGTTTACTTCGGGAAAGATCGTGCAGCTGAAAAACGTGCGGCATGTCCCCTCCATCAAGAAGAACCTCGTTAGCGGCTCTCTCTTACGTAGAGATGGTTTTAAACTTGTGTTCGAGTCCAATAAATGTGTAATTTCTAAATTTGGAACATTTGTTGGTAAAGGCTATGACAGTGGAGGCTTGTTCCGCTTTCCTTTGGATGATGTTTTTAATAATGTGGTGAACCATGTGAGCAA
>CM002478.1:19257200-19283828 GCA_000325765.3 Leersia perrieri
GGTAGAACTACTGGAATGTCCGATAAAATACCTCTGTTGCGAACAGAACCATTTTACCGGACTGTCCGGTGATGTTACCGGAATGTCCGGTAGCAGGCGGACATTAGAGGTCTTAACTTCTAAAACGTTTGGAGATTTAATGGCTGCGTTTATTCTTCATAAACAGATCATTAGAACTCAATTAGGCAGCCATTCATTCTCACTTCTTTCTCCTTGGCACATGAGAAGTCATTCTCTCGTTCTCTCCACCATTGTTCTTGGAGTTCAAGCTTTTGCATTGCAATTTCTTTATCCTCGATTCTAACTTCTTGCGTACACAAGATCTTAGAACGAGCAGGCCTCCGGAACTAACGCCGCGTCGTGAGTACCTGTACGGATAGACGGGCGATATAGTTTTTGGGGAGCGCTTCCGCGCGACTGCTCAAGGTTATGGATCGGGCAACGGAGGAGACAACTATGGCGGATCAAGTAGATCGTCTACATTCAACTCTGAGTATGATATCCACATTTTGATCATGAACATAATAGGTGTTATCGTATTCTTTTTGGTGCTGGACATGTATAGTTTTTCACAAGATCATTATCTACTTAGTGGTATCATTTTGATGATTATTTTCTTTACTGAATTTTTGAATTAAATTATATCGAAAATTAAGTAGATTTCCAACAGCAAGCACCGTACGGCCATCCTCCTGTCTTTAAAAGCAACCAAACCCAAGCGATCGAGTGAGCCAACTCCATCTTGTTCTCTCCATAGACAACTCTAGACTCTAGAGAGAGCTCAGTCATGTACCAACAACCATGAGCTCCTACGTTTAACTACCCACTAATTAATCTCCTGTCACCCAATTAGCAGTATACAGTTAATTATCCATTACCATGGCCGGCCTTTGCGTTCTCCTCGAGAAGCAGCACGCAGCCGCCGCAACGACGACGACGGCGGCAGTGAGATCGGCTCAAATCATAAGCAAAACCACCGTCGTCCTAAGCACCACCACACCCTCATCTGCCGCCGGCAAGATCCACGGCTACTCCTCGTCTACTCGTGCTCCCGTGGCGACGGCCATGGCGGCGAGCTCGTCGTCGTTCTTGCAGCGGTGCTTCCTCTGCTACCGGATGCTCGCCGACGGCGACGACATATACATCTACAGGTTATTCTCATCATCTCATCGTACATACCTTGGTATAAACTCTCCCTTTGTTTCTTTTCTAAAAAAATTTTTTATAACTTAAAAGTCCAGAGACCGCGGTCTCTATTTTAATAAAAAAATTAGATTGATTTCTACTGTTATCCTAGCTAACAGTAGTAGAAATACACAAGAATATTTTTATATGACAGTAGAGACCACCAAAAGGTTTAAAGTCCAAAGTCTTAATTGACTGGTTTATAAAAAAATATAGTAATGTTTATAACTAAAATTAGTTACATTAAATCGAAAATTAAATATATTTTACCATGGTATTATTTTACGTTGAAAATATTGCTACCTAATTTTATCTATCAAACTTAATTAATTTGATTAACTTTAAGAAGGTCGAAAGGTCTTACCAATATACCATTGCTGATGGATATATGTTGATGCATCTATGCAGAGGAGACAGGGCGTTTTGCAGCGATAAGTGCCGGTGCAGGCACATCTTGACAGAAGACGTCGACGACGACATGAACTGTTGCGCCGAGGATTCCACAGCGGCGGCGACAAGAGGCCGCTCCGTCGCCGACGCCGGCGGTTTCTTCGCGTACTAATTAAGTCGGTAAAATCGATTCCATGCCAAAAGAGAAAAAACGACACTGGCCTGCCGCCACGCATGGTAAGAGTTCATCTGCAGACCTTTTTTGAAAAATAATATTATTTTTATGAAAAATTGCAAAAATAAAAGTCGACGAAAAAATATCGCAGAAATAGAAGCCTACCGTCGTGGGACGTGGCGGTAGGGCACCTACAGCCAGGGGGCTTGGTGGTAGGCGCCCTACCGCCAGGGGGCGTGGCGGTAGGACGCCCGTGGTGGTAGGACGCCAGGTGCGAGGTGTGGCGTGGTACCTACCCTACCGCCACGTGATTTGGCGGTAGGTGCATAGGCTTGAGACGGGCAGGCCAATACATACTGTTTTTTCTCGTTTTATTTACGCACGATTTTTGAACTAAAAAACAGTGTGTTTTTTGAAAAAAAAACCTATCCTACCGCCATGTGGTTTGGCGGTAGGTGCATAGGCTTGAGACGGGCAAGCCAATACATACTGTTTTTTTCTCGTTTTATTTACGCATGATTTTTGAACTAAAAAACAGTGTGTTTTTTGAAAAAAAATTTCTACACAGAAGTTGTTTAAAAAAGTCCAAATAATCTATTTTTTAAGTTCAAAATAGCTAATAATTAATTAATCATATACTAATGATGTTTCTCGTTTTACGTGTAACTATATGACGATGCATGCATGCTGCCCGTCCCTACTGTCGTATGGATTGGCGGGAGGCAGGAACGCTCCCTTTTGTTGGTAAGGCTTATATAGTTGCACCCAAAACAAGAAACATCATTAGTATATGATTAATTAATTAGCTATTTTGAACTTGAAAAATGGACTTTTAAACAACTTTCGTGTAGAATTTTTTTTAAAAAAACGGTTCGAAAAGCGTGCGTAAGTAAAAAGAGGAAAAAATTGTACGCAATGTAGATGGCTCCGCACGTACCGCCAAACCTCCTGGAGGTAGGGCTCCTGCCATGCCCCGCGTCCTACCGCCACGCCCCCTGGCGGTAGGGCTCCTACCGCCACGCCGCCCGGCGGTAGGTGCCCTACCGTCGTGCCCCGTGACAGTAGGCTCCTATTTCTGCGATATTCTTCCGTCGACTTCTATTTTTTAATTTTCCATAAAAATTATATTATTTCTCAAAAAAATTCTTCATCTGCAAGGGTGCCCATATTAGTATGAAAATAGTATTACCTGAAATTAATATATATGGTCTTTTGGATTCACCGTAGACGACGTCATGGTTTTTTACCTTGGTTTCCTACGTGTTATTATTTTTGTATAACTATGCATAAATTAATTTGGTTTAATTATATTTTAGGGTAGAGATGCTTTGATTTGGAGTATTTTTTATTTGAGCTTGTGTAATGTGATTTTTGGTGACAGTAGAGACGGAGAGTGCTCATATATATGTTTTTCGCCTATGAGGAAATCTCTTCATTTTTTTTTTGTTGCATTTTCTATCTATATTTTTTCAGGTGACCGTTAAATATGTAGTATTACCCCTTTAATATTAATTTGTGATAAGAAAATGGATGGTGATTTAATTTGGTTCATGTTCCTTTGCAAAGGGATGGATTGATGTGTCCGCTGTGACTTACTGACTTGAGAGAGATCTAGAAAGAGAGAGGTTTTTTTTTAATGAACAAAGTCAAAAAGATTTGTCAGAATACATTAGGAGTAAAAAAAGTTACGAAGAACTATACACCAACACCGTAGTGTTTAGCGGGAGGAATTACATAGAAAGCATTTTACTTGGCAGGGGTTGAAAAGTTAAGTTCAAGACAGCGAGAAAGCCAAAAGTTGTAGCTCTATTTCTAACTTAACAATGTGTGCGACCTAAATCTATGGGCCTGTTCAGATTGTAGCCACTTTCAACGCTACCAAAATTTGGCAATGCCAAAATTTAGTAAGGTAACAAAGTGAACACACATTGATAAATGCCACCTTACCAAAATTTAATAATCCTAGAAACTTCTCTCTTAAGATCAGTACCAACATTTGGTAAGGCTTCAAACTAAATGCATCTAACACTACCAAAATTTGTTAGCGTCTAATTCTACACTCTTAAGATCAGTACCAACATTTGGTAAGGCTTCAAACTAAATGCATCTAATACTACCAAAATTTGTTAGCGTCCAATTCTATTAAAATTTGGCATTACCAAAAAATTGGTAAGGCTGAAAATGGTAATGAACTGAACAGACCCTATATTTTAGCTAGGTGGTTGAAAATTCTTCTATCCTTTCTAGCCAAATATTCCACCACGTTGTCAAAGCAGAGAGAGAGAGGGGATTTGGCTGAAAAGGAATATTAAAGAAGGAAAGTTTTGGGCAGCAAGTGAGCTGATGAAAGTTACTAGTGGGCTGATGGCCCAGGAAAAGAGAGGAGATCTGGGCTTCCCACAAACCTCACTTGGAGTCCTGCCCTAACCATCAAGAATTCAAGACTACTATTCCCACCATTCCCAAAGTCAAAGATGAGCATATGCTAGGATCCTTATCATTCATCTGTTTGTTTATACAAGCCTCTGGTCATGAATAAACTCAAGAAAAGAAAATTTTCGTTTTGTCATTTCTAATTTGGCTGCAGGCAAGAAGTTAATGAGCTCTGCTCATTAGCTTTGTTCGGTGACTAACTGAATTACAGAACCATGTCAATATTGTGAGCATTATTTTCTGCTACACTAGGGTTTATAAATAGCCTTCCTATCTGAATCTCACCATCAAACAGTGGCTATGACAATTAGTTATGGTTCACCCTATGATGCTGAGATGTTGGAGGTAAACAAACTACAATGTCAATTCAAATGTGTGATTCGACCAAGAAGAAGTTTTGTTTTGGGTTGACAAGAAAGAATCAATATGTGAGTTCAAATAAGTGTTTTGTAGTGAAATCACAAAAGATTTTGGCTATAGGTGCAAGCCCGAAAGTCAAATTTGGATTATTTATGTGAGGAATCCTGAGTGAAGAAATATCTTGTTTCACAGGCACACGTGGAATATTTATGCGAGTAAATACCAATAACGTATAAGCATAAACAAACATGGAAAAGTTTGTATGTCAGTTTCAAAAAAGAAAAGTGTGAATTGTGAATTGTGGAATATTTATGTGAATTCACAACATTGATGGAAGAAAGAAGTGTGCATAACAACTCCGTGTGAATTATATAGTGCTCATTTTGTTGTATTTTTATGACTTGTTAAGTTATAAGTAATTGCAAAGATATGATTACAACTAAAGATAACAGGCATAAGAACCAACCCAAACGATTGAGTGTCCATGTTCACGCGAGAAAGTTTGCCCTTATATGCTCTTGTATGTTATCCACTAATTAATCTTAGCACTATTAATACTTTTCAATTTATTTTGCTACATAGTCTATAGACTATATAGATTGCCGACAGTGAATAAAATCGCACACAAAACAAATCTGTTTGTTGTCCATGCTGGCAGCACGAGCACTAAGAGTGCCAGATGCGCTACGAACTCTGAGCATTTGTTCTTTCCTTATTGGAATATAAGACGAGGAAGAACGTATTACATGAAAAAGAGAATCAGGCATATCAATAAATGGAATCACTAATTAATGCAAACATCAATAGCGAATTCAACTAGGAAGTGGAAGTGGCTAGGGTGTTGGAACCAAATCGGAAGTTTGTGTGAGCTCATGCAGGAACTTGTTAAGGGAAAAACGAAAATAATATGAGCTTCTATGTTTAATTACCCACTAATTAACCTCCTCTCAGGTAATTAGCAGTAGTTTAACCTGGCACATGGCCGGCCGCCGGCGCCGCCGTGACGACGACGGCGGCGGCGAGAACGGCTCAAATCATAAGCAAAACCACACTCTCTTTTGCATAGGTGCTTCCTCTGCAATATTGTAACACACTACAGGTCACTCTCATCATCTCATCGTACACACTTTGGTATATTCTCGCTTTGTTCTATAATGTAAATGCTTTGTTTTTACTTTTTTTTTAAAGTCAAATTACTCCTATTTGACTATATCTATCGAGAAAATAGCAATATTGTAACACAAAATTAGTTATATCAAATCAAACACAGAATATATTTTTCTAGGTATGTCTATTTTATTTAAAAGTAGGAGTATTACTCTGTTTGTCTATAATTTAGATCAAACTTAAGATAATTTAATTAATTTTGAAAAAAATCAAAACGTCTCGGTAGTAACCAATAATACCATTTGTTGATGGAGGATTCCACGGTGGCGGCGGCGACAAGAGGCCGCTCCGTCGACGCCGGCGGCAGCGGCTTCTTCGCCTACTAATTAAGTCGGTGAGAGAAAAACAACATCGGCAGTGGATGGTTAATTAGCTAGCTAGAGTTCATCTGCAGGTCATTTTCAAAAAGGAAAAAGGGAGGGAGAGAGTTAATCTGCAAGCGTACCTACATATATTAATTTGCGAAAATAGTACTACTGAAAAAAGGTGTTTTTGATTTGCCTTGGACGATCGATGTCCTGGTTTCACCTTAGTTTCCTTTGTGTTATTGTTTGTGTATAACTATATATAAATTAAATTGGTTTTATTATATTTCAGGGTAGAGATGCTTTGATTTGGAGGGTTTTTTTTTTTTTTGAGCCTGTATGTGTAATGTTCTTTTTGGTGGCAGTAGAGACAGAGACTCAGAGAGTGCTCATGTTTTTTCTCATCTGCGGGAATTTGCTCTTTTTTTGTTGCATTTTCTATATCTATATTTTTTGGATGACCGTTATATATGTAGTATTACCCCTTTACTACTGATTTTGTGATAAGAAAATGGATGGTGATTTATGTGTGTCCGGTGTGACTTACAGACCTATGAGTATATTTGTCTGAATTAATATCTATTTGTCACTAATTAATTCCTGAACGTCTGACCTAAATATTCACGCTGATTGTGTGTGTGCGCGCGCGCGTGTGTGAGAGAGATTGAGCCAATTCCGATGAAAAGGAACATTAAAGAAGGAAAGTTTTGGGCAGCAAATGAGCTGATGAATTTATTAGTGGGCTGATGGGTGATGGCCCAGGAAAGGAGAGGGCATCTGGGCTTCTCACAAACCTCACTTGGAGTCCTGGACAGCGTAGCTGAGCACGGCGTAGATCTTTTTATCATTTATGTGTGTTCCCTCGTCCAAAAACACTTTAGGGCTGTTCAAATTGCTGTTATTTTTAACCATACTAGCATTTGGAATTACCAAAATTTAGGGGAGTTACCAAATAATTGATAAATTATAGAAGTTTCTTCTCTCTTAACTTTACCAAAAGTTGATATTGGCAACAAACTAAACACCACCATCACTACCTTACCAAAATTTGGCATTGCCAAATTTGGAAAGGTTTTTTTGCGGCATAGTGAACATGCCCTTTATTTTTTATTCCTTATCCAACATTAATTGTTCGTCTTATTTAAAAATTTTATAAACAAATAAAAAAATAATCATGCATGAAATAGTTCATGTGTTATCCTCTAATAATAATAAAAATATTAATTATATTTTTATGTTAAAGTTAGACACAAATCTAAAAATGAAGTCTAAGCCTCTGGTCATGAATAACCTCAAGAAAAGAAAACTCTTTTTGTCATTCCTAATTTGGCTGAAGGCAAAATGTTAATGAGCTCTGCTCTTTAGCTTGGTTCGGTGACTAACTGAAGTACTGAACCATGTCAATATTGTGAGCATTATTTTCTGTTATACTTGTGTTTAAATAGCCTTCCTATGTGCATCTCTCCATCAAACAGTGGTTATGACGATTAGTATGGTTCACCCTGAGATGCTGAGATGTTAGAGGCAAACAAATTACAATGTAAATTAAAATGGGTCATCCGACCAAAAAGAAGTTCTACTTTGGTTTGACCAAAAATGATCCATATGTGAGATCAAACAAGTGTTTACCGGTGAAGTCGCAGAAGATCTTTGATATAGGTACAGGCCCCAAAGTCCAATTTGGATTATTTATAAGAGGAAGCCCAAGTAACAAAATATCTTTTTGGATATACAAACTACAATATTAATCCAAATGTGTAATGTATAAACTTATGGTCACGGATATGATCCTGATGCATAATCGGTACAACAATCGAACAATACAACGCCGATAATGTGTTAAACAATGAATATATATATGATATTGTAGAATGAGCTCCAAATAAACATTACCGGCGGATATTCGACAAAAGGCTACTATATATCACCAATTTTATATGTGTTATTTTTTAGTGTCGATCTTGCTTTACTTACATGCAAACACAAGTTGCTTATCATTTTTGAAAATGCATGCTCGTTTTTTTGTGAATTTCCCTATTTCGGTCGCAACAGAGTAATATTCTCTGTTTTCGTTAGAATCTACTAATGTACTTGCATGTAAATTCATGGTGTTGATATGAAAGAAATGCTAGTATATGAAAAGGGCTAAATATTTTATTACCTCTGTTAGTATTTTAGAAGGTACTTCCTCTGTTTTAGATTGTAAATCATTTTGACGTTAGCCAAAGTGTTTATACAGAAAAATAGTAACATCTCTAACAAAAGATAAATATAATGTTAAAATATATTTAATTATAGATTTAACGAAACTAATTTGGTGCTATGGATATTGAGAAACCTGTCCACAAATTTAGTCAATGTTGAAGTAGTTTGACTTTGACGAAAGTCAAAACGACTTACGATAGGACACAGAGAGAAGAATGTTTATGTGTTCTTCTAAATTGATGTTTCCATACATGCAACGCAACTGCTCTTTGGCATGTACACTACGTGAATGCTGAATACCCGAATGTAATGGTGAAATCTTCAGAATCATTTTGAGTATGTTATTCGGTGCTTACATGGTTGTTAAGAATCTGTGTATTACACTGATCAAAATCACTCCAGTCAAAAGGGTGGACACGTCTAACCTGCTCTGATCCACACTACATTAACGAGCATATCCGGCCTTTCTCCTTAACAGCAGATGCATCTGAATGACATGCACTTCTGTCCTCAACTTCTCATGCTACTCGTTCGAATGAATTGAAGATGCCACTGCCTGCAAATCAAACTGTTCATCTTTGAAAATTACGGCCCTAAAGGCCTAAACACTTCTTTTTGCTGAATTTCAACCAACAAGTGACGCACTTACTCTATGCAAGCATCTGAATCTAAATATACGTGACACAGAAAAGCGATCTTACACACACACACACACACACACACACAAAAAAAAAAAGAACTGGTACATCTGCACACGACGTCAGGGCAATTGGTTAATTATCTCACGAACAAGACAGGTTCCAGCCAAACAATAATAGATTTCCCGGAAGCAATTGATTTCAGTTTGCTGAATAGTTGAATCGATTAGATTATTTGGAGTAGGGATGCTTCGGTTTGGAGCTCTCTTTTTTTTCATGAGCATGTGAGATGTTCCTGCATCTTGATCACTCATGTGTTCTGTTGTCTTCAAGCCTCCGATCATGAATAAGAAGACAAGAAGTTCAATGATAAGTACTCGTAGATATTTGCTCATCCGTTTTGCGCAGTGGATACTAACTCAAATAGTGAAGCATGTCGATACTATGAGCATTTCTTCTCCGCTTGCGTTTAAATAGCCTTCTTCATTCATTTTTTTCCAAACAACATATATAATAACAGGATATTTGGTCACACTGAGATGTTGGAGGAAACAAACTATACCATCAATTCGAATGTGTGAATTCCATCAAGAATAGATTTTATTTTACCTGAAAAGAATCAATATGTAAGATTGAACTAGAGTACTGTTCGATATAGTTGTGTTCGCTGCAGCCATGACTTATACCGTCTTTTAGGAAGAACTTTACAAGCAAAAATCTGTGCTATTTACGATTGACGTGCCTTGCACGTGGAGAAGCATATGATTCATTTAAAGATTAAATAAAAAGGATCATTAGTTCTTTATACTTTTATCCTGTAGTTACTTTAACTACTTTGTAATAAAAAAACACCGCAATCATGAACTTGTGTCATTCATGCAATCATGTTGCTCTTTTCCTGTGAATGAAGTAGCTACGGACTGCAAATCAAACTGTTCAACTACCAAAAAATACGACTGCCTGAACAATATTCTTGCTGAATTTCAATCAGAAACAAGTCCGCGCCCACAATATGCAATCATCTAATATAAACAGGCGACAGCTTAAAGCGGCCTTCCATGAAAAAAAAGTCTGAATGAAATCACCTGAAGATAAACAAGATAGCAACATGTCAGGGGAAGAGGTAACCTCTGAAGAACAAGACAGGCTCTAGCCAAACGGTAAATTTCCAGGAGTAGTTGATTTCAGTTTGTTGAATAGTTGGATCAATTAGAACATTGAAACAACAACTTCCACACACAAGACTTTCTTGTTTCCACAGGGGTTAAAAACAAAAGCAGAAGAAAACAAAAGAAAAAATGAAACAAAGAATCAAGAAATAATAGATGAAGCAGGTACAGTAGGCAAGCACCAACCCCTCCAACCTCACACTATGAAAACTACTAACTTTTTACAAAATACAGCTCACACATCAAGATCAACTTTCAGTGCTACAAGTCAAGGGAAGCTCTGATTCTCCCTCCAATAGATACCATCAGATTGTTTACGCGTTCCCAGCTGTTGTGTGCGGTCGCTTTGGTCGCCACTGTGTGCGTGCCTTCACAATGTCAGCTCCTGACTCAAGCTGAAGAAGATGATCGCACTGGATGCTAGAAGCCTGTTTATCGGTGCCAATGCTGGTGCACTCCCCTGAAACAGTGGTAAGTGATTGCAGCACACTGTCTCGGCCACACTCCTTCCTGTAATCCAGGGTCATGCTTGCAAGCTCATGCTTCTCCAGTACTGAAATTGGAGCACTCTGGGGGGAAGAGAAAACAGAAAGAACTCAGAAATATGCTCGAACACCTTTTGGCTGACCAAATGTAAAGAATAATAACAATATGGAAAATACATATGGCCAGATCAGAATCTCTAGAAAATAACAGCAAGTGTTAAGTACATAGGATAATGTCCTAACCACCACTATATGATAGGATAAAGCCAGCTATTTTACTTCTCAACAAAGAATAAAGGGGTAAGAATAACCACCTCAAGGATCCACCCAATATACTTAACATTGTTCACATGCTGATTGACATCAAGGTCACCCCACCTAGGCTGTTGCAAAAAACAAGAGTCCCATGACAGAGATCTTATAATAAATGAGGAATGAGATCAATTAATACAGTTTTCTTAGAGATGGTTGCAGTCAAGGCATGATGATAGTTATGTCTAGATGACTTACAGTGAGCCCCTTTCTTATGAATTGCTCCGTAGCATCATCACCAACTTTGTTTCCAGTCTTGGCTAACTTTTCACTCTGCTCCTCTGTAATAGCTGAACAATCATTGAAGTATGGACCTATTTCAGCTCTAACTTCATCCGGCATTTTTGAAAGTCTTCTGGTTTTCTTATGCATCATCACCCAAACACTGCAAGCATGGATTGGAAAGGGAGTATAATCAGCGACTATCAATGATATCACCAAGCAGTAAAAAAATAAAAACAAGATTGGATGTCCTTATGAAAAAATATATATATAGATAACAAACACAGTAGAATACAGTTGGAGCCAAAACCTTGTAGCTCTCAAAATTGTTCGGCCAGAGTAGTAGTCACGAACATGCCAGTCTCGACGCATGCCATTTTTGCCAGCAGCAGCAACCCATGTGTCAACTTGGACCGTCTCTCCCCTAAAAAACAAAGAAGGTTGGAACAAAGCATTTGTTAATTTTGTGCGCATATAGACGTCAATAATTGTATTCCGATGAACTAAAAAAACACAGTTTGAAACTGCATGTCCATTTTTCTAGCTCAACCAGAAAAAACTTTCTAGCACTTCTTGACATAGATGACAGGAGGATTTAAACATAATGTGTGCAATAACTAGTATTGATGAATGTTGGGCACCTAGAATTTTAAACTGACAGATGTTGTTCAACATAAGTTCACTGTTCTAGATCGGTCCTAGCTTCTCCCATGATATGCTACAGCATTAATTGCTTTTGTTTTTTTCTATACGATGGAATCATTTACTGCAGACCAATAAAGAGAAACTTTCTGAATTCTGATCCCTTGAGGTGTGGTACCTTGTACAGAGACCTCTCTTAATTCAAGATCCAAGGAAGCACCGAACAGACAACATTTAATGAGGCAGCTCTGGCAATGAATATGAAGTAACCAATCAATTTTCTTTTGGGACTAAACCCAATCTCTCTATCAACTAATCAGTGATGTTTTAGAGGGAGCATTGTTCTTTTAAGTGATGTTATACAAAACAGGGCAACAAGAGTTCTGGTCCTTCCAAACTTAATCGGAGCATCAAAGCTAGAAAATGACTTTAATGAGAACTACCTCTTGCTAATTCATGTTTGAAACAGATCTTACTGCTGGAAAACATAAGTACATGTCTGTTCCCACTCACCAATATTTCAAGATCTAAGGAAGCACAGAGAAGACATCACTTAATGAGGTAGGATTGGGCAATGAATAAGGGGTAACAAATGAAGTTGCTCTTGGATCTAAATTACTACACTAATAATTGACGTTTTAAAAAGAGATTATTTGTGTTTTTAACTGATGTTATGGCATTCCAAGACAACATAGAGCAAGAAGAGCGCAGACTTACATTGCTGTAACTTGGGGCATGAAACTTTTATCTTCCTTGTACTAAAGCTAGATTACGGCTTTAACGAAAATTACCACAGTTGTAAATCATGTTTCTAAATGCAAAGATATAACTTGATAGTCCGTGCTTTTGTCAGAACTTGTGACCTGAAAAGAAAGTGTACGCCCCTCCCCACTAAAGTAGGAATATATTTCTTCTATTGGTACATTTAGTTGTCACAAACTTCATCCTTAATCCAACAAAACAACTTCATCTGCTTCATTTCTTTGCCAACAAAGGAGGAATAACAGCATCTCCTAAACATAAGGCCTCATGGGAAATCAAAGAAAAATAGTTTTCTCAAGCAGTAAATATTCCAACCCCCCATATTCTCGCAAACCAGCAGGAGTAAAATGTTTGTCCAAGTAAAAGATTCACCTGATTTTCATCAACCAACCAGTGTATGAGGAATGCAGACCAAATATCCAAACAACTAGTGTTTGACAAATAACACGAAAACCAAATATCATTGAGCTAAATATAACTGTTGCCTAAGTAAGAATCTTCCTTAAACAAACAATATCAAATGTACCAAGGGCATACAGCTGTAAAGAAGTACTAGTACAAGAAACAATATATGTAAAAAAAGCAAAACAAATAAGAAGTAATTTAAAAGGAAAATGGCATTTTGACAAATGACAACATATGGTACGGAATTGATGAAAAGCACAGAAAGATACATATATCAATAGGAGCTAAGATTTGCAGAAAAGTACCATGCGGGGTATTGCTCAACAAGAAGCTGGATTTTGCTGACAACCCATATCAAGTTCCGTTTGCTCATCTCCGGGGTAGCCCCAAAACCATCTCCAAGAAGACCAGCAGTCCTCACATGGTTAAGAGCCGTTTCCTGCACCAAAAAAAAAATTTTTATTGCCAGCTTGAAAGAGACATGTGAACCTATAATGAAGTGCTAGAATGAGAAATAAAATTAAAAACAGAATGTGCAATCATTCACCTGTAAATGATTCATTAATGTCTCTATAGAAGCTGTACGATCAGCACCAATCTCGTAGGACCGAATCATGAAATTCTGCCTAAATACCATACCATCTTGGATAATACTACCAAAGCCAAATGTGTCAACAAGCATGTCAGGTTTCTTCGGCTTCCAATCAAGCAGTGTCCACTGCTTCTCTGCAGCAAGGAAAATGGTTGTAATAGCCGCAAGAAGCATGCTCCAATCCGGCAGTTGGTTATAGAACGTCTTTGGAGCACTGTGAGGCACCGTTTCCTCCATGTCCGGGTTCACTGTCTTGAGGTTAACCTTTGTACCATTAACCTTGGGAAGGGTTTGAGCCTGTGCCTTCACTTGCATGGATGCAGGTGGCGGGTTCGGCTTTGCAACAATGCCACGGACACTCAAATTATCTGGCAATTCACCGGTGGCATTCATGGAACTTCTAGCTGATGCTGCTGGCGATGAGCCTGGACCTGGGAAGAATGCTGAGGCGGCAAGAGACCCAGCCATGATTGAACTGCTCTTCACGACCCAAATTCGTTAGAAATCAGGACGCCAAAATTGCTAACCTGAATAAAAAATCAATGGTTTGAGACACTTCACAACATTCAGTCACTTACCTAAAAAAATAAAAGAGGAAAATATGAGACATGAGCTATTTATTGTGTCCGGTTATCCACACTAAAAGTTGCCTCCTCATGGGCAAAAGGATTTCAGTATCATAAAAGAGCACATCATATTCACAAGCACGCCATTTTCCTACATTTCCAAACGATTCAAACCACATTTGAATAAATGTGACAAAATAAACCATGCCATACAATGAACAAGAAGGCATTGAAAATTGGGACTCCCAATTTCAAACGAATGAGAAACCTAACTGCTCAGAATCCCATAAACAATGCATTAGCCACAAAAATCAAAACAAAATTGCTAATACAACACACGCCATTCTCACAAGAACAGGATCACATTGCCCTACACAATCCCCACAAAAATTCGACCCAATCGATAATCCAATCGCCCTTGCATGCCCACCATTCCCCACCAAATAACCCTAAACGATCACATTACACCCAAAACACAAGAATCCCGACCACGCGAGAATTCGCCACGCAACCTCCAGATCTCGCAAGACAACCCCCGAAAGGCATCAGGGAGCCAATCACGACCCCGAATGATCCACCCCCCAAATCCCCCCAAACCACAACATCAGAATCGACAACAATGCCCGGCGCCAGATCGCCCGGAGGGCAGAGACTCACCGCCAATCCACGAAACGCGCACAAATCCAGGCACGCGCGCCGCTCTCCGCTCTCCCTCTCGCCGCCGCCGCTTCTCAGGCTCGCCACCTCGCCGCACGAGGGAGAAGAGGGGGGAAGAGGAGGAAGAAGAGAAAAGGAGGTGTTTTTCCCTTTCCTTTTTCTCTCTTTTTTTTGTGTGTGGTTTTTTTATTTTCTTTCTTCTAATAAGCGAAGGAATGGGCAGATCAGAGCCGTTGGCGCGTGGCGGCGTGTGCGGTGGAATGACACGTGTACGGACACGGTTAGTGCATCCGTACGGTGATTGGGTTCCGTCGCTGACCTGTGGGCCCGGGACGCCGGTTTCGTCTTTGATGTGTGCGGGTCGAAGAGTGCATGAGAATCTTACAACCTTGCAAACGCAAATGGTGATGTTAACGTGTAAACAAATTGGGATTAAAAACCTTATAGGACAATTGCATGCAATTTGATCCTACTTTAGGGTCTAATTAAAAGTGTTGCATGATCAACAACATAAAAATGAAAGTATACATTACTCAAATCTAAACTACTCCCTTCAACTACTCCTTTCATTACATATTGTAAGTGCTATAGCGACTTACAATGTGTCATTGTAACAGATTGATACTGTTTTCTAAGTAAAACATCACACGTTCTTGACCCATAATATTTTGGGGAGTATATGGCTAATGATACTCGTGACAGTTTGACACGAAACAGTGGGTTACTATACGATGTGTTTTCTTTTGTACTGGTTCCGTTCTTTTGAGCTTATAGGCTTAGGCCTAGTTTGAAACAGGACAGAGGAGTGGATTATTTTGGACATGTAAAACGAGAAAGATCATTAGCACATGATTAATTAAGTATTAACTATTGAAAATTAGAAAAATGGATTCGCATGATTTTTTAAATAAACTTTTATATAAACTTTGTTTGCAAAAAACACATGGATAATCATTTTGGAAAGCGTGCTAAAGAAAAACAAGGAAAAAAAACTTGCCATGCTAGGCCTTAGCTATTTTTTAGGTATCCGTGAGTAAGTTTCCCGAACTATAAAATGATGTGTCTTTCGCATAAACTTTTTTTACAAAAGTTTCTTTAAAAAATCAAATAGATCCATTTTTCATGTTTATAATAATTAAATATGAACTAATCACACTCTAATGATCCTCAGCGTTTCTCATGCAAAAAATAATCCAAAGCAATAGGTAGAATCGAAAGGGGGCCTTAGGTAGTGCTACATGTAAGTTGAATTGGTTAATCATATAAAGATTGAAACAAAAAACAGAGAGAGATATAAGCAGTGACAGGGGAGAATTAAAGAGATCATACACGCAATTAGTCACCTATCCTCATGACGCAATCATACTATTTTGCGATCATCTTGATTGATTCACAAAATTCAGATTCGTACATAAGCTAAACCCCAGAAGAATTTGATTCCACGAAAGTAAATAGGGGGGCAACTAACGTAAAATCATAAGATTTGCATGTTGATACATGATTGGGGATTGATCGTCAAGGTTGCTTAAAGAGCATGCACTGTCAAAAGTCTAAAATGGATGATCAATCTGTTTTTGATATGAAAAATACGTTACCGCCCAATTGAGCCTGACCACCCAAGTCGATTCCTTTCATGTTTCATTCATACATCCACACATGCAATTCATGCATCTAGGCCCTAATGCCCTATGGTGCCGCAAAAAATTTCAGTTTGCATGAATGCATACCTGAGAGATAAGCATCTAATTAACTAGTTGATACCCCGCACATTGCCGCGGGATTTGCTAATAAATCTTTAATATGAAAAATTAGCCAAAGCAATGCAGAAAGAAGAAAAGAGTGCATATTGCTTACCCATAATTATCTATAGTAACCTAATGTGATTGAATAATGAATATGCATAGGATTTCACATGGGATACTTGGTGTGGCTAAAATTTAAACAAAAAATAATTTCTGGTACTTTGAGCATGAGCCGGGCTTTAAGAAGATTGTAGAGAAGGACATTCTTTAATGAAAAAAATATACTATTAGTAATCAGTCAACAAATTATGAAAATTACACGCTTCACTTACCAATTATCCCAGGAAAAAAAAAACAAAAATCAGTTCTTTCTTTGAGAGTATTAAACTCATCAGAGATTTGGTAATTATTATTCGCAGTACATTGTTCCATTAACTGCACAATGTTATGTTGATGTGCCTAACCATGCATCACGTTCAATATGTTCTCCATTGACAATAATAATGTTATAGTGAAGTTCCTGGTTCATCACATTGAACCTTTTAGTACAAAAACTGTGTGATCCTCTAAAACCTAAATCAATCCGTCATATTTGCATCAAGCAGATATGATTAGCAAGGAAAAACATAATTATATTACTACATGTCAATCTGAAAGGAGGTCAGACCTTTTCCAAATCGGTAGTTTTGTGAGTGGCTGTCATGAAGCATGGAATTAAATAGTACGGTCGTATAAAAGAATACAGAAAGCATCAAATTTTGTTTCTGCAAATATATCAGAATCATGCACTATTTAACTTTGGTTTTGGTTCCTGACAAAAGAATGCCATCGCAAGAGGTCAAAACATAGTTTTGACAATTATCTTACCCTGACAATTTGTCTAAATCAATTAGTTTGGCAGGCCTATCAGTTGGGGAACTCTAGGACGACTGTAAATTGCCTAAGGAATTCAAATCTGTCTGATTAATTTTCTACAGATACTTATAACCCAAACAACCTAATATAGTCCTAACCAAACATTTGGATGAAGAAACTTCTACAGGATTGCAAGTCTCAATTAGAATATGCGAAGGAATCAAAATGATAGTTTAGGAACAACACACACAGTTGATAAGAATCAAGCTATTGTGACCTACAATTGGAACTGACTGGATGATATAGCGTGAAATTCAGGAATGAAACCATGCCGGATGACCTGCAATTGGATCTAGCCAGTGGAAAATATGCCGTCAACAGAACTTTCAATAGATTGGCGTTGTGATTTCGTGGAAGCCGAATATATGGCAGACGAAGAGTAATCGCAAGAGCGTTATATGTAGATGAAGCAATAAACATGATTAACAACGGTTTATAGCACAGTAGCCTCCATTAAAATCACACTTTCAGTTGGGATGAAGGCTGAAAGGGGATCAACGGTTTCCGTTTCTTGCGACAGACCAAGGAGGCGAGGAGTCACCAGAGAGGGGAGAGGATGGGTTTTTGGGAGGCGGAAGGCCAGTGGACGGCCGCTGCAATGGAGGGAGGCGCCTTCCCCTAGCGGCTGGCGGCGGTTGGAGGAGCAGCGATGCGCTCTGGTTTCTGCAGCGAGAGAGGGTTTCTATGGGCCAAAAGTGTTCACGGAGGAGAAGGGTAGCAGACTGCAGCTCGATCCGATGGCTTCTCAGCTTTATGGGTGAGGAAGAAAGGATTAGCTTACTATACGTTAGTTAACTACTGCTCCTAATTCCTTTTTTTTTATGAGGCGTACTTTAGTTTTAAAACTATCACATTGAGAGAGGAAGGCAAATCATGAAATGCCCCACTTAGGTGGCGCAAATCCTGAATTTTGCTTGTTTAGCTTGTTGCTGATTAAGTCTGATACAGGAGCATGAATTCAACAGTTTTCTAAAATCTTAAATCATCTACTAGCAAAAAGATGCTACATCAAGCTTGGATGGGCCTTCTTGAAAGAAGGCGTACAGTTGTCTGACTATTAGTTATAGTTAGAATATATCAAGAAGATGAGGAAATTAAAAGACACTTCCAAGGAGCATGACATTTGCAATGAGTGGCACAGCTCTTTTCTTCTCAGACAGAAATGCTTTTCATTAACATATCGATATAGTACAATAACTTACAAAAATAATACATGGATCAAGCACATGTATGTATGTACAGTACCTATAGGACGACTAACTTTGGCCGGCTTCTATGTTTCTTGTGTAAAAATTCCCAGAAGTATATGAAAAGAAATACACAGAGAGATAGAAAAGAATAAAGAACTGAAACTATATTTTGTGAGCAATCTATATCACTCCAGAGATTCTTAGGGAAGAGAGTACAACAAAAACAACCCAAAGGATCATGAAGTAGACTGATGTCGCCCAAGCCCACAGCCTAGGGCCGCCAAGCTCCGCGCCAAGTATGACGCGACGAAGAACCAAAACTGTGATGCATCCGAACGATGTCGCGAAGAAGACCAGAAGGGAGAAGCTGAGACCAGCAGCATTGTCTATGTACAGGGGCTTCTGGTACACAAAGAAGTTGTACATTGTGTCCACCAACCATGGAACACCAATACCAACATATATGTTCACCGAATTGCTGTGAAAAGGTTTATCAATTTTATCCAGCATCAGTTTGAGGAATAAATAGCAGTTAAAAGTTCAGCCAGAATTGCGTGTTCGAGAAAAAAAAAACAAGTTCAGCCTGAACAACTAATTTGAGAGAAATTGTGCAGAAATGAACCTGCAAGTGATGTTGGCAATTGCAGAGTCCGCGGTGATTTGACGTTCAGCAGCAATCTTGCTTGCAACTAGATCAGGCCATGAGGTTCCAGCAGCCAGTGCTGTGAATGCTATAACATATGGACTTACTCCTACAGAAAACAGAAGATTTCCGTATCAACAAACAAGCAGTTACATCATTGGCCAGATGATAAATTGAACTTGTAAAGTAGCATGTTCCAACCTGTGACACAGCTTATCTGATCTGTAAGCTTAGTAACCCCATAAGCAATACCGCTTATGAAGATTAGTGAGCAAATAAAAGCAATCCAGCCATGTGCAATTTCATACGGGGGAACGAAGGCAAACAACAGTTTCCAAGGTGTAATAATCAAGTTCCAAAAGATTCCACCGAATCTCAGGCAGACAGAATCCATCTTCCTTGACTCAGAACTCTCCAACTGCACACATATTAAATAAAATCACTTAATAACCAATGGGAATGCTGTGAAATCAATTTTTTGATATCTTCACTTCACATTTGTGTACTTCGAAGATTGACAAAATGAGTGTAACTTGGTGGCAATGTTAGTGAAAACTGCTAAGAAGGATCCATCAACTGAAGGCTGCATACTGTTAGGTCGCGGTAAACACTCATAAACAAAGGTAAAGAGTGTGCCTAATATTCTACTTTGCCTTAGTGATATATTATAAATGGTAAACCAAAAGCAGAAGAATATGGCACAAAAGAGTCATACAATTTGATTTGGTGTGATGGTATGCAATAGATTAAGTTCTCCTGTTGGTATAAGTAATCCAAGTAGTACCCCTCTAGTTTTACTGAATGGGTAACTAGAAATATGTTTTGCTGCTGTCTGCTGCTACAAGTCTAGGACATCCTTCTCAACCTCATGAACCTATCCCGCACAGAAAATAGCTATATTTTGAAGACCGTGTCGTTGTTCAAAACATCAAGAATTATGAAACCGGAGGGAGTATGTAATTGTTGACTGGAAACATAAGCTCTACAAGTACCCCTTCAAGTAAGTATGCTTTCCAACTTCCACTGATCCAATAACCGAAATAAATTATCTTAATGTAAACAAAAGAGAACACCAACAATAATATAATAATATATACAGTAATAGTGAATTGAATTACCGTTATAGCATCAACAAATTGTTCCCACCAAATAGAAAGCCAGTGCATATCCTCTTGTTTGTTGCTCTTTACTGTAAGACTTGCTGATGATTCTTCAACATCCTTTTCTGGAATATGGTGATACCCTGAAGGCAATAAGATTACTTTCAGAATAATTCAAAACCCTCTGGGCAATAAATTGCTGTAGTACTACGTAAAGGAAATAATATGTGAATAAACCAGAAACTGATTACCTGCATTACTGTAAGAATGCACTGAGAATATGTCCACAATATCCTCAGTCTGCCCAGGGAGGGCCTCTCCAATCCCATCATAATCAACTAAAGCATCTTCTGCTGGAACCCAATCTTCAGGTCTCTCACCTCTTGCTCTGTTTACAACAAATAAAACTAGAAATATCAGTAAAGTGCATCCTAAATCTGTACATGCCCACAGGAAAAATTATACAAAAACAATTGTTTGATGGATCAGGACCATACAAAGGGATCGACACATATGGCCAGCGCTTGTCCTGTGCATATGCATGAATCAGAAGGAGTCCATATTGCAATACTGTCAGCAAGGCCTCCCAGAGGGTGATCACTCTAGGCGTCCACACCTATACACAGGGAAAAGTACTAATATAACAAAAAATGGATTTAGTGCTTATAGTTAGATAGCAGAATAAGAATGTATGGTTTACCTCTAATATAATATACAGCCAAATGTATGCCCAGAAAGACCAGAACAGTTCAACTAACCAAACACCAAGATCAGATATTTTTTTCTTAGAGCCTGCCCTTGGCATAACCACACAGACAGCATGTATGGGGAATAAATCAAATGCAGCAGAACCCACAAGGGTACCTGGCCCTAAACCTGCAAATCAGGAAAAAAAACAAATTATATACAATTGCAGATGATTTTGAACATATATTTGCATGAGTTTAATCAAGTTTACCTCCTGCTGTCAGCTGACCAAGATTACGGATTGCATCAATGGTTGCTAGTGAAATTTGAGGAAAGCTAGTACCAAAAGCAAGGAGAGCAATGTCTGCTATAGTGTAGTTCCACACCTTCTCATGCTTGATAATAGTAGCATTTGTGTGTGGGTCTATTGTGACAACCTCCCGAGAGTGTTTCATGATGCTCTCCATCGATTTGAAGAACCGGCCAGTGATCGCAGATAAACCAATAAAACAGTACGCAAGGACAACAGTATAAAGAAACGCACGGACACCATTTGGAAGCAGTGTTTCTCCATTGATAAACAGGTAAGTGTCACATGAAGGAGCAGTATCTGCCATGGTAATGTTGGCCATCAGATAAGAGTCATAAAACGAGAACTACAGAATTCCTAGTTCCTGTTACAAAACAAAAGCCGTTTTCCATCAGAAATACTAATATCAACAATATGTTAGCTCATGAACAGGAGTAAATACGGTTACTACAGTACTGTCACCCATCCTCATATATATCAAGAAGTACAATACCGACCTTCCTAATCATGTCAGCAACTAATAACTTAACATGCTTAAAAGAACATTTTTGGCTTTTTGGTGAAAAAGTGTGAACCACCAAACAGGAGTTGTTTGGCAGGCTAGCAACCAATCCAAAGGTGAGAGGCCTCGTAAGCAGCATGGCAATTGCTAACCACAAATTCGGACATCTAGTGAAAATTTGATAATTCAAATTGGTATTTATTTGCAGAGATTGATGGAAAGAAGATGGTAATAAGGGCATAATCCAGATGATTAGATCTATAAATCAAGTGAGAAGAAAAAACATAACTACAACAACAAATGAGAGCAATAGAAAATGATGATGATTTTTTTTTTTTGCGGGGATGAAAATGATGATGATTGATCAAACAGGTGAACTCATAGCACGGAGTAAGGCATTGAACACCTTACTGATCTTACAGATTAAACATTACTCTGCCACTCCATAAAAAACAGATTAAACACCTTACCCAATAAGGTAATCCAATAAAAAACATTACTCTGCCACTCCATAAAAAATCCTCTCTTTTTAAAATCCTCCAGAGATCTGGGAGGTTCGATGTGATGAACTTTGGATGAGATCCCGATTTCTTGGGACTGGGAGAGAAAACAAAGAGAGACTTTTCCCCTGTAGAAAGCTGGGATTTGGCAATCCAAGATGCGTTATCTCACCTGAAGAAAACGCGAGGGGGGAGAGAGAGAGTGGGAAGGTTACCGGAGTGGAAGAAGAATTTGCCGGAGGAGCAGCGGCGATGTCAGTGCATGCAGATCGGGGAAAAGTTTCCTCTTTTTTGTATGGATTCTTTGGCTTCTTTGCTCCCCGTTTTTCTGTTCCCCATTGGCTCTTTGATTTGCTCCCCGTTTATCTGTTCCCCATTTGTTCTTTGATTTGGTGATTCTTGGTGTGGATGATGGGGGCAGAAAGGCAGAAACCACTTGGGTGTTGCTACTGCAGAATCTGCATTTATAGCGAAATTGCTTCTGTGACCCTGTTTCACTGTTCCCTTTCCTTTTCATGCTCCAGTTTCCCAATTCCAAGGTTTTCCCTTACATGAAAATTGAAAATCAGAGAATAAAAAACAAGAAATATTATGTGAAAAAACATAGCAACAGAAAAGGTTACAAAAAAGCTGTAACAGATTTAAGAGAAGAAAACATAAAGTGCAAAAGTTGTGGGGGGAACCACAAAGTAATTACAAAGCGAACTTAATGATAATGATATGTAGTGGAATATTTTGTTAAAAAAATGGAAGTGGAGAGATGTTTGAAAGCAATTGCCACGTGATTCGTGAAGGAGGCGTCATTATCAGCCACATGACCCACAATTAGTGACATGTATAACAACTATTGCGCCCATGGTCACCACTAACATTCTCTTGGCTCTGAACTGTCCAACCACGGCTATAAAACTTACAGCAGCAACGTGGAAGAACCATGACGGCGCAACCAAACGATCATTACCATGTTTTTATTTAAGAGATTTTTTTTCGAGATGGGGACGAAAGCTACACGTAATGAAATTTTGCTCAAGTTCAGCCCTTCCACACACGGGCAGTTACATCACAGTAATTCATTCATGCGAAGGAGCCATCTTGTGTTTTGGTTTCATGTTCGTGTTGCTGTAGCAACAAACTTTTTTTGCTTTTCAACGCCAAGTTGGCATTGTCCCCTGGTATACGTGACAGGGGTTGTCTGCATGCTTGGTGTCACATCATCGCGTGGCCGTCGTGCCATTTTATTTCACTACTCCTATTCTTCTCTAAAGTCATGTGAGTGAGGTGTGGACGTGTTTAAATTAAATAGTGGATTATGGTACTAGGGATTTTGCGGGGGAGCTCATATGAAAAAGCTTGTGTTTGGAAGAAGGAATATGCAACAAGTGAATACTCCCTTCGTCTCAATTATATCTCAATATATAATGACTTATTCTATCTTTTAAAAAAATTAAGGTAAAGTGAAGAAGTGATTTGATTGGTTAAGAGAAGAGATATAAAAATTAATTTGTGGTTGCAATGACGGACGTTGGATTAAAATACAGATGGGAAGGAAAAATCACTCAAACAAGACAACCAAACTTAATATATTTCTTACTTATATTGCAACGGCATAAAATACAATACAATCAACAATTTTAGGTTAAAAAAATCTAATATGGCACCTCTCATTCAAAAAATGAAACAATAATTAATATAGCTTGCCCTGTTCAGAGAAGAAGGCTATGAGCCCATAACACAAACCATACATATAATTGCTATAGAAGTCCTAAGTATTTTTTAAATATCTGTAATTTGCATCGACAAAAAGAAAAGCAATCTTGTAACAAACAAATGTCAAGAGCACAAAAGAAACTGATTTTTGAACCTTTTCTATTGCAACCATCCAAGAAATCATGGCAGTGGATCACGAAGCATCCACCAAGGCAAGGGCAGATGCTACAACCTCATGAATTAAAACCATCATCATTGAGGTGGTTTATAGGAGAATAAGACAAGAGAACACAAGACACGCCAGCCCTAGCAGAGGTGAGTGTTCTACGTGTTCATGTCGTAGATGTGCAGTGATTTAGACCGGTTTGCTTGGATCTCCGGCTCTAATGATGCGATACATTCCAAAAACTTTTGCCAGTGGCATAAACTTGGGTCGGCGAGCTTTGTAAGATAAATGGATGGCCCAAAACTACTGCCAAATAAGTTCCATGGGTCCTGGGAGGGTGTTTGGGTGCATGGGGCGACCTAAGCGGTAGCTAGGTCGACCGTCCCACTTTGCCTAATGGGTGGATCCATCCCGGTTGGTTGTGATTTTTGGAGAAGGGATAGGTGGGTATAGATTTTTGGAGATGGGATAAGTGGGTATAGGCGTAGTTATATTTTGAGACAAAATTAAATCTTGGGGTAGTTGTATTATGAGACAGGGGGTATTTTTAATGGTATGATTGTTATATGAAGAGAAGAACCGTACCAAGAGAAAAAGAGGGTGTTGTCTTCAATTTTTTAAAGAGTCTTCAATTTTTTAAAGAAAAAACAAAGTACATATATGCATGTGTTGCACACTCGTCTTATGAATGGCACACATGCGTCAGAGATGCATATGCTCGCCTTAAGACACATCTTACCCTTATAATCACCTTCCACCGACATATCTTCAGAAATTCGATTGACACATCTTATTTCAATTTACATTGCCTACTCTTAAAGTTCAATAGTTAGTCGTAAATACAAGCATCTATATCAAGTCTACAACTCGGATGTTGTGAACAGGTTCCATCACTAGGATACTAAGCAGCTAAGCTACACGCGATTACTATATTCGACTTTCTTTAATGATAAAACAAAAATATCCCATCCCTGCTCGTAACACAAGCGTGCCTAGAATTTGGTTTTGTAAAATCTATATTTGATATTTTATTATTAAGGGTAGTTGAGGTGGCTAGAAAAAGATAATGCAGTACAGCTAAGCTAGCTCTATGTACACACTGTAGAACCGTGGTATGCATATACACCTCACCACGCTACTACATAAACGGTTTTCCCATACATGACTTTTTTTTTCAGACAGATTTAAAAGAACACATATGTAAAAATAGATAGAGGATACCCGTACATAAAAAAATCATTTTTGCAGACGGACCTCTTAATTGGCCTGTCTGAGAAAATAGATCTATTTTTATAGATGGGCCAATTAAGAGGCCGTATGCAAAAATACTGCAAGGAGAGATGAAGTGCTGGCCGAGGAGATAATATTTACTACAAGATTTCACACCCTTCTCTCTCACAGCCTCTTTCTCTCTCGCACTCTCTCTCTCTCATCCTCCCTCCTCTCCAGCGCGTTGCGATGGCGACGGCGTAGGAGCTCTCAAACAGTGTTAACGTCAAATTTTAGACGACGGAAGAGACTGCAGCGGAGCATGCGAGCCGTCCACCCTCGCCGCACCAACCTCGTCTTCCCTCATCTCCACTGCTCGAGACGAGCGGATTCGTCCCTACTGGCCTCGGGACGGTCAGATCCGCTGCCGCCAGGCCCGAGGCGGTCGGGGTCTGGCAATGACGACAAAGATGGGGACGGCTTGGCGTCGACGCCAAAAAGGAGGCGAATGTTGTGTGATTTGGCGTCGACGATAGCAAGTCTGGACGACGTGTAGCTCGGCAACAGCTCCACAACGGCCTCGACGACAACAGCGGCTCGGCTGCGACGGCGGCGGCCCCAGCTGCTGGGTCCGATGGCAGTGGCCATGTTTGCTCCGATCTGGCATCGGTGGCGTGTCGGCAACGTGACGACGACGACCTCCATGCACGGGGTCAGTGGCGATTGTGACGACGGTGAATACACGGGTTAAGTGTGATTTTTTTTAAAAAAATTTTCATCTTCTTAGCATACGAGCACTCTCACATATGTGAAAATCACGATTTTTATATGGACGCACCTAGCGTCCGAACGTCCGATCTGGATGAATTATCGGACGCTGTTTTACTTCATGTACGAAAATGTTTCACATGTTTCAGTGCGTAATAAAAATGTTTTAACAAAAAATATTTTAGATGTTCCACGAGTCGAAGAAATATGTTTCATCACTTCGTATAAAATATGTTTCAATACTTTTTTGAAACATCGAGATTCACCCTTTGAAACATCAAACAACCCGCAAAAAATTCAAAGGCAAAATCTGAAACAGTGTTAAAATAGTCACTGAAACATTGGGGTCCAACAAAAGAAACATCAACATGTACTTACTAACTGAAACATAAAAAAATCTCAAATGTTGCAAATCCAAACCTAGCTTCTTCTTCATTTCCGGTGGCTTTCTACGGCGAATATTCGGCCGTTGCCGCCGTCGTCCTCGCTTGCCGCCCCCGCAGCCGCCGCTGCCGGCCG
>CM002478.1:19283928-19308933 GCA_000325765.3 Leersia perrieri
CCACCGCTGCTGGCCACCGCCGCACCCGCCTCGTCGGGCGCTGTCGCACCTGCCGCTGCCGGCCGCCGCCGTCGCCTGCCCCTCTCTCTCTTTCTCGCTAATGTTGCAGCGGCCGAAGGAAAAAATGTTTTAGGTGTGCGCTGGGAGTTGCGTGAATGGACAGAGATGGATGGAGGGCCCACGCGGAGCAGCGTCCGATGATTTCTCTTGTAAGGGACGCCGGGTGGTATCATTATCGTTTTTATATACCCAAGGGTGTAGGCAGGCGGGCCGGCTGCATGCAAGGAAGGTTTAGATCGGTGTAAAAAAAGAACCTTTTTGTTGTAGTGCCATCGTGTCAAAAAGTTTTTCTATTTTGGAGAATTTCAAAGATAAAAAGTGTGGTATATCGGTGAAAGAGACAACATAGAAAAGCGTGGCCATTAGCAGATTTGTGAGGGGTATTAGTCCCCTTTTCAATTTTCTTGCATCGTTGTCACTGCTCCTTGTTGCCACGTGATAAAATAATATATGTACACTTATTGGATTTATCAAAGCATAAAAACTCTGGTGTCGCAAAAAAAAGCATAAAAACTCCATATATCCAAGATATCAAACCTGTAGTTTTTCTTATTTTAAACTTTCAATTCGTATGTTTTTTTTTCCAGATCTGAACTTGGAATTCGTCGGAGGAAATGATAATCAATGTGCTTTCTTTACTTGCATCAAATGGACAGGCCCAACCCAATAGAATTAGGCTCAGTTCAGTTCAGCCTCAGAAGACCCAACAGAAATAAATCTCGGCACTGTATTTTGAAGGAATTTTAAATAGCAACTCGTATATTCTTTCCTTGAAAGCGACTTAAACATCTACTCCCTCTATCTTCATATATAGCTACTTATCCCATTTTTTAGGGGTTAAGATTTGGATGGGTAAAGGTTGTGATTGGTTGAAAGAGAAAGTATGTGGAAAAATTAAATAGTGGATGGTTGTGATTGGTGGAGATATGATATGTGAGTATAAAAATAGTTATATTTTAAGATAAATTTAAATCTTTTTTAGGTAGTTCCATTTTGAGACGGATGAAGTAATTTGATGGATAAATAAATAAATAATAATGTGGGCCTCAACTCTTACATCAGTGGACAGTCCCAACTCCCAAGTGCCCAAGCCAACAGAAATTCGGGCCATTTCAACTAAGCCCATAAGACCCATAATAGTCCAGGCCCAATAACTCAATAACCATTTCTTTTTATTTAAGCCATCTGCATCTGAAAAAGAACAATAAAAGGTAAAAAAAAAAAAGAACCACTCGTCTTCTCTTCTAAAACCCACGAACCCCTTGTCTCTCTAGCTCCCCTCCCCAACCAGATCAAACGCCTAGGGTTTCCTCCTCCTCATCCTCCTCGAGCAAGCAGCGGCGAAGCAAATCTCGAGATGAAGCTCGCGGGGCTCAAGTCGGTGGACGGTGCCCACGAGGAGTCGATCTGGGCGGCGGCGTGGGTGCCGGCGGCGGAGCACCGCCCCACGGCGCTGCTCCTGACGGGCGCCCTCGACGAGACCGTCCGCCTCTGGGCCCCCGACGACCTCGCCCCGGCCTCCGCCGCCGCCCCGTCGCGCGGCCACGCCCTCGGTGTCGTCTCCCTCTCCGCCCACCCCGCCGGCGCCCTCGCCGCCGCCGTCTCCCTCGACAGCTATGTTCGTGTCTTCGATGTCGATTCGGGCGCTTCCGTCGCGACACTTGAGGCCCCGCCGTCTGAGGTTTGGGGCGTCCAGTTCCACCCCAAGGTAGGTAGGCCATTGGTGAATACTGACCGATTTGGATTGCGGTTGGTGCTGTATGAGGTAGTAGATAGACTGATTCGGTTGGGGGAAGAGATGTGATGTGTGTTGGATTTCAGTGTGATAATGTGATAGCTGTAGTTGATTCGAGAACATCATTTCCATGTAAATTTTGCCTTTGGTATGGGTTTGTTTTCTTTGAAATATGTTTACACTGAACTGAAAGCTTTTCTCATAGGTTTTAGGGGCTGTTATGGATACCCCAACTTTTTTTTTTTAGTCCCTGTCACATCGGATGTATAGATACTAATTAGAAGTATTAAATATAGACTATTAATAAAACCCACCCCATATTTTGGACTATTTCGCGAAACGAATCTATTGAGCCTAATTAGTCCATGATTAGCGAATGTGATGCTACAGTAAACATTTGCTAATCGTGGATTAATTAGGCTTAAAAAAACGTCTCACGAAATAGCCTTTATTTATGCAATTAGTTTTAATATCAGTCTATATTTAATACTCCTAATTGACGTGTAAACATCCGATGTGACACGAACTAAAAAAAAGTCCCTGGATCCAAACAACCCCTTAGTCTATTTCATCATTTTAACTGAATTTTTTGACAAAAACGTGGCCTCGATGGCTCTATGTTGTAGTATTGATAGGCTTTAAAGAAAAGAAACCAATGAGTATTTTGGCAAAGTTAAGTGTGGGACGTGATTAATTTTGAGCCGTTCCACTCCACCACTAGTGACTTGCAACCATCATAGAAGTGATTTAGCAGGTGAGGTTAGGTAGTTGATCTGGGAGGGCAAGTCTTACTGCACATTCCTTTCTTGCTGCTCATTGTCATTGACCTTATTAACTTTGTGGCATAATGTTCCATCATCTAAACACTGCGATAAATTTAGTAATTGGTGTTTGTTAAAGTGAATCATCATGTGAATTATAAAGTTTTATGCATTGCAGGCAAATTGTGTTAAATTAGTTGCTTAGACCCTCATCATGAAGTTGAATCATGCTTTATTTGTATGAGGATAATATTACTTGACTGTATGTCAAACTGTCCGTAAATGAAGGCAAAAACAACTAATTGGATGGATTTTAACATTGTTTCAGTTTTCCTTTAGGTACTGTTTTGATGCCTCCGTGTCTTAGAAAGCTCATTAACAAATAACCTGCATTCCTATCTAACCTAAACATCACTTTTCTGTGAAAGATGAGGAAACATCACTACACCCATCGCAACTACTTTATACAAAAGATCTGCCAAACTAATGTATCTATGGTCAATTTAATTTTATATTACCTTGTGATTATCTTGCTAATTTCCATGTCACACTGTTTTTTAATGATATTCTGGTGTGTTGCTAATCATTGCTTGAATTGACCTTTTGTTTCATATTTTATACATGTGCTAATTCAAATGAGATGCTTGTTCATGCTTACTCGTCCATGACCCTAGGCTATAATTTCTCACTTGCAGTTGATATACGCCGATCTGTATTGGTTGTACATTCAGTACTTATTTGTTGTGTTATCTGCATATACCTTGGTTGATAGTAGATGCTAATTTGTCTAAAACCTGGAGTACCAGCTCATCATGCTACACTAATTAATATTTTTAGCTGCCACAGACAAAAGCAAAATGTTCATAAATATACTTGTTTTTATGATCGCCTTACTTTTGTCAATTTGGGTGGTCTTCACTTGGTCTTGCTACTGACATTATAACCTCATCCACAAATGCTTTCCTTCTCAGGGTAGTGCTCTTGCTGCAGCTGGTGGTGGCAGTGGGTCAGTGAAGCTCTGGGACACAGAAAAGTGGAAGCCAATTACCAGCCTTGCTGTTCCGCGTCCAGAGGGAGCTCGCCCTGATAAAACAGGAAGCGGCAAGTTTGTCCTCTCAGTCGCATGGAGTCCTGATGGCAAACTCTTAGCTTGTGGTTCCATGGATGGCACCATTGCCGTGTATGACGCAGTTCGCATGAAGTTTCTCCATCACCTTGAGGGCCATCACATGCCAGTGAGATCAATGGTGTTCTCCCCAGTGGACCCGCACGTGCTGTTCACTGCCTCTGATGATTGCCACATCCACATATACGATGCCAAGGAGAAGAGCCTCATCGGGGCCATGTCAGGGCATGCGAGCTGGGTGCTGAGCATCGACGTTAGCCCAGACGGCATGGCGGTAGCGACAGGCTCCAGTGATCGCACGGTCCGGCTTTGGGACATCAACACAAGGACATCAGTGCAGACAATGAGCAACCACAATGACCAGGTCTGGGCAGTCGCCTTCCGACCACCGGGTGGGACAGGAGTTCGTGCAGGCCGGCTAGCCAGCGTGTCCGATGACAAGAGCATCACCCTGTATGATTACTCATAGTTTACCCTGCAAGTTCATTGTAGTCAGCTGTTTCCAACCAGTGACCTCCATTTCCCTCTGAAAGATGGAAAAAACCTGTTGTACAATCCTAATTAAGCTCGTGAGTTGCAAGTAGAGTGCGTTTAGTTCCACTATTGGTCTCAAAGTTATTTTCAAACTCACTGCTTTTTTTTTACCCCAAGTGATCTTAACTTGTATCAGTTTGATGTACTTCAATGCTGGTAGCCTGGTGAAGTGGTTGTCGCTGGAATTTTGCGATCTTTTTCATACTCCTCGGTCCTTATCTTGAGATGACTCAGTGTTTATATCTAGAGTAAACATAGAATGCAGTCTAGAATATGATCCAACTTTTCAAAACGGTACAGTGCAGCACACGGTTCGCTCTGAATGAAAAATGAAAAATATGGATTCGGGAGATGTTTGCACTTGATACTCCATAGAATTCATTCACCTCTTGATGCTTGATCAGTTAATTGGGCCGGAATCACCGTCTCCAGTTGGGCCGGAATTGGAAGCCCATCACGGAATCGTTGTATCTCTCCTCCGTCGTGCTTGCTCGCCGCCGAACTGAGATAGATATGGCGACCCTCCACGCCGCCGGCCGGCGACCCTGGGCTGCGACCGCCGCCGCCACCACCACCGGCGAACCCTACCCGTACGCCTCCTGCGACGGAGAAGGGAGGAGGAAGAAGCGTCCGTATTGGCCCCGCTCGCCCTCGCCACCATGCTCGCGCCGGTGATCCACCGCTTCTGTTCGGCTCCGTCGAGCGTCGGAGAACCGACGAATCGCATCGGTGAGATCGATCGGCTCTTCCTTCTACCGCTCAATTTCAGATTCGTCTGTTGATTTGCTCGCGTCGCGTCTCACCGTTTTGCCTTGCCAGGGGTCCGCGTTGATTATGCTCGATGATACGACGCCACGCTTAGGTGGGGCATCGTCGGACTCCAGAACATCAGGTCGTGGACGATTCTTGTATCAGCGAGGCCACCCAGACCGCGGAAGCTGACGCAAGCTGGTAAGGTGTTCGGCGAAATGACCAGCTGGGTGTGGCTTTGCATTATTTAGAATCTATGTTGGAGCTTATCTTTATTTGCTGCTTCGACCGTGGACATCTAACCGTGGATATCTAACCATTGGAAATTTAGAACTATCTGTTGTCCAAAGTCTTCTCTACCTATTCATTTCAGTGTCTCAGTGCCTTATGGCTGCTAACCTGCTCCTTAACCCATTTGTTTTCTATGTTCATGTCTTTTGCTTACAGCCAATTGTTATCTGTTGTCCAAAGTCTTCTCTACCTATTCATTTCAGTGTCTCAATGCTTTATGGCTGCTAACCTGCTGCTTAACCCATTTGTTTTCTATGTTCATGTCTTTTACTTACAGCCAATTGTTAATGGTGTAGGATAAATTGTTGGAAACAGCACATGTTCGATGTTGTAATAGTAGTATGTTTAATTTGTTTGTACATGTTATTATGCTAACAAGTTTAAAATAGAGCTGATAAGTATGATCGACACTATGAACGTTGGAGCTAGAAAAATGTTTTGTATCCACATAAAGATATCAAAAAGAGATACAAAATCTTACCGCCTCCTTTTTCTCGAGATATAAGAACCGCGGATAAACCCCTATTTAGCTTCAAGTTAATAATATGATTATTGTAATCATTAACCGATACTGTTTTGTTTTTCAGGGAGTTGTGTTCTTTATTCTGCTGTAACTGCGCTTAAAGAATCGTTTCGTGCCAGTGGAATTGAAGTTGATCAGCTTTCGTGGCAACATATTGGGGAAATGATTAGAGAAGATGCACATGATAGAATATCTGAGGCCCTACGTGTTGTAAAATAACATGGAGTCATGCAACATGTTGACTTCAAGAAGGTTAGGTTTAATTCTATTATTTGTTAGTATAACTCTTATGTCCTTTTGGTTAGATAGGAAGTAGTTATACAAGTGATGTCTTATTTTTTCCTCAATAATCAATATCGGACCATCATCCGATATTGTTATTCTATTAGGAATTGTTTTGTATCATCGTTTCCTTTAATTAAGCGCAAAATGTAGTCAATATACATTATTTAATTGCATGTTTTTTTAATCTTCTATTTAACCAATTAAAGAATTATTATCTTCTTACAGTTGAGTTTGTTTGGAACAAAATCTACATGTTGTGTGCAAATTTGTAACAATTTGAAAGACTAATATATCCAGTCCGTTTCAAATTACTTTCCTTTTAGGTTTATCCTGAGTAAAACATTTTCATCTTTAACTATTGATTTCTCTAACCTCCTAAATAGTGACATCATAAGTTTTATATTATTGGATTTATCACGACAAATATTTTCATAATATGTAATTTAAATGTTATTAAACTATACAAAGTTCTAAAAATTAATGGTTAAGAATATACATGTTTAACTTAAAACATATCCAAAACATTAAGTAAATTAAAATGGAGGTAATACAAGTAACATGAATATTAGTTTAGTACTTTTTTCCTTCCAATTTGTACGACCGTACTAGCTAATACTACATAATTGTTAAGCACATTTTTATTGGATAGTGATCAAACTTTATGTTAACTAGATGACACCCCGTGCGTTGTTGCGGTAATATTTGTATGACAATATTATGACCTTATCAATAGTGATAGAAAATAATATAGTTTAAATTTTAGATAAACAATATGATCACATTATATTTATATAATATACATTCCTATGAATCTTAATATCCTATGTATAATATATTTATAATTAATAAGGTATGATTTATGAGAGAAGGGTAATAATTTGGATAACATATTTTTTTGCACCAATAGATTGATCATCCAAGGACTAACAATTATTAAGATGATATGGCTCAATGAGAGAAGAGACGCTTAGTGGGAACTATGATATAGAATTTGATAAAAACTAAAATTAAAATGAAGAGATATGGCTATATGAGAGAAGAAAAAGAAATTGGACCATAGATTGAACATCCAATGGCTAAAAAGCATTGAGATGATGTGGCTTAATGAGAGAAGAGAGAATTAGCATTAACTACACTTAGTGGAATTCGTCAAAAACTATACTTAGTGATCAACTATATAGTATATATAGTTTGCGTGTGCATAAATCTAATGGCTAGTCGTTAGTAAAATTAACTTAATATCTATATTTATACTACTTAAAAAGACCGTAGCGGTGATTGTGAATCTGCCAAATCCAACGGTCCAAATCACCCTAGGATTCCACCCTCCCGCAACACAATCCCGTTCACAGCAGAAAAACCCAAATAATCCTCCCATCACAATTCAAAACAGCCTCTGCACGCGCTGCATCCCTCTCTCCTGCCGTGCAGCTTCTTCACTCCACTCGCTTGCCGTCGCCGCCAGTCCCTTGAGCATTGTCGCCTTCCGGATTTGTTAGATCACAGTCGATCCAGGTCGTCGCCGTCGCGCCCTCTCCACCTTCTCTCCCACAGAACATCGCCCATCGCCCCAACTCCACTCCCTCGCTCTTCACCCCCGCCGCTGTCGAGCTCCACCGTTGTTGTCGCCTTTTGGATTCGCTAGCTCATGTCCCGGATTCTCCCACCCCCATTGAAACAGATTGCACCGATTCTCCTGTCGCCCATGATAGATCGCTCCGTGACCTTCCCATCCTCATCCCTGACTGCCGCCAGGAGGAAGAATGGATCCTGCTGTGGCTGCAAGGAAGCGTCAAGGGTTTCAGGCAAGTCACATGAAACGTGGAATATAGGTGAGTTCCTCGTACCGGGAACTTCGTCCCGAGAATGGAAACATGAACATCGTGGGACATCGTCCCAAACACGACTGGATCGTGGTCCCAAGGTACAATGTGGAACAAGCATGGCGTGGGACTGTGGGGATAAGGGCAGACGATGGTTTATGGAGATGGAAACAGATCATAATGCTTACAGCTAGCAACTATCTAGATTTATTCAGTAGATATTAATGCAAAATCTTGATGAATTCCTTTATATTTTGGCACAATGAACCCATGTTAAGCTATATGTTCTTTAATTTGAATACACCGTTCCTGATTAACGTTCCAAAAAAATATAGAAACACGTTTCATCTCTTAAAAAAAGTTCCGAAGAGGTATACCCCTGCCGTCCCACACTTTTAAGAGATAGCGTACCGCGTTCCATTTTACAATTTCTCGATACATCAATCCGACAACTTTTGTGACTTAGGTTTCAGCCCTCCCATTGCGTCCTCTACCTCACCTGCCGCGCGTGCCCATAGAATCCTCACCTTTGTCATGACTAATGAGGTGACGAGAAACTTGTGTTCTTGCATTCCTGCTGTTATAGTTTCCCGATGCTGACGCAAAGAATAATTGGATTTATTTTTTGCGGGGAAAAGAATAATTGGATTTGTGTTTGATAAATGACGGTGGACATGATTAGTTGCACAATTGCTTTAGTTGACATTGTGGTCTATGGATTTAGATTGTGGGATAAGATGTCTGAGTTTAGTGCACCATTGATATTGTTTCAGCAGGATAAGTTGACACTTCATGAAACATTCAAAATTTATCTGACAAGATTCAATAGGTGGTTCCATTGCTGATGAGACGGTGGTGTTGTGCAGGTTGACAGCGAGCACTTCCAATGCAAAGATCATGGCTCCTGCAGGTAAATTTTGGCTCACCATCTTAAATTCTCTTAAAAGTGATCACTGCTGATATATCTTTTTGAAGTGAAGGTACATCTGTAGTATTTTGTAAGCACAGTGAAAAGCTAGCGAGCACGATAGGGCTGAAACAGTTGTGAGGCTTTGCATGAATGTGATTATGTTCGGAGGTAATCAGTTGTGATCTAAACAATATCTATCCTGACTATTCTTTCTTTCAAAATTGTACCTCGAAATCCTGAGACAATTTCCTTTTCAATGTTGTTGGGCTGACTAAAATTGTAATTCATTTCGATGGAGCAAGGAGAGCTTTTCCCACTGCCAAAAATGCTGAGTATACTCCTACATCTGTTTGTACTGAAAATAGATTTGTGCTCTTCTAAATTTCGGTCTCTATGTGGTTCGCTACTGTTAACTTCACAATTATTTTATCCACATTGCTAATTTTTATTTTTATTTTTTTTTTTGTGTGTGTTCTCGTAAGCTCTGCAGATAAAAAAAGTCAACGCGGTAGCTAGATGTCATGGACTATGGTGTTCCTCCCTTTAGGTAGCACCCGACAATTTCTCACTACTACAATACTGTCCACACCACTTGTTTCAAGCTTTCGATCAGTCAAGTTTAGGCTGCCATCGTTTGCCATTTTTCTGAGACTGATCAGCCGAAGTTGGATGTTGCTTTTCAGCACAAGTAAACCAGTAGTATTTGATTAGGTCCAAGGTTAAGAGTTCCAAACCGCAAACCGATGACAACATTTTTGTTTTTGGAATATTTAATTTATGTCTGTAATTAAATAGATTGTCTATGGATTTGTCTGTAGTTAAATTAAACTAAATAAATAGATAGTACAACCTCCATCCTTAAATATTTAACATTGTTAACTTTTTTATACATGTTTGATCGTTTGTCTTCTTCAGAAAATTTACCTAATTATTTTATTAGTTCTTTTCATATCTTTTGATTCATTGTTAAATAAACTTTTACGTTGAGCGGCAATGTGGGCGGAGGTTGAGGAGCGTGGACGAGGGCAGGTTCGCAGGGAGAGGGGGCGAGATCGCCGCCAGCCAGCTCCAACGGGGGCGCCGCCATGGCAAAGCAATAGCCGTTTCGGCCGTGGTCGGAGGGAGTCGATCCATGACGCACGCACCAACTCTAAACAATTAGGGTGGGTTTGGTTTGAGAATAAGGTGGAATGGGTCGGACCCATCCCATTTTTTTTTAGAATGGAGTGGCTCCAATTGCATGTTCGGTTTGAGGGATGTGATGAACCTAATTTTTTCTGTTTGGTATAAGGGTTGGGAGTGGAATGGGTTTGGACGCCGTATGTCTCTAGTCACCAGAAAAACACAGATTCCGGTAAAAAAAGAAAAAGAAAAAACATTTCTTCCTCACTTTCCTCGCCCGCCGTCGCCGCCGCACGGAGCTCGCCCGCCGTCGCTTGCAATCGGATCTAGGCGACGGGGCAGAGGAGCAGCAGGAGGCGAGCGGCGGATCTCAGCGAGGTGACGACCTACAGTCGGATCTAGGCAACAGTGACAGGACGAGCTCAGCGATAGGCGGCAGATCTCAGCGACGATCGGTGGGCGGGCTGGAGGCCAGGGCGGAGCCAGAGTGAAGGAGCTGACGAGCGAGTTCTAACGCCGTCGCAAAGGGTTAGCCTCATCCGGCACTTTTTTTTTCAGACAAAGAGAACCTGGATTATATTCTCTTTTTTGGAACTATCCCACCCCACCCATCTCAGAACCAAACACCCAAACACAACCAAACACCCCTAGGAACGGGTCCAACCCATCCCAACCCACCAAATCCAGTACCAATCACACCTTAGGGGAGGGCTACAGCAACTCTAACAATTAGGAAAGGGCTACAGCACCAACTCAAATTGTATGTGCGGGCTGTTAAATCAACTATAAATGACGTGACGATTATTTGGAGACGGTATACCTTTGCTATTAATAAAGTGGACAACTGAACATAGAAGCAATACGCAAGGCAAAACAGCATGCCATTACCAGAGCCGCTGCTTCAAGTTCCAAGCATGGTATCAGGCTATGTAATATAAACCATTGCGGCTTGATTACGACAACAATTTCATCATTATCTTCATCCATCACAAAGAAAATAATAACACGTTTCAAACATTAAGGAGCTCATGAATCCAATAATAATCCGGAGGTTTTTTGAAGGGACTCATCTCAACATCCAGGAACAAGCAAACGATAGTTACCGACACCAACATTTTGGACCCTAACGAGTCAACTGACAACCATAGACTAGACCAAAAATACGGCGGACTGCATAGATAACCAGTGTCGAGCAGGAGCGCTTAGCACTTGACCTCCTTCAGCCCATGAGCGAAGTACAGGAATGTTGGGTCGGAGGCTCCATCCTTGTAGTAGGCAAACACCAGGCTGCCGTCATCGTGCATGCTCTCACCAACGAAGCTGAAAAGATCAAGAGATCCAGCATAAGCAGGTTTACAAACAGAGCAGCACGAGTAATGTAAGCTGAGGTTTGTTCTTGCATAAAGAATCAGTAGTAAACAGCACAAAGCAAATGAAGAATTAAGCATAATCGTACAGGAACAATGATGTATATAGTGTGAAATGTTCGTGACGTCATATGATATATTTCCTAGGTTTGTGGACAAGCAAATAGAGAACTTACAACTGAAGGTCCTTGAGCTTGCCAAGCAGGTACTTGGTGGCACTTTCAATGTTCTTCTTGAATTCCTCTGCCTTCTCGGCATCAAGCTTAGCAGAGAGTGTCTTGATGTAGCGCTTCATGAAGGTCACAAACTGCTTCTTGTCGAAAGCAGGTTGCTCCTGCCAAAGGAAAAAAACTGTAAGCACAAGGAAATGCACACAGCATGGACCAAGATAGTGAAGAGAGAGCAACCTGAAGACGGAAGGTGTCCACAATGTCAACCACCCTGACAGCTTGGTCATCAACACCCTCATCCTCACCACCACCCTCGGCAGATGGGTTTGCACCAATGTCCACATCAATAGCTCCTTGAACGACCCACTGCAAGCACACAGCATGATAAGTAACCCTCACAAGATAATGAGCAAAATTGTGTTTATCTTAAAAGCTAACCACAGTTGCATACTGTTTCGCTATTTCAGATGTGCAGGTGTATCGAAACATCAATTAGTATTGAAAGGAAAGCAAACATCAAACTAGTTCTTAAACAAAACCAAGATTGTTTCACTCAGGTTAAAAATATACTACTTCAGGTTAAGTATTATGTTGATCTATGATTTCAAAAACACACTTCCATTAGATGCAACTAGATACATCAGGCAAATCAATCAATCTAGAAGAACCCTCAAAGCTAAACTGTCTTATCCTCATGCATTGTGACAATTAATAAGGTCAACGCTGCTTGACACAGCACCCACACTCAGAAGCATAGACGAGCACCTCATATATTTCTGAATGACTGAAAGGCACATAAACTAACATCGAAAGACATATCTGACAAAGATCAAGTGTTCACCAAACTAAATGATCAAATTCCACATAATCATACTACACTCAACCTACTTGAGGACAGCAATAGACGATCAACGTATATAGTAAACTGAATGATCGAATTCCACATAATCATACTACACTGAACCTAAACAAGAACATCAACAGACGATCAAAGTGTATAGTAAACTGTGATCGAATTCCACATCATCGCACTACACTAAACGTAATCGAGGGCAACAAAAGACGATCAAAGGGTTTACCAAACTTAGTTATCGAATTCCACATAATCACAGTACACAACCGAATCTAATCGAGGACGGCAACAGATCAATAAAAAATCTAGCAGTACACAACAAGCGAATCCGCCATACCTTGCCGTCGACTTCCCAGAGGACACCGTTCTCGATCTCTCTGTACGGGAACGAATCCGACAGGAGCTCATCACCTGCAAAACACATGACACCAAACACAAAAATCAGATTCAGTCCATGCTACTAATCAAGCTCAAGCACACAATCCCCACCACCAGATCTGACAATTCCACCCCAAAAAATCCTAAACCACAACTTTCAACCACTAATCAGCCCCCGATCATCCGATTCCAACACGCAAACCCCCCAGATCTAACCGTACAGTCTCCAATTCTCCAAATTCCCCATCCCCACCTCCAAATACCACCAAAAAAATCCCAAAAAATCAACGGGATCAAATCGACGCACCGGTAAGCAGATCCTGGTAGAGCAACATGGCGCCGCCTCTTCAAATCTCTCCTCGACACAAAAAAAATTCGGCAGCACAAACCCTAGGGCTCTCTCGGCGAGGGGAGTAGCGGCGCACGGACGGAGAGAGGGTTTGAGGAGGAGGAGACCACCGGGTATTTATAACCGGGCCGAAACATCTGGGCCGCGTTTCTGACCGTCCGATCTGGTTGATGCGGATGGAATATTTCGCGTGGACGGTCCAGATCTCAGATCCAAGGCGATTTGGGCTTTAGGCAAGGAGTCCCCGTAGGGAGGGGTTTGTTGATTTTGGGCCGTCGGATTGGGATATTGGGAGGGATATTCGGAGATGGACGGCTCGGATGCGTTTGCAGCGGTGGAAAGAGTGGTCAGCGGAGGCGGCACGGAATCGTTTGGACTTGTCCTCTTTCGCTATCATCTTGTGGCTTTGCTAGCTGTGTTGTTTGGTGTAATGGATCATGAGTCTTATCTAAGTGGAATACAAATTGAATTCTTTTGGTGTAGAACAGGTCAATTTGATGGTTGATAACTTATCAAATTGGCAATACTGATCACTTGAAATTTGTGCTAATTTTGAACAACCATGCTTCTTTTGTTGTGTATAGCTCAATTCGATGATTGATAACTTATCAACTGACTCTATGTGTATTTGATCAGTTGAAATTTGTGCTCAGTGGCGGATCCACCCTATCAGCAGGGTGGGTCAGCCGACCCAGCTACGGCCTGCATTGTCTCAAATCTCCAAAGACCACCAGATATTTTTCTAAGGCTATTAGCTTAATTTAAGTACAAAATATGGTCATTTTTCACTGTAAGAGTAAGAAAAATCGTGCAGTTAGGTATCGAGGCTATATTATTTCGATTTTGTCGTTCGATACTTAAATTATTGACGCACACGACGCTTGACGGTGCATTTCCGACCCAGCTATATTTTAATTATGGATCCGCCACTGTTTGTGCTAATTTTCAAAGTTTTTTTTAATAAAGGGCAAAAGCTTTGCATTTTTTATATTAATAGAGAAGGAGCTAATTTTCAAAGTCATGCTAAGCTCAGTGTTGAGTTTCCAGATATGTATATGTACCGTTTAAATTGGGAAAAATATTTCTCCACAAAGTAATATGTTTTCAGTATTTTGAAACTTTGATCCATACTACTCCGTACCTCAGATTCAGAGAAATTGTTCTCTAATCAGCTTTTACTAATAATATATTTTAGATCCTACTTTACTGACAGGGAAGAGCCGAAAGGGAGATGCTAAAGTTGAGACAATGCAAAGTGGGATTCCATGCTCCCCCATGCCAGAGAATAGGGACGGATAATCCTGACCTCTCAAATCCCAATGCAAAACCAAGGCTTTTTTTCACATAAAAGTGAGCATTATTTTCAGCGCAAAAACCAGTAAAGTGAGCGTTTTGGAATAAAGGTGTCAACCAACTTGCATGGCTCTTGTTTCTTTTGTCATTCAGTTGTAAGCATTGTAGGCTTAATCTTCATAAATGTCATACCTCAGCTTAATAACTCAGATTAGAACTGAAATAAGCAACTCATATCACGGACCAGTTTGAAGTTGTCGATATGGGCACAGTAGTTTCTAGCAGTAATAGGGCAGATCTAGTTAGACGTATGTTTTCTGTGTCTTCAGATTTAGAATGTGTTTTTTTTAGCCGGGTCGGCCGAAAGATTCGGTCGACCAATTTTATTAAGATTGTGGAAGAAAAGTATAGGTTACAATTCTCGACAGAAAGCTGTCGATTTCGATGTCAAGCAAGCTTACATCAGTGAAAATAAACCGATAGAGAAACTAAAAAGATTTGATCAGAGCTCGAGAATGTGCTCCACTCCACGGAAACATCAACACCCAACAGGTTATAGAAATAGAGGCTACAGTCAGCATTGATGAACAGTAAGTACTCAGAAGGAATCAATTACAGAAGTCAAGAAGATTCTTTTGTTATGGAAAGAAAGAAGCAACAACTTTTGCTATATTCAGATGAAACTATGAAAGCATGTAACATCATTCGAGATTTTGACTGAGTGAAAGATCAAGAGGCCCATTGGCATGGCTTAGGTCAGTTAACATGGACAGCACCTGTAATTTTCACTGCTTGTGAATCCCTTTAGGAGGAGAGACTCTGCTTTTTGCTTGGTCAAGATTCAAGACAGCACAAAGCCGCTTCTATTATCAGTCTTTTTGCAACCGAGTATCTGAAACAACTATTGCATGAGACAGTTATGTGAGTACTACTACTAACTTCTCGGTCTGGTACTGTTTACAGGCTTCCTTTTTATCTTCTCTGAAAACTGTACCTCTGGCACCTTTGCCTCTTATTAGATTGTGGGTGCATCAGTATATATTCAGCTTCATGAAACCTTTTGGATCCCGGCAAATGAAACCTTTTGGAAACATGGCCAACTGTTTTCAAGAGATATCAGGGAGAAGTATGGGTAATTTTGACGGCAGCGGAGTACTTATCACCTTAGATCTTCTTGTTTCAGGCTTCTCGTCTGCATGGTTGCAACGATCTCAGCCAAGGCTTCAGTCATACCTTCCTGAATACCTAAATTACAGGTAGTTTTCAATGTTTCAAAACCATCCCTTTCAAATTTCCATGTCTAACCTTCCTTGAATCTTAATACTCCTACAAATGATGAGCAAAGCCAATAGTTCTCCGTCGAACATAGGACAACATGGCTTATATATCTTGCCACTTGTCATGGGATCGTGAAGTTCAGTGAGGACACTACCAAGATTGTCTGCACAAGCAGTACTTGAGGAATTCCAGTAACGAAACACTCCAGTACTGCTATAACCAAATGGATACTGATTATAGAAGATTATAAATCCAAATGGAACGACATTATAGTAATTTTTTATAATCCCAACGCCCCAAAACTGAGGTTGACATCGGCAGACAGCCAAGGTGAACAGAACCTGAAACTTCAGACCAGGAACATGCAGTAAACGCGATAAAAGATGATAAAACCAACACATTTCCATGATCTAGCAGCCTTTAATCGACAATTATGCAGTGTTTTGTGCTGCTTTACAAAGAGTCAACTATGGTCTTCCGAGTCTCTGAACCCTGCAAGCAGTAGACAAGCATGGACCCAGATTTTACGTGATCAAAGCTTTGATTCTTTGCAAAAAGGAGAATAACTAAACATGAGTTCAGTAAAGTCTCACAGTTTACACACCAGCATGTTCAGATTCAACAGGGCCATGTCTCAAGTTAACTGCGTGAACATCGAAATCTGTTCTTGCCATGACTCACAGGCTCAGCATCACTTGCCAATTGCCACAAGGTCAAGGAGCTCGTATTGGACTTGGAGGGAAAGGTTATGGACGCGGCTGCTGAACAGAAAACACTCTGCATTTCATCAGGTTGAGTTCATCAGACTGGCTGTGTGGTACCCAGCATCAGTGACAAGATGACAACATGCAGATCGTGATGTCTGAAGAGGGAAGGCCATGGGGATCTTCTCATTTGTCTGAACTTATTGGTACTTTTGCTTCAGAATTCCCCTCTCTTTTTCTTTCTTCCGATCTCGGTTGATGTTGAAAGTACTCTGCACTATATTTATGAAACATTGCATCCTTTTTTTTAATCCATTTCACTCCTGACAAATGTGCAATTTGTACATAAAAAAGTGCCCATATGATCATACACACACACACACCCGAGTGTTAGTTGCAGAAACCATGCAAACACACACATGGGGGAGAAAATTACAAAACTCCTCCAGTTCAACTTGCACATATTCGATTCGATCACATGAGCTCTGTTTCAAATCAAACTAAAAAAAAAAACCGAAAAAACAAGTTGTTACGCCAACCATATGTGGGCCCCACCTCCACACACGCACAAACACCGACCAGACCAGACCAGAGACAGCCAAGAAAGAGGGAGACGCGTCACCACCCTTCCCCCCTTTCCCACTTTCCTCCTTCTCCCGATCTCTTCGCGCGAGTTTTTTTTTTCTCCCCTTCTTCCTCGCCGCCGGCGGAATCTCCGGCGCGGTCGCCGCCGTCGTCTGGCCCGCGGATCCTCATCCCCGTCAATGGACGGCATCGAGGGGATCCTCGCCGACTTCGGCGTGCGGCAGCAGGGCAAGGGCGCCCCCATGGCCGCCTCCCGCTCCCGCCCCGCCGCCGCCGCCGCCAGAGTCGGATCCGCATGGTCAAACCCTAGATCCACCCCCGCGCCATCCGCCGCCCCGTCCTACGACGACTTGTTCGGCGCGCCCCCCGCCTCGGCCGCCGCCAACTCCAATTCCACCTCCTCGTTCGACTCGCTGTTCGGGTCGTCGTCGACGGCGTCAACGGCGAGGAACGGCGCTGCTCCGGCGGCGGCCGCTGTGTACGACGGCGAAGACATCTTCAGCGCGGTGCCCGGGCTGAAGCCGAGCTCCTCCTCGGCGCGGTATGACGGCGATGACGTGTTTGGGGGTGGCGGCGCGGCGTTTGATGACGTGTTCTCCAGCAACCGCTCGACGGCGGCGGCGACTTCTTCATACGATGACATTCTAGGGGGGTTTGGGGTGAAGCCGCAGGTGGGGGAGAGGAAGAGGTCGGTGGTGGTTGAGGACGACGACAACGACCTGTTCGGGGGATTTGGGAGGAAGCCGCATTCGGAGGTGGAGAAGGTGAAGAAGCCGGTGGTGGTTGGGGAGGTCAATGGGGACAACGGGTTCGATGATCTGATTCCGGGGTTCGCCGGAAGCAGCCCGCCGAGGAGTAGGTGAGCAAGTTCAGTGTATTTGTTCATTCAGATCTGAATTGGGGGTGAGTTTTAGTTCGTTTGGATCAGAAACTTGGATGATGTTGTTTTCGATGAACTGAACTGGAATGTGGGAGCTAGATTAAGGTCTTTGGAAATGTTGTGACTCGCGAGCAATATTTTACAATGAGAGAGTTGTGCTAGTTATTATTTTTGAGCTAATCTAGTTATTGATGTCCTCCACATGCCTTACCTTGATGTTACTACTTACTACCAGCTTAGCCTTTGGAAAAATAATTACCACCAGCTTGTGTGTATATAGTTAATCAATGAAATGGAATAAAAATTTGTGTACCAACCTTACTGTATGTAACATGCTGAGAGGCCTGAGGAATCAAGGAGAGCAGAGGAGAAACTACTATAGGTTTTAGAAAGCTTAATGTATACTTGAGCCTAGTGTTAGAATTGATAATTTTGCCGTAATGAATAAATGAATCTTGCATGATGCCACAAGGAACATGTGGTAATTTTATGCTATTTCCTTATTCAACAAGAAGTTTGTTATATCTATAGTATTAATTTCCTGCCATTCCTTGCTATTGTTATATGTATTATGTGTTGTGGCTCTTATATTTAAGTTGATGTTCATTGTGTTTCCTTATCCGCTTAACTCAATAGCGTTCCATTCTTAAACTTACTGTTTTGCATTGCATAAGCCTATCTATAACATTACATATGCATTGTCAAGCTGTGAGAAGTTCAACTCCTGTTGTTGTCTAATGAAATTATGTTATATTTATACAGATGGGTGACAGGGTGAGGAAGGTTCCTCTTAGTTATTGTTTCTACAAAAGCTTATGATCAATAATACATGTCCACAACTCACAAGCTCTGCAATAGAAAATGTGGCTGTCATAAATTTCCAATGTTTATGCAAATAACCTGCTCTTTTTCTAAATCTTTTGAGTGATGTTCTCTATCTCCTGACAGTGGTCATGTTTATAAGTTTTCTCACCTTCATTTCAATTTTCAGGAAGATTATTGATGATGACAAAGATGAGCCAGCACTTCAAACTTCTAAATCAACAGCTAGAGTAGTAGATGACCCATTTGTTGTTCCAGAAACAAATTCCACCTCAGGTTCAACATATCCATCCCCCAGTGGCTTTACAGATCCCTTGGAACATCTGGATAATTCTTCAAACTCAAGAGGCAAGAATGTTGATAATACTACTGATAATGATAGTCTGCCTGATGATTCAAGTGCCTTTGCCCAGATTCCAAAATCAGATCCTTTGTTTACCTCAGAATTAAATGGTGATATCAAGGATATGAATCCACCAAGCAAAGCCCCAGACTCAAACCCTCTACAAACTTCAATGAATGGAAATTCAGCACGAAGATCTTCTATGGGGGACTTAGGAGATGTCATGCCTAAGTCACAGCCTGCAAGGTACACTGATGTTTATGTTGATGGCACGAGTTCGGAGAGATATACTAATGGCATGGGGGATCAGTCACCAGGATCTACTGAATCCGAAGATGATATATGGCTTACAGTTTCTGAGATCCCACTCTTCACACAGCCAACTAGTGCTCCACCGCCATCAAGATCACCACCTCTTCTTAAACAAAAACCTCTGCAAGAAAAAGCTAACGGTAATTATGGTGAGTATGTGCGGCGATCAAACCAAAATCACAATCATTACAGAGATTTGCCAGATCAAGCAGATGTTTCTTCACTAGATGAGATGGATCGTTTTGTGAAGGACACGTCCCAAATGCGTTCTTACGACAACAATTTTTTTGGGGAAGCTGAACAATCTGAAAGAACTTCATCAGATCATGAAGAGAAAGAAAGGCAGGCCAGATTGGAGCAGGAACAAGAAATGAAACTGATGGAGGAAAAGAAGAGAGAGCAGAGACGACTTGAAAAAGAGAGAGAATTGGAACAGCAGAAAGAAAGAGAAAGACAAGCCATGGAGAGGGCCACGAAGGAGGCACAAAAGAGAGCAGCTGCTGAAGCTCGTGCAAAGGCTGAAAGGGAGGCCTGCCAGCGTGCACAGCGCGCTGCTGTGCAAAGGGCTCAACAGGAAGCCCGTGAGAGGGCTGCAGCTCAGGCTAAAGAAAAAGCTGAAAGGATTGCTGCAGAAGCAAGAGACAGGGCTACTTCTGAAGCCAAGGAGAGAGAGAGGGCTGCAGCAGAAAGAACTGCTGCTGAGAGAGTTCAGCAAGAGGCAAGGAAGAGAGCTGAACGTGTTGCAGTGGAAAGAGCTGCTGCTGAGGCTCGGGAAAGACAGGCAGCTGCTGCAGCTGCTAGGAAAAAACAGAGCTCAGCAGATGATATTGAGTCTTTCTTTGGTGCTGGTGCCCGAGCAAACAGTGAGCCAAAGCAGAGGACTCCAACAGTGGTGTGTACATCTCCTGAAATGTGATCATAAAAAGTTGTGTGTTAGTGGCACGGCATTTAATATTGTACTTTTGCTGATTTGATGTTTCAGGATTCTATGTTTGATTCTCAACCTCAATCTAGAGGAACTGCTAATGGATCACATAGATCAGCTTCCACCTCAACATCTACGAGAAAGCCCCCGTCAGCCACAATTTTTGGGGATGATCTATCTGACTTATTTGGAGGCAGTACTGGTCTTCCCTAAGACCCTGACTAGCAGTGTTTCTAACTGCAATTATATGGGTTCCTATATTTGCAGCGTTTTTAATCCATATGTTATTTTTTGTTTTTTTCCTCAGCACCCCCATCATCTGATGTATTCCAAGAAGTTGAGGGAGAGAGTGAAGAAAGAAGACGTGCCAGATTAGAACGTCATCAGAGAACCAGCGAACGAGCGGTAATGAGTTCCAAACTAAAAAGAATTAGAAAATAGAATACTCAATATTTATTTCTGTCAGTAGATGTCACCAATGATCTATTTGGCCATTTATGTATTTGTAATAGTATCACTTCCCATTATAACTTAATGCTGGACGTTCCATTCCATTTTTTTCTTATTACTGTTCATGCAACTCTCCAGGCAAAAGCTCTGGCTGAAAAGAATGAACGAGATATGCAGGTCCAGAGGGAACAAGCAGAAAGAGATGTGAGTGTCATGTTGTCCATATACCTAACAGTTTAACTTTTCTTAGCTGAAGTAAATAGCCTTCATGTGCTTCTGATTTATATATTTTAATAAGTGGTGAATTTACTAGTTGTTTTGTTTTAGCCACATAGTATCACAACTTTCTTGCTTACTAATTAGTAGTGGTGCTATTTGCACTTTCTGAATTTCAGAGAATTGCGGACACGCTAGATTTCGAAATCAGGAGGTGGGCAGCTGGAAAAGAGGGCAACTTGCGTGCTTTGTTATCAACTTTACAATATGTGAGTCACTACCTCTATGAGTTTTTAATCTAGTATTCTGGTTTATTAGTTTTGGATGCTACGCATTGCTCCTTTACATAGAAATGCTCAGTATTTCCATCTGCATGTTGATGATTGTCTTTTCTTTTTTACTTTGACTTTACATTATGCCCTACCTAGTAAGTGTGTTATACTCCCTGTATATTTTCTTTGTATGAACCCTACTCCCATTTCAGATTCTATAATGATTTTAATTTTAATTGTAAGTTGTTTCATGACTAAAGTTTCCCAAGACAATTTTGAACTTGAGCTGACCAAACTAAGGTGTATTAATATCAAAGCTTTTAACCTAGAAGACAAGTTAGGTTAGTGGATTGTACTAGCAGCTGAATAGCTCTGATACATACCACTTTCGCAATTGCCATAGAACTGATGTAGGTACAATACTAAACTGTCGTGGCAATGTACCATTCACCTTTCAAGTATCCTCCCCCTCAGAACAGTTATGAAAGTACAGCTTACTTAAATCAATAAATTTTTCTCTATTGCTACACCCTTGATGATCCACATCTCAACATAATACTGACAAATCTGATTATGATTCATTTATCTGTTTCAATTGTCAGCAGTTTCTTTGAAGCATGTGACTAATTGAAATCTAGACTAACCATTTTCAGACATTAAATTGAATACTGCTTCAAATGAATTGCCCATTCAATTCAATACTTGTGTACAAGCTATGCTGAAATATTTGATCTATTGTTACGTACCTTCTTGTAAACAGATACTATGGCCAGAATGTGGATGGCAAGCAGTGTCCTTGACTGATTTGATTACTGGTGCCGCTGTTAAAAAGCAGTACAGAAAGGCTACATTGTGCATCCATCCTGATAAGGTGCAACAGAAGGGTGCAACTCTTCAGCAGAAATATACTGCCGAGAAGGTGTTTGATATTCTTAAGGTGTGTATAGAATCACCGATTTGCAATAAGTATTACAATGCCATATAAAACTTTAGATTTAATGTAGATAGGGAGGGTGAATTGATTTGCTAACCTGGTAGTTGGTTTAATTCAACATTGCACAAAAGTTTCCCTACATGTGATGCATCTTAAATGACCCGAAGTCTAATGGAATGGAGTCTATGAAGCATGAAGACAATAATATATACAGTAGATCTAGTTTGTGCAATTCGTGTTTTAGTTCGCATGGATTGTTGGATAGTCTGGATGTGCTGTTCTTCTCAGCTGATTTGGCACTAAAAATCATGCTTGTTTGTTTCATTCCAGAATCCCAGATAGCTACACGTACAGCTTTTGATCAATAGATATGTTAACATGGGAACTGATGTTTCAGAATCCATATCTATACCTAGCCTCAAAATCTAATGCTGGTGCTATTCATTCAAGTTGGCATGAACTTTTAGGTCCAAGCACTCCTGTCCAGATCTCTTCTTAAATTCCAACAAATTCGTAAGGTCTCATCTGGATGACGAGGCCTAACAGGGTCCTGCTCCCCCAGGAATGGGCAAAAAATATATACATCCAGAATACTAGATTCTCTGAATGCATCTGACATGAGTATTATCAAAATAATCCAGTAGTGTTATCACTAAAGTTATCATACCATTGCTATCTACAAGTTCATATGTTTGTCATTAACTTATCTTCCACTGCATTTGCATAAAACAGGAGGCATGGAACAAATTCAACTCCGAAGAGCTCTTTTAAACCATCCATCATATGAATGGATATAAATGGTCAACCTAACTTACCCACATGAAGCATCGGAGGAACAAGGTAGAGATCAGCATGATAATCGAGGAAAACTCTACTATAATTATCATTGTTTCGTTGCACACCCTTGTGTTTTGTTCTCATCTGTGTCTGTTCACTCCATTATACTTGAAGTCATCAACTATACCTCATACGGCCGCGTTGTACATGGATGTAGATTCTGTTCATTGGATTACAAAATTTTTTGGATGGCTTTTACAGCATATTATAGGGAGAAGATACAATGATACATGTAAAAAGAATAGTTTCTTACAAATATTTTACAAACATTGGATGTCATGTTGCGATTGTACCTTGATCTTCTGTAACTTCCAACCAGTTAAATCCAAATGTCGAGAAACTTTGTGACTACTACTATTCAATTCTTATTATTTCATTTGTTTCGTGTTCTATGTACAAGCTACTTAGGGCATGTTTGGAAGTCCTCTTTTGCTACTCAGAACAATGTTTTTTTTTTCCATGACCATGTTTTCTGAATTGCTAAACATTGTATTTTTTTCTTAAAATTTTTTTTATGTGAAAGTTGTTTTTAAAAAATAGCTAATACTCAATCAATGTGCTAATGACATTTTTCTTTTTTTTCTTTTTTTTCCTTCTACTAGAAAATTTGCCCGTGCGTTGCAACGGAAAATCTAGAATTACCTTTACTTAAAAATCGGAGGGAGTATAAGCAGCAACAAAAATTACTTATGTATGAAAATTTTCAACATGAAAATGGCCAAGATAAAATTTTAATAAATAATTTTAGTTATCACGTATATTCTAAATTTTTCAGTATTTATTTGAGCCTTTGAAGTATTTTTAATCGACGAAACTATATTTTAGCACTTATTTAAATGAAAAATAAACTAGAAAACATTTTCAAGTCTTGGGCTGAAAGTCAGCCCAAATCCCTCCTTTCCTCTCGCACCGATGTTGGGCCGGCCCAAGCTAGGCCGCCTCCCTTCCCTCTCCCCGTGCGGCCCAAGTGCGCTGGCAGGTGGGGCCCACCGCGGGAGGAGGTTGTCTTCCTTCTCCAGCCGCCGCCGCTCCATGGCCGGGAAAGCCGAGCGCCGCCGCTGATGTTGATCTCCTCCACGCAACGCATATCTTTGAACCGAAGGGAAAAATCAAACTGTATCGTCCTCCTCTTTGAGTCCCCCATAATTTCCCCCTTTAATTCGGCTTAAAACCAACAAATTTAACTCGTCTTTCACTCTCGGCAATCAATGGAAATCAATGACGATATATTTCTCCGGCGGCCGTTTCTTCTAATCGAGTGAGGTGAATTATTCCCCTAACTCTTCTCTTTAATCCCCACTAAAAATCTCCATCAATCGAACACTAAATCGCCGGATTAAACCCCCTCTTTTATCTCCTTCTCTCTCTAACTCTGGTATAACTCCGGCAACCGTTTTCTTCATCTCCCTTCTACTCCCGGCTCTATAAATGGCATCCCGAGCTCCCCTCCGCCCTCCTCTTGACCATCCTCTCCCTCTCTTCCAAGCTCTCCACGAGCGCTCTCTCTCTTTCTCACTGGAGCAACTACGGCGACGTCGCGCCGCCACCTCCGTCGGCCTCTTCGCCTGCCGCCACCACCGTTGGAACCGCAAGGAGAAGGAGAAGCTCGGCCACCCCTTCTTCACCGTCTGTCGCCGAAACGACGTCGCCGTCGTCAACCCGAGTCTTTGTCTTCGAAGTGGCGAGCAGGCCCGGCGTGGCATGTGCGCGTGATGGGGGGTAAAAATACCAACGTACTAAAACGTAAAGGCCAGAACCATCTCTTATTTTTATAATAGGTATAGATAAACATCGATAAACTAACATGACCTTAAACAAGTGCCTTCGCCGAGAATCCCGACACAACAAGCCCATAAATCAATGGCCCAACACTAATGGCCCTCCCATTATCCCCAACCCCATTGTTAGGCCGCACGTGATACAAAACTCGTTCCAGCCCAACAAACATGGGCCACAAGCGGTCGAAACCTCGTTCCGGCCCAATAACTAATATGGGCCTTACAGAAGTCATTCTCCACCTCCACCGCGCGTGACGACGAGGAAAGAAAGGAGAGGCTTTTCGATCCTCCTCTTCCTCCCACCGAATCGAACCAAGCCCTGTCAAAAAAAAAAAAAAA
>CM002478.1:19309033-19333398 GCA_000325765.3 Leersia perrieri
GCCGCCGCTGCGGCGGAGGAGAAGCGGCGCGTAGGGGGGAAGCCGCCACCGCCGGCAGCGGCGAGGGCCGCGGTTGCGGATTTCGCGATGGGAGGGGCGGCGGCGGTGGTGGCGAAGACGGGGGCGGCGCCGGTGGAGCGGGTGAAGCTGCTGCTGCAGAACCAGGCGGAGATGCTCCGCCGGGGGAGCCTCACGCGCCCCTACAGGGGGATCGCCGACGCCTTCGGCCGCGTGCTCCGCGAGGAGGGTGCCGCCGCTCTCTGGCGCGGCAACCAGGCCAATGTCATCCGCTACTTTCCCACTCAGGTGAGACCTGCTCGATTTATTCATTCCTCCTGCAGCTCAGTCGTTTTCCCCATTGATCGATTGATTGCTCCCTATATTGAAATCCTTCTTGCTAATTGCTATCTTATTGGTGGTATTGATTGATTGAAAGTGAGGCCAACATTTTGCGTTAATTACTTTATAAAACTGAGTTAATTGGGTTAAATTTGTGCATTAAACTTGGATACCAATTTATTTTCCAGTAGTTGCAGTTTGCAGCGCAGCTTGAGACGATGGTTGGTGGATGCTGTTGTTTTCCTCTAGCATCCACTTGTTTTTTATGGCACTAGTGCTCAGCTTTATCTGGTTGCTCTTCTCCTCACCACAGAATGTCAGAATATTTTTGTGCCTTTGTGTCAGTTCCCAAAAAACTAAAAAAGAGAAAACTTAGCTTAATGGTATATGAATGGTTATAATATCATCGGTTGGCTGCACAAAAGCTTCAGTCAGATCGAAAAGAGCAAAACATAGAAACATAATCAGTAGAGCAAATCTTCAAAATAGACAAAATTAGGGCATGCTTGTTTGTTATGAACAAGGGATTAAGTCTCAGTCTCACACAGGGTCACCTGTTAAAATTGTAATGCAGTTGAAGTATATAAGGAACCCCTGTTGTCTGTATGCATGCCTACCTAATTATATAGCTGGTGCTAGATACTTACTAGATGGATGCTATTTCCAAAGGAAAAATAAGAAAGAAAAACTTTATGCCTTCGCAATTATTTTCTGCAGACTCTGCAATAGATACTAAGACCGAAAACTGCACTGCATTTCGTGTTCAATAACCAAGCATGACCGGTGACCATCAGAACATGTGCATACCCTTTACTCGTTGGATGGATGAATGTAGGTGTTAATGTCTTTTCACCCAAAAACCTTATGAATTATGATTTAAAACTAAAATCAGTTCTTACATGTGTGTTTTCTGTCCAGGCTTTTAACTTCGCATTCAAGGGCTACTTCAAGAGCTTCTTTGGCTACGACAAGGAGAAAGACGGAAAATGGAAATGGTTAGCTGGCAATGTAGCATCTGGCAGTGCTGCAGGGGCTACAACCTCGTCCTTGCTATATCATCTGGATTATGCACGGACAAGACTAGCTACTGACGCAATTGAATCACAGGGATGCAAACGTCAGTACAGGGGGCTTCTTGATGTATACAAAAAGACACTTAAAACTGATGGTTTACCTGGATTATATCGAGGTTTCAGTGTGTCTATTGTGGGTATCACTCTGTATCGAGGTCTCTATTTCGGAATCTATGACACCATGAAGCCTCTTGTTCTAGTAGGACCGCTGAAGGTAACACTAACACCATTCTTCTGACACGTCGCAGATATATGTTCCATCTAAATCAATCTACCATCCTTAATTTCTATTGTTTCTATTCTAGGAAAATTTCTTTGCCAGTTTTGCCTTAGGCTGGGCAATAACTACGTTCTCTGGAGCCTGCGCTTATCCATTTGATACACTCCGTCGCAGAATGATGTTAACTTCTGGGCAACCATTCAAATATAAGAACGCCTTCCATGCAGTAAAACAGATTGTTTCTACTGAAGGGTTCTTCACACTATTTAGAGGTGTCGGTGCAAATATTCTTTCAGGAATGGCAGGAGCTGGAGTTCTTGCTGGATATGACCAACTCCATCGGTTTGCAGGTCAGCATGGTTACAATTTTGAGAGCAAGATGAAAGGGGCATTGAAATGATGTGCAAATGGGTATGAATAGAGGCATATCCTTGGTTGAAGTTTGGACTAGCCGAGTGGGATATATGAGCTAGGATTACCAAGCTGGCAGAACAAAACTCCAGATAATCCTGCAGTTGATAAGATCACGATGAAGAGAACAACATTTGCAGGATGTTAACTTTCAAGGAACGGAGTTGAGGTCAGAATCAAAAGATTTCTTGCTAAAGAATGTGGATAATCCTGAGACACCTGATTCTTGAAGTGTGAATATCGACTAAAAAGTTAGTTCCATTGTACTCATGCTATCAAAGCCTTGATGTAAACTGTAAATAGCACATGTGGAAATGCTTCATCGGATTACCTTTCTGGTGCAGTGTACCACATTTGTATTATTGTATAGCCAAATAAATTAATAATAAACCTCTAGGTATTCCCAGAATTAAATTCGGGACCCAAACTAAGAATCACATTGTCCTGTTAAAGTGCTGATAATGACCCACGGAACTCAAAAGACATTTTTTGGCTAGCGATTCGACCAAAATTGACCCAACATATTACCATCTTGCTTCGTTGGCGTTTATTTTTGTACAAAAATAAACATATTACAAAAATAAACGTTGGTTACCCAACTCAATGATTGTATTTGATTTGTGTCCCATTTAGATTATTCTTGTGCACTATGCAAAACGTTCTCTTGCTTAAACATTAGCTTTCTCCCTTATTAGGCATATTACCGTTGTCCTTTGTGATGCTGAACTTGGCTGGCTTATGATGCATGACCGAGCTAGCAGTAGTTTATGAAAGCTATTAGCCATGAGAACTAGAAGCCTAATATATGCATTTGGTTATATGACACGAACTTAATCAGTTACGTAATATACAAGTCGAGGACATTATTGCGGTCGAGCCTTATGTGAAGAGACGTCGATTCATATTTCTCTGTACATTGGCTTTGTTATTTTAAATAAAGCGTTTCACCTGCAGTTACAATAATCCACAAGACATTCCACCAGATAATCTGTCAACTCTGAGATGTATAATAAAAAAATTAAGACGCAAAGACGTCTTAGTTCTTATAATGTTAACCAATCCATGGCTAAACATAATCATTGTACTGTCGACAACAGGTCAATGTTCTTATTCTCATGTCCTTTCATTTCAACATGTACAGAGGTACACAAGGACTATAGGTTGTTACAGCCAAGGATGCAGAAGAGGGGGAAAAAAGGAGGGTGGCATTGGAGGAACGCAATCACATTACAAGTTAACTCAAGAAACAAACAGCTGACAAATAAACCTGGACTGGTTCCGGTACACAATTTATAATTACATGGGAGGATGAAAGTAGGCGGCCGCTGCTCCGGAAGGGGGAGAAGAGGAAAAACCCGACTGGTTTTGGCCGGCCAAGTCGCGAAGCACATGCCAAGGGTATAGCGACTGTACAATATCAATATGGCAGGGTCTTAATCTCTCATGTTATGATCATCGCTCTCACATGAAATAGCTCAGTGCTTTCTTCTTCCTCGAACCACCCTCGCCATATAGGTCGTTCCATTGAAGAAGTTCGCTCATGTTTGCCGAATCAGATGAAACGCTTGCGCAAACCTAATGTAAATGGATTGATTAGATTATTAACATCAAATGAAACGAGGATGTGCTCCAATTAAACTAAGATATTGTTGGTCTCGTGAGTATCAAAATAAATAGGAATGTGCTCATCTCACCTGCTCATGGGCAGATTTGAAGTCATCCAAAGTAAGAGGACGAATGTCCTCACTCCCATACAATGCAGGATCAGGCCTGCCTTCTTCTTTTGCCACATTTTTCTCCTGGATGGAAAGGAAGCAAATATCATATTAGCGTATATAAATAAAAAAACATTGCATTTAGCCGTATAATTGCAATAGAAGAATAATGAAAGCATCCAAAAGCAGTGTAAACAAATTTTATCGAGGTCCATTAGTTAACATCAAGGTACAAGCAATGCCAACCTTCTTTTCCTTCTCAAGGATTTCTCGAATGGGGTAATGTGCTGCGGTCACACATAGATTCTGAGAACACAAGCACGTCAGTGAAAATTGTGCAATTATTTCCAATCACTTATTGTAATAACAATGCACATCATTATCAAGCATACCTTCAGGTCGCTTCCTGAATATCCATCGGTCATAGTGGCAAGAGACTCCATATCAATACCTGGAGCCAACTCTTCCTTTGCCAATATTACTTTCAAAATTTTTTCTCTATTTGATGCATCGGGTAAATTAACCATTAACCTGCAATGGTAATTAAAACCAAAAGGTTAAAAATTAACAAACAGCAAGTAAATGATCCTGCGACAACACGAGGATAGGTGCCACCTGCGCGGGAACCTCCTAATGACAGCCTCATCCAGGTCGAAAGGCCTATTTGTGGCACCAAGAACCAGTACACGTTCTTTATCTTTAGTGCGTAAACCATCCCAATTCACCATAAATTCATTTTTCATTTTGCGCATCGCTTCATGCTCCCCTGGATTTTCTCTCCTTCCTAGCATACTATCAACCTGCCAAAAGTTGAATGTTATGCACCGATAATACAGCAACCAAACAAAAAAACCACTAATGGCAACAAAAACAATCCACATGCCCGCACATACCTCATCAATGAATATAACACTGGGAGCTATTTTACTTGCTAATGAGAAAACAGCTTTTACGTATTTCTCTCCTTCACCAAACCACTGAAAGTGCAAAAACAGCATTTAGCCTTGAAAATCACATAGTACAATTTATTAATGCTCTTTCGATCGATAGCTTCATACCTTCGATGTAATGCTTGACATAGATATATTAATGAAGTTAGCACCTGCTTCAGTTGCTACTGCTTTGGCAAGCATGGTTTTCCCAGTACCAGGAGGTCCAAAGAGCAATATTCCCTTGCAAGGCTGCAGGTAACATATTTAGGGGAGGCAATTTTCAGATGACTTAAATAGAGAACAAAAGTTTCTCAACAAAAATATATTTAACTGATACATGCAATTACTTTGAAATACTGACCTATTCAAAGCAGAAAATTGTATATGAAAAACCTAAAAAGGTAACACTGCCAAATTGTCATACTGTATTAGGACAAAAGGAGAACAAAGGAAAGCTAAACTTACTATCAATTTCACTATTCTTCATGTAATTATTTGTTTGGACTATGAAATAGATTCCGTAGTATTGGTATGAAATAAACTAGAGTGACAAAAACAATGGTATATCAGCTTTTTAGATCACTGTGATACAACTCTGCTTAAAGTTATTAATTGATTCTTACACCATGTGTTCATCACTTGATACAAAAAAAAGTTCCATCTGAAACCTATGTCTAGGTGAGAAAACATCATGGGTTCATTATTAGCCAAAAGATCTAGCCAAACCATGGGATCATTAGGTAACGATAAGAAAAACTATAATCACGAGCAACCTAAAGTTGAGTGAGAACAATCTTACACCGGCATAAGAAATGCATAATTCAGCATAAAGTTACTACCTTTGTTAACTGCCCTTTGCAGAACAATTCAGGCCTTTGCAGAGGGAGCATCACCAGCTCCTTCAATGTATCTTTTACATTTTCCAAGGCTCCAATATCATCAAAAGTGACTCCAATGTCATTAGGTGGTATAACATCTGTCAGAAGCCTTTTCTCAAACTCGTTCTCTGTGACAACATCCTACGGAAAAGAAAGTAATTTTAGAGTATGTCACTGTGAGAGTATAAACAGTATGGAGGATGGTAATATGTTAGCAATATGATGAGACCAAGAGAAACCTTCAGTGATTTTTTTGAGCTCTTGTTATCACTTTGCATACTCTGTAGCATGTTGAGCCCATGCTTAAGACTGTGATACAGAACAATCAATTTAGCATTATAGAATATTGATTAATAGGAAATGAAGGAAAAATAAACTGGCAAAAGTATGACAACCTTTCGCTCGTCAATACAAGTTTGCCATCTTTGGATATCTCGACTTTATTGTGCTTAAGATGATAACTAACAGCATAGCCAACTATCTTGTCCACATCTAAAAAAGATTGGAACAACAACAGTTAATAACACGCAGAATTCTGTGGATAAAATGCTGATGCAACAACAAAATGCTCACTTTCATTGGTCAGTGATTGATCTTTGATGAATAATTCTTCAATGTCACCGCATTCGATTCCATTGCGGTTCAGAAACTGCATCAGAGCAAAGAACAATCACATAAATAGGCGGTAAGCATTCGACCATTATCAGCATATCAGGCTCCAATACAGGCCATTTGATCAGTGGAACAATAAGTCATTTTTAAGAGGGTACTCCCTCAATATGTCTGTTGCTACGTCCCGATCCAGCGATCCCCTGATTCTCTCTATCTTAGTTGTGACACTTTTGTGACCATAATTTGTTCGGCGCACTTATAATTTGTCATCACTTGTCTAATCTTTGTTATGGCAAGCTTAGTCATCTACTAAACACGCCCTATATCATATTAGTTTTTTCTAGGTTTTACAATTTTTGGGTATATTATATTTGTCTTGATTTCATATATTTTTTGGCTATTATTAGTGATGTGCTATATTCTTTACGGAGAGATTCCTCATTTAACTTTTGAGTGATTTTTCCTTCTTTTTTTGGCTTTCCAGGCTTTTCCCATGTGTCTAGTTTAGATCATGTATAGGGAAGTGAAAAAGATTCAGAAGATGTTGTGATTCTCTGCTTCTTCTGTTTCTCTCCTCACCGAGCTTGGTGAGAACCGATAGGGATGGAAGGGAGATACTGAATCGTATTGCCATAATTTCCATCAAGCTTTGCCCGGTTTGCCCGAGAGGGACGATGTCAGTGTTGATCATAAGAGAAGTATTGATCAGAAGAGGCAGCACCCAATTACTTCTAAGCAGTTTCAATTATTCTTCCTTGTTCCCTTGGTAATAAAATGATATCTCTCAAAATAAAGCGGTTCATTTTTTCCAATATAAATGAAGGGCAACAAAGTTGTTTGATTGTCTTTCTAATTCTTCTGCCCAAGTCTAAATCAGAGGGAGTATCTATATATCAAAAGATATTAACAGCAAGAGAAAGCATGCAGGAGTTTACACAATTGTAGGAAGCTGATTGGCCATTTGAAAGGGGGGGGGGGGGCGGCAGTGTTATTTCATAAAATACTGCTTTAGAAATTTACCATTTCAACAGAATGGCAGGCATAGAAAGAAGACATAAATGGCCTAGGTTTTGCACACAAGAACTGTAGCTCCAAGAACACATACAATCCACAGTTCGAAATTCAAAGTTTCCAAGCATGATATGTGCAATAGTGTTATCTGCTCAGCTTACCGTGCGAATGCTACCAACATTGGATTTAGCTTTAAGGGTTTCAACGTCACGATCCAGCTGTTGCTTCCAGTCTGTGAGTAATGTTTCTTCCTGTAAATTTGGTACCTTAGATTAGATAATACACTTGCGCTGTTGAGCACAATACTTAAATGAACTGACAATGGGATATTAGCACCTGTGGAAGTTGGATTGATATTTTGTTTGGGAAAAGTTTATTTAGATGTTTCATTGCCTTTGGACTTTCTTTGTTCCTTTCGTGCAACCGACTACCAAAGCTATCCTGCATGTTTGATATAATAACACATCACAACATGACAAAACAGATAGTTATAAGACAACAGAATGTAACCTTATGCATTTATAAACACCCATGAAAAGAGTATTATGAAGTCATAGTAAGTAAAATGTAAAGCATTACCGGGAAAAGGTCAAATAGCGTCTGGCTGCTACTAGCGAACTTTGTAAAAAGAAACCCGCCTGGATGGGCCTGCAACAGATACCATAGAAGCTCAGTATACATTTTCTAGTACTTAACATGAGAGAATAAGGATTAAAAATTAGAACAAAGAATGCATGCAAATGAACAACCAAGTGTCAAAGAGAGACAAACAACAGCTCTCTGATGTCAACCAATAAGTTGACTACCCAATGTCACCAAAGTTAGTTTTCTCAACAGCTCAAACCAATTCAACAGAAAACAGACAATACACCATGCCAAATTAACATAAAAAATCAACATGTTAAAAAAACTCTGCATATAATCTCTAAGATATAACATTGTACCTTTTCTTTGCGGCTATCCATCTGAGTGTGAGATCCTATAATAAGAACGCCAGACGGAAGCGATTCCAGCTTATTCCTCAAAGATGAAAGCGACTCAGTAATTCCAGTGAATGACTTCTCTATATCCTTAAGTAACACTATCATAGGGCCAGCTTTGTGTTCCTCTGAGATGACCTGACAGGCAATCCGTACAATTATGAAACAACAGAAAGAATACAAATTAATCTTTGCAGAAATCCAAGTTAATAGATAAAAGGCAGTACCTCAATTAACTCGGTCATAGCTAGCCTTTCAACCTCTTCACCACCAGTGATGTCTGGGCGAAGTAATTCAGCTGCGGAAACAAAAAAATTGATCAGAACCTGTAAAAACGAAGAACTGACAAATAATTTTTGGCCATTCCAAAGTTTGAGCTAACCAGAGCAGAAGAAACCATGATCTTCCTCACATAAACCACCAAGATCATTACCATCAGGGATTTGCTTATCAAATCGAACTCCAATTTTAGAAGACCCATTTTCTTCAAAAGCAAGCATCACCTTGCCTCGGTAACCATAATTTGGGCCCCTGAAGAACAATCAAATGGTTTACCAACAAAATAAACTGAAAGTTTGTTATGTCTAACAAAAACTATTACAAGGAAGCGCATCAGGCTGACTCTACGTGAAACAATAGGAGCCATTGACATAGGTAGAAAGGAAATTCTAACTAGTTACTCCCCTATCCAGAAAAAATATAGAAGTTAGAGATTTTCTGAGTCATGTGTAAGATCATCCAAAACTATTCTTTTCCAACTCGAATTTAATGAAAGGAAATGCACATATTTTGTTGTATTCTGTCTAGAAATTGGATATTTAAAAAAATGAACTTGCATATTAAGTGCATATTAAAATGCAATTTTGATTTTATTTACATGCTTAGTTACTAGGTTGGGGTATTATAGATATCTGAATATAACCAAATTGAGTGGATAATATTTTTATTTGCATTTGTTGTAACATTATATTCGTATTTGTATTCTAGCGTATCCACTTTGAATTTTCATCCGTTTACAAAATTGTAGACATGAATGTGGTGGCAAATTCCATCGAATTATTTTGTTTGCTAAATGTAGGACCGAGATGATCTCTTCTCCCATACCATGCAAAAAAGCAAACACCCAGCAGCATATCCACAATATTCATTGCATCAACAAAGCTTTGATGGAAAGATAAGGTAGAATTAACGAGTAAACTTTGGTGCAAAGATAAGAGTGATATTCAGTAAGGATACCTTTGCGAAAATGACGACGTTGGCTGAGGTGCGCCCACATACTTTACCCTATCACCTATAATGGCAGTCAATCATGTTTGAGTAAAGTAAAGCATAGTTAAAGACAATTTATTAATGAACAAGATATAATAGGAACCTTCTTTAAAAGTATAGGTCTTGGATGTAGCCGTTGATGATTCTTGTTTGGGCAAAGATGCGGAATGCAAAGTCGATGTACCCACGATATCAGCATTTACACTGGAAGGTACAGCTGGTCTCCTGAAATGCATAGTGTCTGCCAAGGAAGAGCGGTGTTTATGAAGAATTGCCAACTTCTCACTACCAGCTTTATCACCGGACTTGTCAGACTTTGCAACATCTTTCTGGGATTCTGGGTCCTTCGAAGGCGCCTAATGAGAATTTTGTATCTCAGTAACAAATTGACACCAAGTAATAGTATAGCAAGTATCAGCAATACATGGAGAACTTACCCCAGGCAACAAAAGCGAATCAACAACAAGTAGCCTAGCACCAAAATGCTTTGCAAGTGCTTTTATCAATGTTTCTTGATAAATTTCAGAACCTGATGCACATTTGCATTAGATAAATTAGATGCTTACATGAATCAGCAAAAAAAGGATTGACTCAGCCATAACTTCAAGGACCTAAATTAAAATAAGTATGCAATCAGAAAATAAAAGGTACCTGCTGGACCAGATAATAAAATCCGCTGGTTTATTGATGAAATTTCTGCGAACTGCTTGATGAATTCCTTCTTTTCCAAGTGTATGAATGCACATGATAAGAGAACATTCTTTGTATTCTCGCTGCATGCAACGGAGATTGATGAACAATACAAGAATACAAACATTTGAGAGGATTATGCTCATTTAAAGTTACAATCAGGTAAAAATATAAACATGTGAGAGAACAATGAATATCCTTTTTTAGGGCAACAATGAATATCATGTTACATTTAAAATACTTGATCAACCCTGTTGGGCCTATTATATCATGAATGAATGCTATATTGGTATCATAAAGACATACAGAATAACTAATCAGAAATAGATTTCTTAGGTAACCTAAAACCCGAGCAGAATAGATTTGCTGGTTTTAGGGGTTTTTTTTTCGTTACAGATACCAAGCATACTAAGAACACACAATAAACAGAATAAAGGTCAAAGAAAATAGAAGGATAATCTGAAGCATATCACCTGAGGTAATAAGGAAAATTCTCAAATGTAACATCAATATCGTTTGGACTAATAATTCCTTGTTTCATCCCATCCTTAAAGGCTTGGCATCTGCTTGTCGGCAAACTCGCTGAAGAGCTAAGATCCCTGATGAGATCCCTCTGATCTTCAAGAGCTTTACAAAGATCACCAGTCAAATCGAACTCTGGTATAGTTGTTCCTGCAATCATCCTCAGAACTGGCCCTATCTTAAAAGTTGCAACCTTACCGATTTCAGCTCCAAGATGAGCATCAGATCCAAAGCCATTATGTTGATTGATGTCGTTCGGAACAGCATCGGGGGATACTACGGGGGCAGCAGCCGCATCTAATGGAGAGTCTTCAACGTTAGAATTAACTTCATTAGCATTTTCCCCGTTTTCACATTCCTTATCAGAGTTGATGCCATTCCCTTTTGATTTATCAGAAGCAGATGATGCCATAGGCCGAACTAATCTCTGATTGTTCTCTCCCGCTGATGCAGGTGGTGCAGTTGGTAGGTCCTTCAACTGATCAGATAAGGATGCTAAAAGCTCTGTCCCTCCAACAGCTGAAGTGTCTCCTGTTCTGTTTTCCATCCGGAGACGCTTGACACCAGCAACTGGAGGTTCTAAGATGGTGACAGGAGGTGGTGTCACTGCTTTAGGAATTTTGTCGTTCAATGGATGCTGAAAAATCTGTAGGGAAGGTAAAGGAAAGCAGAAGGTAAAACAAATACATAGATTTAGCAATTTCCAGACTGTGTGCATCTAATGTAATAAAGTAAGGAAAATGGAGAAAGGAATTGTATGATTGCATGAATAAGAAAAATATTATTACATAAGCATGCTTGCCGCATGAACTGAAAACAACTTCATCCCCTCCTGTAAGGGGAACTTTTGTGCCAGCATGTATGGACCTCCCATTTAATTGGACCACACCCTTCTTGCCAAAAACTTCTAGCTCACATTGACCATGCTGAAAGGAAAACATCAAAAATCAACAGAACATTATACCAACCATCTGACAATTCTTTGCAACACAAAAGTGAACAAGAAAAAACAACGACATACATCAAGGTGCCGCAGCTTGCAAAGAACTTTGCTAACAGGTTGGTCTTTCAGCCATAAATTACAGCTTTTGTTCTGACCAACAGAAAACTGAGGAACACTGATAGGAAGGTGAGGACTCTGCAGTGCACAGATATTTAGCACCAGCATAAAGTGACAGCAAATTTCATGCATTATTGCACAATACAACACCAAAGGAATGTAGGTTCAACAACTATGCAAGAGAAATTTTCATCAGAGGCAACCAATATAGGCGATAAATGGATTGAATTGTTGATACTAGCATATAGAAGCGTGACATCTTGGTAACATAACATAAATTTTCATCAGAGGAACGAAGTGAGATATTGAGTGAGAATTCATGTAAGCTTGCATTAATTTGGAAACACCAACACTTCAAATCCATCATTGTGTAAGGCCTAAAAATTTAAACCTAGACATTAGATTTTACCTAGTCAACTCAAGCATTTTTTACAACCAGCACTAGTCTCTGAGTCATAATGTTATTAGCAAAGGAGTCTTTGTGTCAACCTAGCACATGCTTCGATTACACATCCCCAAAAAAGCTACAAAACAATGATAAATTGTTGCAACTTAACAATCTGCTGTCATAGGCCAGGGCCAGGTCCCATTGTCGGTTCCCATAGTTGGTTACTTGATCAGGGACTTCCATGTTTAGAGGGATTAAGTAGTTTAGTGATTGAGGCTCTAGCAGTATATAAGCAGAGACCCGGCACAGGTTGGGGTAAGCAAATATACTGAGTTATCATAGTTATCCGTACCACCGCCGAGGTCCAGGGCCATTCCATGTTACTTCCAAATATTTTAATCTAGTTCATGCTTTCATCCAAAATCCTTGCACCGTTGCACGTGATATCTGCTTATCCATATGTGGCAGAACAAGCCAAGGGAAGGAGCAGAGCAATTATATCCTCTACTTGTTTGGTAAGGACATTGATAATGAGAGCATGTGTTTTAAGTTTTAACTCTTTCCTTTTGCTCTCTCTGTTTTTTTTTTGTTTTTTATGTCTGAAGCTGTTGTACAAAACCCTCTTACTTAATAATCCCTCTGTCCCATAATAAAGGGATTTTGGGGGTGCACTTGGATATATTGTTGTTCAGATTCATCCATAAAATCCCTTATATTTTCATTTTCAGATGGAGGAAGCACAAAGAGAAGTAAATCTTATGCGTTTTCCAAAAAAAAAAAACTATCTTGGAAAAGGATGTATTTTGCTTTATTTATTTGCTTGTCTTGTTCAATATTTGTGTCTTCTTTCAGAGGTCAACAGCAAACCTTAAACAACCTAATGTGCTGCCAGAGTAGTTGCTCAAGATAAAACTTTAATCAGCTCTAATATGTCGTCTGAATTAATGTCTCCTATGTTCTTACAAAGAGAAGGTTCCAAATACCATGACAAGAATTGCTACTACAGTACTGGTGATCACCACAATTTATAAAACAGCACAAACATCTATAACCAATCAAACAACCAAAAAGATATCTAAGAATTAAATTCAGGGTAGTCAACAGCGTATACTGCTAGCTCTTATTGCCATGGCGCTCTAAACAACAAAACCACTAATATTCCCCCCACTAAATCCTACAATCAAGCTACAGACACACCAGAATCACACTGAATTCCACCCTGAACATCCCCAAGATTGAATCTTTACAAACCCCAGCATCCAGAAGTCCCAAATTTAACATCAATCCCTGCAATACCTGTGATGACTGCGAAAGCAGCTTCGCCCAAGGTGCCGCCTGCTGCTGCTGCTGCTGTGGCGGCTGCTCCTTCTTCTTCCGCGAGCTCTCCGCAGCTGCTGCAACAGCCGCCTTATCCCCTCCTTGATCTGCAGCAAAGCATCAAAACCCTAACACTCGATCCCAAACCAATCCCAACCCTAACCACACGAGCTGAAAACACCAAAATCCCCAACACACACACACACCTCTCTTGGAGGCGGCGTCCTCGCCCGAACCGGCGCTCTTCGCGGGCGGAGTCGCCGCCGAATCCTCCTCGATTCTCCCAGGAACGGACGCCGTCGGCGACGCCGGCGCCTCCGCCTGATTCAGATCGGTTAATCTCAGGTCAAATCGGGGAGATACACACAACACAAAAGGGGAATCAATCCGTCTCCGATCCGCCGGAGGAAAAGGTCTCACCTTGGGGCGCTTCGGGGGAGGGGCGGAGGAGGAGGAAGGGGACGGCGACGAGCGCTTGGATGCGGCGGCGGCGGAGCTCCGGCGAGTCTCCACCATGGCGGAGGTGGAGGAGGAGACGCGACGAGGGTTTCTTCTTCTTCTTCTTTCCTCTTCTCTCTCGGGCGATGAGAGGAGAAGAAAAGGAGGGATTTTTATTTATTTATTTATTTCCTTTTGTCTGGAAATGGGTTTTTGTTTGGCTTTTCGATGTCAAAAGAAAAGAGAGAGGATACGGCCGTGTTTTATAAGATTTTGGATTTGCATTGGATTTTTTCTTTTTTTTTCTTTGGGGTTTCTTTTTCAAGGGGCTGTGTTGTGTGTGTATGATTGTGCTGGAAGAAGGGAAGTCGGTTCTTGACTAGGACACGTGCTGTATCGTGTTGTATTCCTTAATCCTGATGTTGGGATACGTGTATTTGGACTAATATGTGTGTACAATTCTTATTAGTGTTAGGATACGTTTTATTAGCTTTTATTTTGTCCTAAAATATAAAAGATTTCATGTATTCACTTAGATTTTTGCTCCGTATTTAGACTAATACTTGGCCAAATACACAATCATAATCTTATTATATTTTGGGATAGACAAAGTATCAGGGACTTGATTTGTTTGGCGTACATAAAAATCTCACTTTTCTTAATAGAAGATGTTAATACAAAACTATTGTAATACAAACTGATAAGAAGAGTATAAAAGGTTTTGCCCAAATTAAAGAAAAGCTATAAAGATTACTTCATATAGAGATTATGATTTATTATCCGTTCCTATCATATTGATGACACGCTTAGATTCATAACTAATAGTTACTATTTTATTTTGGAAAAGATAGTATCTAATAATTGAGACATACTTGTTTAGCAATATATTGCTTTCGTGTTTGGAGAACCGATCTTGGCGATTAATCGAGTTTGATCGGTTCTATCCATCAGGGATATCCAGCAGATCGTATATACTCCGGTCTTAGAAATTGGAAGTCAAAGGGAAACAGCAAAGGCAGGAAGCCAGGTATAGGGAACAAACAAAGCACAAAGGAAGAAGATGAAGAAGAGGTACACTAACCATCAGATGATGAGCTCATCTTCGTATCACCACAAAGGCAGGCCACGCGAAGGAAGACGTCTAGGTCTAGCAGCAGCAATGGTGGTGATTTATATTTCAGAAGGGGGAAGCAGAGAAGGCGGTGTCAAGAGGGAGAGAGCAGCAACGGCGAGAGGGCGAGAGGGGGAGAGGAAGATAGCGGCGACGACGAGAGGGAGAGTGGAAGATAGCAGTGATGGCGAGAGGGAGAGAGCAGCGACGACACGAAGTTGTCGACGCCAGGAGAGATGGCGGCTGCGGGAGGAAAGGGAGGGTGTGCACAAGAGGTGGTTAGGGCAAGGGGATAAAACCCTATGGAGGAATGGGCTAGGCTGACCGGCCCGAGTTCACACTGTCGGCCCATGAAGCAATGTCTAATCGTTTTTTTGGCTTGATGGGACGATTAATCGTCCCTAATCATTAATTAATAGAACGATTGAAGGTCTGATCGACTGAAAGGCACCTGATGGGAGATAATGTGTCGATCAGGATGATTAATCGTGATTAATTGAACGATCAGATAACACTGGCACTTATCAATGATCTATTGTGATGTATTTGTCCTCCAAGTGATAAGAAGAATAAAGGCCGCGTTCGGATGTAAAGGAAAAAAAAGTGATGTCTAATTCCTATAGTGTTTTGCCCTCTTTTTCCGTGTGCACGCTTACCGAACGACTAAACGAAGCCTTTTTTCAAAAAAGTTACACCCATGAAAGTTGTCGAAAAAAAGCAAAATAATCTATTTTTCAAGTTTAAAATAGCTAATACTCAATTAATTACGTGCTAATGATATTTTTTGTTTTGCGTGCAACATTATTTTTTTCGTCACTTTTTGCTTTTGTAGGAAACGAACGCAGCCAAAGAAATGTTCCTATTTGTATATCAGTTTGCTTAAACCGGTCTACTTTTCTCCAAGATACCTTTTAAAACTAAAAGGTGGCATTGTAGTTAAAAAGTAGTATCAATATAGTATATGGCTTACTGTTTTCAATATTTATTCATACAATTCCCATGGGACGAAGAAATTTGCAAATTCATTGAAGAACATACCTTCATGACTAGTCAAAAGATAATTTTTTCCACCGTATAATGGCTGTGCCAAATTTATATTAACATCATGACCTACAACTTTCTAAGAGCGAATGATTCTTTCCTGATAGCTTTTCTTATTGTGGCAATATTCCCGATATGGTAAGGTCAACCATACCTTATTTGTGCTAACTAATCACCATGGCTTGTTGTGCATCAGCGTTTTATTAAACTACTATAGTAAGATTTATATCTCTCTCTCTCTCACACACATTCCTCACTGGCTCCAATAGACCACAGGTATTGTTGCCTTCCAGCCGTATATACTCTGCTACCACAATCTCACCTGTTGCAACTACCCACTTTTGACGCTTTATTTCATCTTTCATATGCCACAACACACATTTCTCATTTTATTCTTCTCATCAAAATGTTTGCCAAAAGAACTTCCGCAATTAAAAATATCAATTACAACAGCCAAAGCAGCATTGCCGAAGCATATCATATATATAGTGTGTTTAACTGCATGTGTTGTCTACCAATGTCACGAGAATAGGACTTTTATAATCTCCTATGTATATTTTCTTCTTGTTATAAAACTGTTTGTTCCTTTTAATACAAAGATATGCAAGCCTTTTGCTTATTCCTGAAAAAGGTAACAGTTACAACCCTACGAGTAATTCATGACTTTTTCTTCTGAAACCGACTTTAGTTCAGAGGAGCGTGAACAACCAAAAGGTTATTAAAATGACATGACATTGTGTGTAGGGTGGAATCCAGCACTATACATCATCATGGGCATTGTGATTATGCAGTGTACCATGGTCCACGTAGACCATGCAATAAAGTTTATAAAAGAATCTGACGTCCTAATCTGCTTTCACCTTTCAGCCTTTCAGGCAGCAATCTAGCTACGCACAAAAGGGATGTCTCAAGAAAACGTGCGGATATTTTCTCATCAACCTAGCTAAGTAGGGTACCTTATCTTACAAGTACAGCTTATATAGTGTAGTAGAGTTTAATTATCAGCAAGCCAGACAGCAAGTGTTCAGCTAAAAGCAGGCGAATGCATGGTCTCTGAAGAAAGTCTGAATCTTGCTTGAGTGCAACAGTAGAGATGCTGTTTTCTGAAGAAAAAGTGAAAAGGGGAGACAGAGAAAATGTGATGGATTTCTGGCCCAGATGGACAGAGATTCGATTTGTTTGGCCCAGAAAGTTTTATGTAGTTCCAGAATGGTAGACCACCTATGAACTATCCATCCACATGGCACAGAAGTCTGTAAGGCCCAAGACTGCAAGAAAATAATGCCAGACATTATGCTCGTTTGCAGGCTTGCAGCTTGCAGGTTGCCGCTGCTCTGCATTTTCACTGCCGATTGCAGATGTTTAATTAGGCTGATTTTTCATATGGAAACATCTATTCGGCTAACGAGGAATTCATCTATTCTGCTCAGGGGTAGGAGAAGGTCTAGAGGCTGAAATTAATGGCAGCAGTTCGTGGTAAATATTATATATCCTGATAGCTTCTCCTTTCAAAAGATCCAACTATATATCTGTATCTTTACTACTTTCTGTAGGATTACAGATTAGGATCCTATTTATGTTCATCAGAGGTTTTGTGAGGCAACACTGTCAGTAGGATTCCTGTCTTCCAGAAAGAAGAAATAATTAATTGCAAGTAGATCATCAGTTGCATTCAGTTTCATACATACGAAAGAAACACAAACAATCTATAATTAACAAAGGAAGAAAGTCAGATTCAATAACAATTTTGCTCACCATAACGTGCATGGTGAACCAGTATAAAACATTAGAACCTTTTCACTTTGTAACGTGCACCAGTTCATAGGGAAAACTATTTTTGGGAGAATGCACAAAAGATTTGCGCATCATTTTCATAGGGAAAACTACATGTCCTAATTTCATTTTCTTCATTCCAGCAGCCCAGATTTGATTTTTGACTGAAATTCTGAAACTTGCTTGAGGGGGAAGTAGTAGCACTGAAGGTCTGAGCTCTGAAGCCAATGGAGATACTTCTCTGAAGAAGAAGAAGAAGAAGAAGAAGAAGAAGAAGAAGAAGAAGAAGAAGAAGAAGAAGAAGAGAGAGGGTCATGGTGAGGCTTCTTCTTCCTTCGCGGCGAGACTGTGTTTCACCTAAACTTTGATCAGCATTGCCATCTCGTAGAATCAACCTAGCACTGAAATTGCTTCAAGAGGTTAGCAATCCAGGAAATTATCCAGTAAAAATCAAATCTGTACCTGCAATGTCGCTCTCGCTGAACCGGGCAGCGGCCTCGCGAGCTTTTTGTTCGTATGAGTTTCTGTAAGCCGTTGTTTTTTTTAAAAAAAGAAAAAACATTGTCTCGTATATTAATAGAGAAAAAGACAAGGTTACAGTATTACATTCTAAGAAATGATGCAATCAGTAAAGAAAAAAGACCCATCACGCCACACGTTTACAAACAGACCCGTTGCTGAAGCGCAAAACAGAATCACAGGGCTAGCCCTCTTGCACTTGTGACGCACCGACACCGATGCACCCGTTGCAGTGCCACAACGTCGCATCCAGCCCCTGCGCCACTACCATTGTAGCCTCTGTGTCGCCGTCGCCGTGTCAAACTCCTCATTACCTTGCCGGTGCGAAGAGAGCCCGACTACCGTTATCCTTGTGGCTGTATGGCTTTGCTAGTTGTTGCTCACTCGACAACAAGGCAAGGAGAGGAGGAGTGGGTGGCCCGTGTCACGCTGCGTGGGACAACACGAGGGCTCTGGGGTTGTTTGTAATTAAGACATTGCATATTAGTACGAATTTAGGAAACAAGGAGTGTATGATGGCATTGCATGCGGTTTCGTCAGGGTTTGTACATTATATTGATCATATTGTTAGCTGTTTTTTGCACTTTCCCGGCACAAACAATTTCGCTCCAAAAAATTTCATTGTTTTTATCTCATTTTTGAACTTAGCAAAAAGTATTAAGAATGGTGAACATTTGTTCAAAATTTATTTTTTTATGGGCCAAAAATTTTGAATATATCATTCCCCCCTAAAAATTTCGCCATACATAAGAGCTAAGAGGTCGAAAGAACAGGAGAGGAACTCTAAACCCCTCCTATTTTCAGTTTCTGGATCCGCCCCTGGAAGATGTATCTTGATTGATTGATTAAGCTCGTAATTAATTACGGAGTATTCGACATATTCCTTTTGGTTTGATTGCTTTGTTCGTTAATTGCATTATTTAATGTAAGTATGTAATTAACCACGAAATTAATCAAATTGATGAATGAAGTATTGCATCCGAGAAGGAACAGACCCCTTGGGGCTTATATGAGCTGAAAAATCGTTCGTTGTTGGGCCATTACTGCCTTTTCGCTCACCTCCGTGTGTTACAGCAATCAGCCCATCATTGTTAGATGCAGCAGGCAGATTAACAAAACTAATGTGTGCCTCTTTAATTGCCCTCCCCGTATGACGTATCACGTAGCTAGATACCCCGCGAATTGCCGCCGAAATCCGAATGAAAGACATAATATGGATAAGTAAGGGAAATTTCAGAAATTAATAAAAGATCATATAATTTTCAGAATTTTTCATGAAAGATAATGAGTGGAAATGCACGTAATGAGATGGGTAATGAGATGTGTAACCTATTATTGTAACCATAGTATAATGAGATGCACGTAGTGACATTGTGAAAATGCATGCATCATACTAGGGGTTGTTCGTCTGTGTTTAGCAAATTGGTAAAAAAAAACAACGAGAAACATTATTAATATGTGATTAATTGACTATTAGGTATTTTAAACATCATTAGCTACATAGTCTAGAGCCTACAGATAAGTATATATGTAACCTGCCTACAGGCTAAATACACTTCCGTGAAAAATTTACGCAGACATCCAAATTCCAAACAAGCAACATATATTGATATAGAGTTATATTTAGACTCGACCAAAAGCTTTCATGCAAATGCGAAGCCAGAAATTCATCTGAACTTGCAACCAAGAGTTATAAAAAGTGTCTCTCAGTACGTTGAGATGATGATCTCAAACCCACCACGATGCAATCCAAATGCATGATGTCGAAATCCATGAGTTGTGTAAAGTAAAGAACCTTCATTGATTCGAGGAACCGGCCAGGCCATGAAATCAATCACATCACATCGCATCACGTCCTCATTTGAGTGGTGGTGGTTGATATACTAGAGCGTAGGCTTGCCCATTTCGCGTATACGTAGTGGCATGGAACGCCGGACAGTAGGTGCTCTTCGACCGTGAGAAGTAGTAGGTGCTCTTGCTGCTGCTGCTTCTGTAAGCATTGCTGCTGCTGCTGTAAGCATTGCTTCTGCTGCTGCTGTAAGCATTGCTGCTGCTGTACATCCCGTTCTGCGGCACACTTTTGTCGTAATTCCAGCTGGAGATATTCTCCCTTGTCTTCGAACATTAGAGAGAAGGCGTCGGCTCAATCAGATCAAAGAAGGAAACTGAATGCATATTCTTCCTTGTCATGCACAAAGATAAAGTCATGTATGCATTCTAACGTCACCTACAGATTTTCAGACACGAATGAAAAAATTAATTTTATGGCTAGCCTGGAAATCGTGAGACGAATCTTTTGAGCCTAATTAAGCCGTTATTAGCACATGTGCATGTGGGTTACTGTATCACTTATGGCTAATCATGGCCTAATTAGACTCAAAAGATTCGTCCCGAGATTGCCATCCAAACTGTGCAATTAGTTTCTTTTTTTATAATATTTTATTTATGTGTCCAAAGATTTGATGTGATGTTTTTGGAGAAAATTTTTTAGACTAAACAAGGCCTTAGTTTCCAATTTTTTTTCGAAAAACATTACATCGAATCTTTCGACACATACGTAGAGTATTAAATATTGATTAATAAAAAAAACTTATAGCATAGTTTGCCTGGAAATCACGAAACGGATATTTTGAGCCTAATTAGTCCATGATTAGCCATAAATGCTATAGTAACCCACATGTGCTAATGATGGTTTAATTAAGCTTAATAGATTCGTGTCGTGGTTTCCAGACGAGTTATGAAATTAGTTTTTTCATTCGTGTTCGAAAACCCCTTTCGACATTCGGTCAAACGTTCGATGTGACAAAAAAAATATTCATTTTGTAAACTAAACAGGGCCTTAGAACACAATAAAATCTCAGTTAGTATCAAAATTTTTTTATTACTTACTAGCTCCTTCCTTTATTTCACCTTATGCAATAAAATTCTCTCTAACAAATGCTAATAAGAGACTCCGAGCCATTTTCATGCATAACAATTGTGTTCTCTTTCTGCTCTCTCTTTTCCACTCACCAAATAAACTTATGTGACAACAAAGAGTCAGCTAGTAAATACTATTGTACATGCTTTTGCTATAATATAACAATATTATTTGAAATAAATCTTACATACTAGAAATTTTTATTACAAATGTTCCAAAACCAAAAATTTAAAATCACTCTTTATAAATATTGAAACAGTAATTGTATGTTGAATATGTGATCAATTTATGAATTATAATCATTTAAATTAAATAAAAAGTTGACAATATTACAACTTGCTAATTATTAATACGAGCTTTCAAAATAGTAGCAGTAGTAATAGTAATAGGATACACAAAATAGCATATATTTTATATCTAATTAACTCCAAAATTCATTATTTTTAAATTATGGGAACTCAAGAGACTACGATATTCCCAGTAGCATGCTTAGAGTCTAAAACGAGCACAACTTCATCTTTGTCAATTCATAGATTCATTAAATTATGAAAAAAATCTAAGTAAAGAGTATATCGTATTTCTAATAGCATGCTTTATTTAATATAGATTCTCCATAGAATTCTGGTCACGATAATATGATCTGTCTAACTCTCACGACCCAGAAAATAGTTAATTAATAAATTATTTGTTAAATGTATTTTTGAGAAGGTAAAATTCAAAGGAAAAATTAGGTTAAAATTTATGAAACATTTTCAACATGAAAATGAACAATATAAAATTTTATTAAATACTTTAAGTGCTAAAGTATTTTATAGATTTTTATAATATTTATTTGATCCCTGGAAGTATTTTAAATCAATAAAACATAATTTTGGCAATTATTCAAATGAAAAATAAATTAAAAAACCCTTCAAAGTCTTTGGGCAGAATCCGGCCCGTTTCTCTCTTTCCCTCCCCTCCTAATCGGCCCAAAATCCATCTCTTTCTCTCTCTCAGTCTGTCTCCCTCTCCCTCTGTTTGGGCCAAGGCCAAGCCGAATCGGCGTGGACCACCACCTGATTTGGGCTGCAGCCGCCTGGGCCGGCCCAGCTCCGAGCGGCGGGTCAAACGTGAGCCGCACGTGCGTCGTCATCGTCTTCCTCCCGCCGGCCGCCACCATTGCCGGGAGGGCAGAACTCCGCCGCCGCCGGCCGATCTCGCATATCTTTTCGAAAAAAAAACAAAAATCGAATCCTCTCCTATTCCTCATCAATTCCCCCATATTTTCCCCATTCAATTCGGTCTTAAACCGACGAATTTAACCCTCCTTTTTACTCCGGCCATCTAATGGCATAAACCGACGTCGATCTCTCTCCTCCTCTGTAGTTTCTTCCAATTGAATGAGGGGAATTAATCCCCTTATCGTCCTCTTCAATCCACACTAAAAATACCCATAAATACCTATCTTAAATCGCCGGATTTAAATCATCTTTTATCCTTCTCTCTCTTTACCGTACCGTTTCCTCTTCTCCCTCGGCATACGGCCCTATAAAATCCATCCCGGAGGTCACCATCGCCCCTCTTGCATGAAAGTTTATTCATAATGTCCATTATTTAGTACACGAAGGTATATGTATAAGTAGCTTACTGAATTAGCATAGTTGTTCGCTCTCAGTGTCACCGAGTTGGCAGGGTTGGTTTTCCTCCCAGCGAATCTACCGAGGACTTCTTAACATCACCCTGTGCGCCGTTGGCGGTGCTGATCTTCGTCTGCTTCTAACAATACAATGGAGATGATTCGATCAGCTTAACGAATAAAAGTATACTAATTTGAGTATATCGTACTGAATATTTTTGATCAAGGTGGTGATCACGAACCACGAGGAGGAGGAGCTGATGCATGTTATTGTTCAAGCTGGCGACGTTGTCTGCGGTGAAGGCGTTTGAGCCAGAAGCGGATGCTCTTATTGATGTCCTTGAACTTGTCGGCTTGGAACGCGATGAACAAGTCTCCCCGGCAGCAAGACTCGACGATCTCGTGCGCATCCTGAAGGGCCTTGTTGAGCGCGTCGAGCGTACCCTTCGTTGTCGACGTCGCCTTGCCGTTTTTCAAGATGCGGGTGACTTCCCGCGCTCGCTCGGCGAGCTCCTGGCACTCGGTCTTGTTCCGGCGGGTCGCCATCGCCAACGAGGCGATCGTCGTCGCGAGCTTTAAAATCGCGCTCATGCTCACGCTCAAGGTGCTCACCAGCTCCATGAATAACGAACGGTGCGCTCGCGTTCAAGAAGAATAACAGAAAATTAGGATGCTAGCTACTTCCTTGCTCTGTTCTTCGAGTCTTATAGTTTCATTTTTTTTTGCTAGTTAAACAATTCGAGACTTTCCGTTTAGATGAGGACCGTGCGTAGCGCAGTGGGTGCTACGGTGCTGCAAACCAACAACCTGCGTTCGAATTCTAGCGAGCGCACTCATTTTTTCTTAATTCAATCGGTATGGAAGTCCTTCCTTCCTACCCAACCTTTCCGTTTAGATATTACAATTTTGCAGTCAATGGTTTCGATCCAAACGTCTGTTTTTTCGCGTGGTCAATTTTCCATTTTGACACGTAAGAAGCAACATTAAATGAAGATGGATCTACTTTCCTATACTTGTCCTTGTCCCGGTTGCGTGCCACGGTATTTTTTCTCGCTGGTTGGCCAAATTGTCACCAGATGACTTTAATTTCCTATCTCAAATTCACTGCTACAGAAATGATTTCTGCTGGCGTTTGGGAATTATTTTTTATGGCGGCTACAACGCGAAACCGCCGGCGCAAAAAAGGGGGGGGGGCTGCTATGAACCGCTAGCGAAAACCTGTCTTCGCTGGCGGCCAACGTAAGATGGCCGCCAGCGAAAGACGACTGTTTTCGATGGCGGTCGTCATAAGAAGCTGCCAATAAAAAACAGAGATCTTCGCTGGCGGCTGACACCCTCCAGCCGCCAGCGAAGATGGAGAAATCTATGCTGGCGGTCAATATAATGCGTTGCCAGAGATTTTATTTTTTCGCTGGCGGTTCGACACAAACTGACATATGTTGACAGCCAGGGAAAAAAACTGAAACTATATAAGGCTAGCTACTAGGCTTGGCAACAGGGCGGGTCGGGGCCGAGTTGGAGCGGAACGCCC
>CM002478.1:19355629-19396904 GCA_000325765.3 Leersia perrieri
TCCGGCGGCGCACGCCCGGCCGCCGCCTGCGCGCCGCGGCCGCCTCCACCTCTTGGACTCTAGATCTTCTCTTGGAGAGAAGAAAGATGGGAGAAGAGAGAAAAATGAGAGGGAGAGGGAGAGAGAGGGGGGAGAGAGACGGAGAGTGAGGCTAGGACTTGTGTGGACCTGGGGCGCGCGCGCGAGAAGATCTACTTTTAGTCCCGGTTGGTGTTACGAACCGGAACTAAAGATCGCCGTCGTCCTGCCATCGTCTGGCATAAATAAAACCCATGCTAAAGATGAATTTTAGTCCCACTTCATATTTAAAAATCTTTTTTTGTTGCGGATTTTGTTGAACCGTGGCTAATGTTGATTTTGGGCCATCGTGCAAAGATCGTTTCTCCAGTAGTGTTTTCGTTGAATAAAATGTCCATTGTTTCACTTTGTATCAGGTGTAGCTTTCACTTTTTATTGGATACATTAATATGAGTTTCATTTTACACCGAGTTATCATCAAAATGTACATTATTTCTCGGCTTTGTTATCTCCCTCTGTAATCCTCGTTCTGGCTTTACACTGACCTCTGATTTGAACATTTCTTGCATCAGCAATTCCCCCATGGACAAATGTACGTTGCAGAAGAAACTTCCCCACAATAATGGACATACTTTGTGCAGTGTAGACAATAGTAAAAAAGATGATAGATAGCTGCAAGTTGCATTTGAAATAACCTTCTCCATAAGGCTATTCATTTGAGGAATGAACCCTTTTTTCCCAACTCAATCAGCATCATCTAATGAAATCTCCAAAAAGGGTAAACAACGGAAATGTAACCTTAGAATATCATTCCGGGCCATACATACACTTTATTCAAACTTATTATTACTCACTCGTGCAGAGCGTCTGACGAGCATTCAGAATTACAATATGAAGCAAACATGATGGACTTAGACTTGGCTCCACAGACATGCAGAACACAAAAATTACAATACGGTACAGACTCGATCACACTACAACAGAATTCGGTGAAGCTAGGAATGGACGGATATATATATATCAAAGCTGAATTTGTTCAAGCAAATAATTAAACGCAGTTGACATGATATCTAAACCCCCCATTCCAATTCCTCCCAAATGCATGATGTCGAAATCCATGTGTTATGTGTATGCAGCATCACGTAGCCCATGGATTTCAGGATGCCCAAAATATGCAAGAAAAATGAAGTTTCGATCCGCTCGGGAAATCATGCAGTACCCTTTGTACTCGATCACCTCGACCGGCGCTCGCCGCCGCCGCCGCCACGATTCTTTCGATGTAGCTCGCTCGCCGCCGGCCGCCGTCGCCGTCATCATCATCAAGCACTAGCCGGAGCTCAGATGCTCGCATGGCTTTCCTCCGTGCACGAATTCGTGGATCACATCACATCACGGAGCAGGAGGTCGGATCGTCCTCCATGGAGTACTGGTGGTCAGGGTAGAAAGGGACGCCGCCGGCGTCGCCGTGGTGGTGAAACTGCGGCTGCGGTGGCGGTGGCGGCGGCGGCGGCGGCGGCGGTGGTCCGGCCGCCTTCTTGCCTCTCCTCCGTTTGCCGCCCTTCCAGCCGTTCTGCTGTCCGCCGCCATTGTTCAATCCTCCCCTTTTGTTGTTGTTGCTGACATTTTTGCCGGCGCCGCCGTTCATCCATCCTGCCTTGTTGTGGCTGCCATTAATCTTGCAGGCGTTTATCTCCCTCTACATCGAATAGTGGAGAGGATAGAATAAAATAAAATTAAATTGGTCAGCTCAATCGGCTAAAGAGAAAAAGAAATCTAGAAGTAATTTAGATCGTGTTGAAGCCTTTGCAAGAAACGACTTTTTGTTCTTTAAGTAGCAGTAGCTTCTCCGAAGTAAATATCGAAATTAATTTCATTAAAAAATAACTTACAGAGTTGTTTATTGCGCGGCGGTGATCATGACCACCGGCGCTGGCGCCGGCGACGGCGAGGTGGTCAATCTTCTTCTCAATCCGGGCATTATTCACAGCTTGGCAGTCAATCTTCATCTCCAAGCTGGCACTAATGGCGATCTGGAGGTCAACGAGGCAATTATTGATCCTCCCGTTGACGTCGTCAATCTTCCCTGCAACCCCGTCGCTGCCGACGATCCTCTGCATTCTGGACACCATCCCCTCGCCGCCGGCGCCGTCGCCGCAAGACTCGACGAGCTTGAGCCCGTCGCCGAGGGCCTCGTTGAGTCGGCGAAGAATCCTCGCCGTCGCCGACGACGCCGTGTTCTTCTTGTAATTTGTTAGCACGGCGGCGACCTCGTTTGCTCGCCGGCCGAGCTCCTGGCACCTCGCCTTGTTCCGGCGAGCCGTCTTCACTGCTTTGATGATCGCCGCGATTACCTTTGGTGTCGCGCTCACGATGCTGCCCACTGGCTCCATCTTTGATTTGGTTTGTTGGTTTGATAACCAGCTTTGCAGTGGAGGTGCTCGATTTTTGTGGTGCTCTTGTGAATTAGCAGTTGTGAGTTGGAACAAGGGGGAGTGTGGGCGCTGGGCTTATTATCGTGGAGGCAATGACGATGGCTGGCAGAACGTGTTGACGGCGGTAACGGCAAGCACCACTAGCTCGGGACGAGATCATATGATGATGCTTTGGAGTTTCTTTGAACGCTATGTAGACTTGTTGCCATTTCTCTAATGGAAATGGAAGGGAGATGCCCTCTTTCTCTAAAAAAATGATGATGCTTTGGAACTCTAAGAAAGGTTCATTTTATGCCTTCAAACTAATTTTTTCTAAGTAAAATGCATAACCTTCTAAGCTATTTTGTAGACGTATTTAACACCTCAAAGAATATATTAAGAATGTTTTAGTTTACTCTCTAGATGTATTTATCTCATCGGTTACCCACCGTATATGTCATGTTTTGCACTAAAATTTAATAGGATTGATGGAGGGGAGCGTATACAGATTCCTGATGTCAATAGAAAAGAAAAATCGAAATGATGGGTGAACAAAATAATTAGAGGCTGATAAGATGATTTAATAAAATAAAATAATTCAATAAACTAAAATCCATTGCCATAGTACAACAAATAAGACAACGGTTCTATCCAGATTTATTATACTAAGACATGTCATGTTTTAGTTCAAATGCTTATATTTTTTAAGATTGCAGTTGAACGGCTATTGTACGTGTTCAAGGAGAGTGTTGTAAGAGTAACGGAATATTCCTCTCCGTCCAGTCGCGGGTGAGCTACTGAGCTTACTGAGGACTGGTAGTCAACGACTCAACGGTCAATGGGCTCTGAAACGCGGTGGTTAGTTTGGCTGGTTGCTTCACCGCGGTTTCGTGGGAAAATTTGCAAACTGATTAGGAGATGGACGTACAGTGAAGACGATCGATTGGACTGAATGGCTTAATCTGTACTTTAATATCAACTCTATTTCGTCTTTTGTCATAGGAGTGTTCAGTGCAGTGGAGGAGCTTGCCTAATCTAGCAATAATCGAGTCTCCCGAACTTCCTTAGAAATCTGTATGGAGCTAACCATTTCTTGTTATAAAAAGCTGTACCTGTACGTGGTGACATCTCACCACCCCAACACGCTACTACGTACGGTACTGTATATTCAAGTGATATGCAATAGTCACTTGACGTTTTTATATTTGTATTTTTAAAAAATAGAGAATTATTCTGCACCAAGGTGATATGGTTGGACTTGTAGTCAAAACTCAAAAGGTGTGCGTAGGCATTCACCCTGTATTTCTAAGAAAAAAATCTATCTAATTCATATTCGCTAAAACTAAAACTCCTTTAATTCGTCTACTGTCGTAGAATCTGATAAGAGCATTCGTATTTATGACTAACTAGGAAGGAATGCGCGGGAATCTTGTGCTTTAATTTTGTTTAATGAAGTATAAACCACCTTTATCTCGATTTCATCTAAACTGTCCTAATTTATCATTGCTAATCATCACCGTATTAAAGGATATCTTTCAAATAGAGAAAATTACACATCTATACGACCAAATTAGGCATAAGAACAAACAACACCAAGATTTTTATACACACTCTATAGCAGGGGTTGATTATAAATATTTTTAAAAATACCACTTTTGTTACTTGTTAAAATCGGACATGTTACTCTTTTCCCCAACTCTGTCACATCAACGTGCTCCCCAAGATCCACCTATATTATTGGTTCCACTCAGCCTCCCAATTGATATATGCATCAGGCTCGCCTTAGTAAGATTCATTGTTGAAGCACTCGTTGAAGTCCACATTAGGGCGCTAATTAATCTATTGCTAGCACACTCGTAGAGGACCGCCTCAGTGAGAAATAACTCCAAATATTTAATTATTTTTATAAAATATATCTAAGTCATGGAATAAATCATAAAAAATTGCATTCCAAAAATAATGATACATGCACAATTATGCCTAAAGAATTGCTATGCCTATTGTGCGGCCAATATTTCGAGCAACCAATTGCTATGCCTAAAGAATTGAAAGATGGTGGTGGGAGATGTGTAGAGATACATATGCAGCTCATTATTGTATCACTTGGCTAGCTCTAATGAACTACTCCTTCTGTCCCATGATGTAGCAATTAGGATGGGAGGGGATTTGGCCCCTTCTAAGAGGGGTCATATCTACTCATAGGTTACTAAAATTTTTAGGACATAAGTAGTAAAAAATTATCAAGGTTCTAATACTTTGGTCCATCCAACGTGATCTTGAATTGAAAGATTGTCTTTAACTACCATAGGAAATGGCGTGCGCTGGCCGCTGGCTAATAGAATACTTACGTACGTACAAACGGGGCAGCAGGGAAGGGTGAAGAGGGTTCATTTAGTTCTCTTTAGATCTAACTGGTTTTAATTATAATATTAACCAACCTAGCATGAAAATAGGAGAGGAGCAGTAAAAAAAAAAGAGAGGTCTACGCACCCATGCAGGAATCGCAGGCTGATCGGTCGAATACGTACGTACATAAGTTTGTTTCTTTGGTGTTTTTTATTTTTTTAGAAAAATCCAACAGACAAAATTATTGGATCCAATCGCATGACCACTGATCGGTCGAATACGTACGTACGTATACATAAGTTTGTTTCTTTGGTGGTTTTTATTTTTTTAGAAAAATCTAACAGACAAAATTACTGGGTCCACCGATTTAATTCTTTAATTTGTTAGAGCGTCATTTGGCGGCTTAGGAGTGTTTATACGATGTTTAATAGGCTTATATGGCGGCTTGGGAGCATTTGTAGGATATTTAATGAACTTTTAGTATATAATAGATAGATATTTTTTAATGGTAGATAACATACATGTCGATATGTACAATGTGATACTAATTTTGTTAATTTTTATGATGCATAGACCTAATTTTTGAAAGTGTTGTAGTATGTGTGCTTATACGGTAGTGTGGCTGTGTTGGTGGTATCTTCGTCCATACTATGTAGAAATGTTTTATAAAAAACTAGTATGTATTTTGCGAATGAATGGAGTAACATATTAATGTCACTGCTCACCATCTCTACTAAAAAAAAATTACTTTTAATAGGATGTCACTACTCAGGACATGTTTGCAACTATGGGTTTTAATAGGACGACACTTCTCAGGCCGTGTTCGCAACTATTGTGTGTTAGCCGGCAGATTGCATGTTTAGAATAGCACGCTTTTCAAACTAAAACGATGTTTATTTTTTTGCAAAATATCTATAAAGTTGTTTTTAAAAATTAAATTAATCTATTTTTAAGTTTAAAACAGCTAATATGGAGCACTTAATTAATATTACTTTCGTTTCATAATGTAATGGTTTTGATATTTTTGCTTGTAACATTTGGCCGTTTTATTCAAAAAATTATGCTAGCATTAATTATTTTATTTATGCCTAATTTTATCATCAAAAGTATTTTAAACACGGGCTAATCCTGTATTAAATTTGTACAAAATTTTTAAATAAAACGAATTATCAAATGTTTCTTTTTTGACACCGAATTATCAACTGTTAAAAAAAGTCGAAACCATTATGAAACGGAGGGAGTAACATACTAATCACTTGCCCCGTTTTACGTGCCCATTCAGCCCAAACTACCAAAGGCAGTATCGATCATGGCCTCAATTGCCATTCGATTTTAAAACTCAAGTGAGCCTGAGGAGATAGGCTTCAAAGTGGAATGGGCTGCAATTCCGTCTCAAATTCCCGGCCCATACAGAAGGTTGTGCCAGATTTATGCCCATCCAGACGATGGCCTCGTCTGGATTTGCCACGTAATCGTCTCACCGGTTCGCCGTCTTGCCCCGGTGGCCGGTGGATGCGTCCCGTCGCCGGCGAACCGCGGAGGCCGCCGCCGGTGCTCGATCTATGAAGCGGAGCGCCTCGGCGGTTGAGGAGCTCCCTGAGCCCTCGATCGTGACGCCCCCACCCGTCCCGGCGGCCGCCGGCCGCCGGATCCATCAGCTGCCGCAGCAACGGCGGGCACGACGAGGTAGGTGCGCGAGCTCAATTTCGTCTTTCCACCGCTCTACCCACCAGCATCTGTGGAAGGCGCGTGGTATGCGCCATGGAGAGAGTCAAGAGTCAAGACGCGGGGAGCGACGCGGAGGTGTTCGGAGAAATGCCGCACCGGCAATTTGGCAGAGACCGTGTTCGTAGAGATGGCGATCTCCATCAAATCCACAGTTTTCGATCCAATGAAGGGGTCGTTCACCTCACCTGCAAGTCATAGTGGAGTCGACGCGCTTCAAGCAAAGGAGTTCGGCAGTCGGGATCGCTAGCTGTTAGCGATAACTGGTAAGTCAGTCTCGCATAACCCAAGCACCTTTTTTGTTTGTTTGTTATTTGATCTTCACGACAAAAATCTGAACCCAAATTCGATGGAAAAAAATATATTATCATGTGGGGATTCTTATTAAATTCTAGATGGATATTAAATAGACTTCGGCGCATTTCTTTTTGGAAAGTGAAATGAAGGTTTCGTCTGAAAAGTATGAGTTGACAAAGAAGGCATCTAGAAACGGTTTTAGCTTTCCTTCCTTCAACTTGAGATCGACCTACCCAAACCGTGTTGGGATTTGGGAGACTGAGCACACGATGGCAATGTGATGTATCTCTACAGACCATAGCTACAAACCATTCAGTAGTTCCATCTTCCATGCATTGCTGTAACTCTTAAGTTTCTTGGAACTTCCAGCCAAGCACTGTTTTGTGAAGATAAATACATTTTGTCAAGTTCCTTTGTCAAAGGAAGATTACACGAGTCTTCTTGCCCTTCCCTCACCTTATAGGCTGTCTTCTCCACAAGACGAAACACACCATTTTCTTGTCCTTCCCTCATCTTTATATGTTGGTTTTCTCTACAAGGCGAAACAAACCTTCATCATTCTTTTCATCATTAGAACTTCCTTTTCATCCAACCTCTGGGTCTCCAGGCAATGTCTCTACCTAGGAATCATAATCAGGAGGCACATGACAGTGGGGCCGAACGATTGTGCCGATCACCTCCTGCGAAGCGACCACGGTGCTCCTGCAAATTTGAGTGAGCTCACTCGTACAATCTTTGCCCCTCCTATCTTTAGGTTTTCCAAAAAAAAAAAAAAAAAATCTATACAGGCAGGACGTTTTTCTCCTCATTCAAATGCGCTTTATTTGTTATCAAAACTTAGCATTCACAGGGAGTTTAGTTGTTCATTCCGTCATTGCAAATAAATTAGCAAGTCCATTTTTCTTGGGTAGCAACATGCATGTGTGTAGTCCATTACTTGTCCCTTTTATTTTATATAAATTCCTCCAGGAAATTAGAAAACATGATAGATAGCTGGAAGGTGCTTTGGAATTTGAAACAAAAATTTCCATTAGCCTATTAAGTTGAGGAATGGACCTTTTTTCTTCTTATTCCTCTTCCAACAAATGATAGTGACAGGCAGATAGAGACACTTGAGGAGATGCGAAGAATGCTGCAGGGGCAAAACGCGAAGATCGAATCCATGCATAGAGAGAATCAAGAACTCAGAGAGAAAGTTTCCTTCCTAACGGCGGTAATTGTTTGTTCTTCATTTTCACTACCTAATAGTAAAATGCATGTTTAAGCCTAATGGTTTGGAAAAACTTTTGTGCCATATGGCACCAATTAAATATGCCTATTTGTTGGGGACCCCTAAAAGTACTTTGTTGGAGAGTCATTGGATTGTTCTGTGCTTAAGAGTTAAGAGGCAAAAGACATGCATGACTTCAGAAGTAGGAGTTAATCATTTAAAACTTAAGAATTAATGGTGTACCTCCTTCTTAAGATATGCTCACTGACACATACATCCATTACTTTGTTTTTTTTTCAAACTAGGTGTTTTATTATTATTGCAGATGAACTTGCTTTTCATGTTTGTAACTTGTATCTTTTAAATTTTGTTGATAGGATATAACCAGACTTGGTGGTTACCTTCAGCAATCCCCAGTCACTAGGTTGGTAACCTTTGCATGATACCATGAGTTTCTCTCTCCTTTTTTGGATTAAAAGTTTTAGAATTGTACATTGAAATAGCATCGTAGCTTCTTTCTTCTGAAACATTGAGCTATTGATCACTCTAATGTTTGTGCTATGTTAACTAATGCTATATGTGTACAATAAATTGATGCACGTTAAAATTTTCATTTCCAGTTCCATATATTATGTTAAAATTCACCTCTATAAACTGACATAATGCATATTTTTGTCTAGAATATACAACTTTGTCTAACTATATCGAAATTTATATAATTGTAAAATGTTCTGCAATACTGTAGCTGCTTTTGTACTGCTTACCTTCCCTTTTCCCTTTGCTACACCAGTTGTTAATTAAAGTATAGACTTCATCCTTTGCTTGGAAGTCATACATGACGCTCATTCATCAAATCTCAACTGATGGTCTACAGTAAGAGTTCAGGTTCTTGAACATTTACTAGTTACCAACTTCAATACAAAAGGAGGTGACTGAATAAATAGTGAAAAAACCTGCAGGTGTCAAATTACAGAATTTATTCGCTGCAAACCTTGATGCTATTGCACATGCTTTCTTCACTGAAGGTTCCAGCAATCCAGCTACTCTATTAGTCTCCAATTCTTTTCCCACTTCCTTCTTGCTTTGAAAATAAAAAACATGTCTTGGTTGGCTTTCTTGGTAATGGAGGATAACATGACTTGGTGAAAGGTCTCATCTTACTTGCTTGATTAAGTACCTTGGATTTCCATATGGAATCTCTAGTGACAAAAGGATTGAACCTTGAGGGCTGAATAATTGCCATTCAAGCAGAGTACCGGAAAGTTAATAAAATTGCCTGTAGTTCCAAAAAGTCAATATCTGAAGTACCTGAAGAATTGCTACTATTTATCCAGCTGAAGTACTTTAGCCTACCTCCCAAGTAAAGTAAGAAGTTTCATTTCATATGTTAATCATGATTCCTGTCTGATGATGCTCATATGTCCATTGTGCTGTGTTAGATCTCACTGTTTCTTTGTGTAATTTATATAAGTAGCTACCATTAACTTACATTCACTATACTATTTATATGACTTCTTTTCTCTATTTTCAGGATATTATCTGATCAGAATTGCAGTATGCCACTTTGACTACAATTTGTGAATTCATGCAGTAACAATAAGTACTCAACACACAAAATTGAAGCAGATGATGGGACCCCCCTTAAGGTAGCCATATACGACCATAACAGCGAGATCTTGGCTTGTGAACCATTTTCTTCAATGAGAGTTCACATTGTAGCAATTCACGGTGACTTTGATGATGATCATAAAGGCCAATGGACTGAAGAACACTTTCGTAGTAAAATAGTAACTGGGCGACCTGGGAAAGAATACTTATTAGCTGGTAAGACTTATTTTAGGCTCCAAGGTGGTGTGGGTTATCTCAATAGTGCCAAATTCCAAGACAATTCCAGTTTTGTTCCAAGCAAAAGGTTTAAGTTGGGGGTCATGGCTGCTGACGAAAGAATCTCTCAAAGAATTCAGGAAGGAGTAACTGAATCTTTTGCTGTAAAGGATATTCGGGGATACTGTGAGTTAATTTTATTTTTTTCTAGTATTAGCACTTATTTTCCTCATTTGTGCTTCGCTTGAAAACAAACAAGTCTATATGGATTATATCTGCCATGCACAATCATTTTGCCTTAGGAACGGCACCAACAGAATCAACAGTAACATCAATTGGTGCTGATGGTAACTAATGAACTTGTTTCATGTTGGTTATTTTCTTTGAATTTCTATCCTTTAGGCTGTAGTTGTGTAGCGACTCTATGCTGGGCATTAGTATTCCCACTGAATCATATGGTGGGGAAGAAATTATGTCATTCCCGCATATGGTGCACTCTTTATCCTAAAGTTTCTCGTAAAGTCTAAAGTACCCTGCCATTTCAATCGACATGTGATCCATCCAAAGTGCAATAAAGTTAGTTTTCCTTTGTTTATGCTGGAAAAATTCTGCGCCATGTAAGGATAGTCTACTGAAACTTTATCGTCATCCACTATTTTTAAAAAAACCTTTTCATCCATCAATATTTTTTAAAAGAAACAAGTCCAAGGCAACTGCATTAGTTGTAATACAGAGGCTGTTGGAATTGCTTCTTTCATAGTGAATGCAAAAATTGATATCTGGTATCTTTCTTTACAGCAACAAAAAAGAATCTCAATCCATCCCCATGTGATGCTGTACACAAACTGAACAAAATTGCAATGAACGGCGACAGACATACTAGAGAAGAATGGCATCAAGACGGTGGAGGATATTTTATGTTTCTATGATAGAAGTCCTGAAGATCTGCGTAAAGTATGATAATGCTTTTTTTTGTTCGTTCTCTGATATGTTCTTACTGCTACAATCTGTCTAATATCACCATGTGTAGATTCTGGGAAAGATTTCTGACCAAGATTGGGACACAATCATTAGTCATGCTCATAGATGCACTCCAAGGCCAGGACTTTACTCTAGTTGCATACAAGAGAGGACTGTGTCTGACGGACATCAGACATTTTCTAGAAGCAATGGCAGTTGTTACCTTAAGGGATCATGCTCAGAGCAACCAAGCTCTACGTTGCAAAGTAAGTGTGGTATAGCCTCTTATCAGTAATTGGATTGTGCCCATTGTGCCTTCATGGTTTGGTGCGAAAATAAGTTGGTGAATGCATTTTTGTTTGTGCCTTTTTCATGTGGGTATCACAATCCTAATTTACTGGTTCCATGAAATCTCACAGAACAGTTTGACTTCCAAGTAGTATTCCAGCAAACTTCTTCAGCGTGTAATGGACTTCAATCTGGTGCATCACTAGGGAATCTGCCAAGTACGTCGAACCAGAGCATGACACCCCATGGTAATTGGCTTTTTCTTTGTAGTGAATATAGTTTATGTTGATGACTTCCATAGAAAACCTACAGTTCAATTTTATTCTAATGTTCCACAGAACTTCAGAGCTTCGAAGTTTCCAATGAGCAAGTTTCTTCCAAAGGAAATGAAGGCATTTCAGTTCCATCCATGCATAATAAAAACAATACCTTGGGAGGGTCTAGCACACAGCGGCAGTGTACAACATCTGACGGTAATAACTTAAATGTTGAATTATTTTTTCTTCACAATTTTTTTCAAAGAATAGTTATGACATTTGCATACCCTCCCTTTTTCTGCTACAACAGGGAACGCACTCTTACCCGGTGATTCATCCACGGATGATTATACCAAAAAGTATCTGGCAGAGTTGGAAAAAGCTCTCTATGGGGATAAGTCGTCGAGTGACTTTGATTTCTATGAAGATTGTTGGGTAGGTTCCTGCAATGCAGTGGAGAATAGCGCCGGACTTTCATCTGTCAATGAAGCACATAATATTTACAATGGAGGATTTTCGGCTGCCAGTGAAGCAGGTAGTGTAAGCTATGGAGGACTTTCACCTGCCGGTGAAGTAGGCAGTAGAAGATACATAGGCCCTATTCGTTTCGGAGGATTTTCACAGGAACTTTAGAGGAACACTGGTGATAGGATTTTTTCCTTTTCCTTGCATTCGGCTAGCAAAAATGAATCAAAGGAAGAACACGGGAAGATTTCCTATACTGTTGATTCCTTCATGAAAACGCAGGAAAAAATCCATCCACTCCAACCTCATTCTTTTGTTTCCTTTTGAGTCAAATGAGGCAATCAGCCACTAATAACCATGCCATCAATGAAGAATGGAGGAAGAAGAGGAGGAAGATGGAGGAAGAGGAACAGCGGTAATGAACCACTAACCCATCAATTGACGACGACGAACGCCGGCATCGACGCCGACGGGCGGATCGAGGCCGGAGCGGTCGCACGAAGGCCGACGCCGGTGGATCGAGGCCGGCGCGGACGCGCAGAGGGCGATGGCGGCCGCGGACCGACGCCGGCGCGGACGCGCAGAGGACGACGGAGGGCGGCGGATCGACGACGGCGGCGGCGAATCGACACCGGCGCGGACGCGCGGAGGTCGACGGCGGTGGATCGAGGCCGCTGACGGCAGCAGATCGACGCCGCGCGTGGACGCGCGGAGGCCGATGGCGGCGGCGGATCGAGGCCGGCGCGGACGCGCGGAGGCCGACGCCGGCGCGGAAGTCGACGGCAGTGGATCGATGGAGGTCGACGGCGAAGGGATCGACGGGCGGAGTGGCGTCGGCCATGGCGTGGCCGCGTGGGGATGAGGATGGCGACGAGTCAACGGGGAAGAAAGGTGTGAAATGTTTGATACTGCAGTAATAAATTTAGTAGATCATTTGCTTTCCTACAGTTATAAGATGACAACTATTCTTTTCCTATCCTAAAATCCGAATGCACACAATCTATATATTTCTCTGTTTTTCAATCTTCTGTTCTGCACGTGCATTCCTTTCCTTTTCCTATATTTTTTCTATCCTACGTTTTTTCTATCCTGTGATCCGAATAGATATTCGCCTTCACCGGCCACCAAAGCATGGAGTCGCAGGTTTAAGGGGCTTTAAACCTGTCAGATTTCACGGATGAAGAGGAATGCTCACCATTTTTTGTAGCACTGTTGAGATCATGAACGCTGGATTAATGAGATCATGATTGCTACTGTGTATCAAAGGTATTTGAAAATAGCTATAAACCGGGGTGACATGGTCATTATTTTCTGACCATGTTCTGGTTATTTGATGCCTGAGTGGCGTATATGCTTTGTTCATTGTTTCTCACAAAAATTGTTAGCTCGCAGTTTTGTGGGTCAGCTATTAATTAATGTATATTCTTTCTGTTCTGAAATATAAGCATATTTAGTGTATAAGCCTTACTATTGCCATAAGAGATCATATCCATTGAGGATAATGGTTCAGATTTTTTTTTATCACAGGCAACGAAACAATTGGATTATCAAATTAGAGTGTTCAGGAAAATGTAACGGAGATATTGTTCCATGAGTTTGAGCTTGACGCGAGGTTTAAGCTTTCACTACGCGTCGAGGTCCAGATATACATGGGCTTAAAAGTGAACTGGGCTTCTATTCTTGAAGGCCTAATTCCGATGGGTCGGTGATTTTATCTCATTTATTTTTTGTTCTGTCTAAACAAGGGCCCCGTCTTGTTTTGCCACGAAAGCGAATCTGTGCTTTCCGTCTCGCCGTCGCCGTCGCCGGGGCAGCACTGGCGCGAGATCAAGCTCGCCGCCACATCCGTCGTATCGTTTCCCCACCGCTCTCTGCTTACCACCTGTTTGAGGATGCCTGCCTGCCTGATATGCGACATGAGGGAGGAGAAGCGCCGCAGAGGTGTTCGGAGAAATGCCGAGCGGGGAAGACCAAGTGAGCATGTGTGCATTTTCCAGTACTACTTAAATATTAAATACTAGTGCTTTGCTACGGATAAAATATATATTAATATTTATTAACATAAATATTTTTTAGGTATGTGTTATCAATTTTTCTTATACAAAATTGTCACCTTAATTTGAATTTACATGTATTCTCAAAACAAAATTGAATTTATATGTGCATATACTCTCTCCGTCTCATATTATAAGGGATTTGGAGACTTTGTTTGTAACATTTGACCTTTCATCTTATTAAAAAAATTGAAAATATTATTTGTTTTATTTATGATTTACTTTATTATCAAAAGTATTATAAGCATGACTTATCATTTTTATATTTGCACTAAATTTTTTGAATAAGACGAACGGTCAAATATTAAAAAAAAACTAAATACATTATAAGACAAAGAGAGTATATCCATCTCTATTTAACTATTTTTTAATATAAAAAAGTTGGAGGACTAATTTGTAAATTTAAAGTGAGGGTAGGTGGTGGTGGTACACACTACTCCTTTATAGAAGTATTCCTCTGCAAAATCTGTCCAAGTTTTAGAAGCTAGAAAGGTGCATCAGTTTCAACCGTCCTTTTTTTTCTATTTTTTTATACCATCCGATATGGTAATAAGGCCACGTTTAGTTTCCAAAAATTTTCACCCAAAACATCACATTGAATCTTTTGACACATACATGAAGCATTAAATATAGATAAAAAATAAAACTAATTCACCATTAGACTGTAAACGACAAGATGAATCTTTTAAGCCTAATTAGACCATAATTAGCCATAAGTGCTACAGTAACCCGCATGTTCTAATGATAGCTTAATTAAGCTTAAAAAATTCATCTCGTGGTTTCCAGGCTAGCCATAAAATTAGTTTTTTTTTTCGTGTCCAAAAACCCTTCCCGATATCCGTCAAACGTCTGATGTGACACTTCTTTTCAAAAATTTTTGGAACTAAACGTGGCCGTGCTAATGCCGCGGCAACTGAGCCAGAGGACGGATGCTGCAGAGAAATGCACGGGCTTGTAACCCTTCCAGTCCTCTGTGTCTCAGAGGTAAGTAAATCTGATCATCATGTCGTTGCTCTGGACATGCACACATAATCAAATATGATTTTAGTTTCTGGACATGTAACAACATCCTTGCCCAAGCGTGAAGAACAGGGAGAGAAACCATAGCTCCATGACATTCCCCTGATTTTCTTTACAGAGTTGCAATGAACAGAGACAGGTTTAGAGGTAGTCTGACAGATATTCCATACTCTTCATCATGAAATATTACATATCTTTATACCAATAAAATCTGATCATTAATTGGCATCACACCCGGCCAGCTTGCCGTCTTACCCATCGCAACGGGCGAGCTCTAGAGCCGCCTGGAGATTTGTCACGACTTGAGAAATGGCCGGTCGGTCCTTTCCCTGCATCCGCACGCAGCGCGTTGCGGTCTGCGCCACCAGATCCACCGCTTGGAGCTGCCTCGGCGTTGGCTCCGCCGCTGGGCGCTTGTCCAACAACTTCCGCAGCTTCCCTGCCTCGATCAGCTGCACCGCCACGTCTACCAAATTGATGGGAGTACGCATGTAGTTTGATTTCTCTTGATGCGGCCAATTGAACTCCATCTGCATGTCCTCCTCCTTCGGATGAAAAAGTGCAGTCTTCCCGGTCAACACCTCCAGCATCACGACGCCAAAGCTGTACACATCGATCGTTGGCTTTACACATTGTCTCATGAAGTACTCTGGGTCGACGTATCCGTACGAGCCGTTTATATCGACCGACGAATAATCCTTCGTCTCATCCCAATAGAGCGACAAGCCGAAGTCACTCAACCGCGGCACCCAGGTGGCGTCAAGAAGGATGTTGGATGACTTGATGTCACGGTGGATCACTGGCGACACGGTATAGTCGTGCAGGAACTCGATGCGCATCTTCCAGGATGTGCTCACTGGTGAAGAGGAAAATGACGGATTGTGTAGGTGATCACGAAGCGAGCCATTCTTCATGTACTCGTAGACAAGCAGGCATTCTTCCTCCCTTTCTCGAAAAGGCGGCAGTTGGCTCACGCAGCAGCCATGGAGTCGAACTATGTGCTTGTGGCGAATGGGGGAGTGCATTGTGATCTCTGCCATGAACGCCTCCGCATGCAATTCCTCCAGTCCCTGACTATAATAGTTGTCCACACGTTTTCCCTTGATGGCCACCTCCCGCCCGTCGGGAAGAATTCCCATCTCTCTATCGGTGGCGAAGTTCATGGTTGCCGCCGCTAGCTCCTCCATTGTGAACTCGCTAATTCCATGGAGTACCACCGCTTGAGCGACCAGTACAGTTGCCTTCTATGAATATGATACATATATAGGACAGACAAGACAACAGGAGCACTCTTGAGCACAAGGAAGGTAAATCTAATTCTAATAGTAAGTAGTAGCAGTACGTAGTAGTACTGTAGTAGTGTAACTATGTGAATAGATTGGCCATTTCAGGAGATCGAGCTCCATCAAATTCAGTACCTGTTTTCTTTCTTGATTCTGGGAGTCTGTAGACGAAGACGTCAAGGTCGGATCACTTGGAATAAGCACTCTCTATATACGGTCCAGACGGCGAGTGATGTCGATGTGGCTGATGAAGGGGAAAACGAGGAGGTACGAGTCGATCTTGCTCTGCACATCTCTGAACCTCTCAGCCTGTCGTCCGGCCATCACCAACCGGTAAACCACGCTCTTCTCCTGGCAGGACATCACGAGCTCGTGGGCCTCCCGAAGCGTGTCCTCGAGCCCAACCAGCGGCTGTTGAACCTCCGGCCGCCGCATCACCTCTGGATCCTGCAGGTGTGGCAGCAGCTCGGCGATCATGAACACGCGGCGGGCGAGCTGCTCGCACTCCTTCTTGTTCCGCCGAGCCGTCATGGCTGCCTGCATGATCATGGAGATGAGGCTGCCGATGTCGGTGCCGACCAGCTGCGCCACCGTCGCCGCCTGCCCCAGACCACTCCACATCTCACCCTGCTGATCTCTCAAACAACTCGCTGAATAGAGGATGTGGAAGGGAAAGGAAGGATAGAAATTCCCAGGAGGTGGGTAGTAGTGGAGTGTGGACCTGATGGTGATGGAGATTATTATCATCTCGTGCCTTAAGGTGCTTAAGACTTCTTTATATCCACAACGAATATTTGATACTGATTGGTGACAAAAGATTAAATAAAGGAATACAGTAGTCATTTAGCTAAGGCTGGTGTGGAATACAGATATCGGCGGAGATGGTGACCTTCCTCCGGGCCTGGTGAAAGTGAAACTCCATCTGTTGTCATTTGGGCTCTGTCGCATTTCGGTAGCACTTCTTGCTAGCATAAAAAAAAAACCAACGTCTATTGGATTTGGATGTGCTTAGTTACATGTTAAATGAACAAGAGTTGGGTGTTTAAACACCGGTGTGGTGTAGTGATGAGCTCATGGTTGCATTCCTCCACTTATCAAGGTTCAAATCCCAATTTTGATTAAAAAAACACTCGCTCCGTTTCATTACGTTAGCTTTTTTTCCGTGCAACGCTTAACCATTCTTCTTATTAAAAAACTATGTAATTAAGTATCACATATTTTATTTGTGACTTACTTATTATCAAAAGTATTTTAAGCCCAACTTATCTTTTTTATATTTACAATAAATTTCTAAGTGAGACGAATGGTCAAACGTTGGACGAAAAAAAAAGTCAAAAATAAGGTAATACACGGTATTTTCCACCCATAGGTAGGCTTCCAATAGCATTCTAGTGATGGCCGTTAGCCATCATCCCTTTTATGCATGTGTTAGGTCACTTTTTCGTAGTGGTGGCTCGAGAAAATATATTGTGTTCCCATTTCAAGGTGTAAATTTAGTTCCGAAAAATACGTGCCAGTTTTGGATAACATCGACATTCTGAAAAGGGATTACATATTCTAATATGTTTGATATTGCGAGTGCTCAAATACAAGTGATATTTACCACATTCATGTCATATCGGGCTACCTATTCATAACGGATGAGCTCGAGTGCCTTCTTGAGTATTAGGAAAATCGAGGCATAATGGAAACACGGATTTAACGTAGAAAACCTTATGAGAAAAAACCACGGGCAACTATCAATATTGAGGAGTTGATAGGATAGAAAAGATCGTTGCACCTTTCCCTTGCGACATACAAGAGATATATAAAGGGAAAAATAGGGAGTTCTAGAAGAAAAAGACTAAGAGTCTTAATAGGAAACTAATTCTAACACTAAGAATATAATCCAAATACATGATATGTATAAATTCGAATCATATCTCTAACAATCTTCACCTTGAGACGAATTCCCATGTAGCATAAAAAGTATCGATCTTTAATAAATAAATAACTCCTACAGTAAACTGTAACACCTCTGCTAGCATCCACCACATCAACATCACAGTGTCATAATTGCTCTCAACTTACTTGCCACAACGAGAATCTCGTAACTGATCGACGAGTTAAAAGTCATGCTCCAAAATCGCTAATGAGAAATAAATCACGAAATATGCTAAAAGCGGAATAGCGAATACACCTCCCGATACACCAAGCAATGATCATGTGAACTCGTAGAAAACCGTATGAACATAGCAACTCAAACTTGTCACATCTTGAACTGCCAAAATCCAGAAGTGTAGAAACGGTAGATCAAACTTCAACCTCGTAACACTGCTGGTATGAATCGGTGGAACCCAGCAAAAACGCGATGCAAACGAACCATGTGAATCTTCAAATAAATCTCCCGATAGACACGACATGTAAATGTACCAAGTTGAACATGAATCGAGACTCACGTAAATCAAGCAAAAAAACTGACCGGATGTAGTTAGACTTGTACTGATAGAATAGCAATTTCGCTGAAAAACAATAGTCTCAAAGAAAGCATTGAAATCAGCAACTTCACACTTTATTTTTGGTAGAAACTCCGTGTGTGCATAGCATAATTCCTCAAAAGAATCCTCCCCCAGCAATGAAATCCTGGTAGACTTCCGTATACACCAACCAAATTCCGAGAAAAGAGATTCAATTAAACACCAACAACAGGAGCGAATAGGGCAGCAACACAGCAGGGTTGACCTTTCTCTCTCACGTTGGATTGATCTGTTGCTTGTCTTCGAATCCGCAGAGGACAGCAGCACAGCAAGTACTCCAGCAGTAGTACTACTCGATGGTCGATGCACAGCACCAACTCGGATTGGCACGCAATTGACAAGGTGACGATCTGATAGAGTAGGAACATGATACTGCTGGGTTTGATCGGCGGGATGGCACAACGCGCCGGCAGCCGGGGTAGCACCAGATTGAATAGGACAGATCGAAGAATAAGACGGTGACCGTAGATTTTTTTTAAACGAGGGCAAAAGCTTTACCCATATATATTGATAAATAAGAAAAAATTACAAAATTATAGTCCAAAGAGTCTTGCAATCAGGGAAAAGAAAAAAACCACACCACGCGTCTACAAACAAAACCCGCTTTTGAAACTCAACACAACAAACAAAAAGAAAAGGATCTTCTAGACGACGCCTCCAATAAGAAGACGCTGTTAGTGTCATCGTTGTCCGTCCAAGAACAGGGTTTTCACCCGAACGATCCAAACATGGAGGGAGGAACCATACGACAACGCCCCAAGGAAAATGCCGTGTCCGCAGGCGTCCCACAGAGACAGGGCTTTCGCCCAAAAATTTCACCCTCACATGTCCAAAGCATGTCAAGCTCAGAAGTCACCGTCTTTCAAAAGCCTTCGACGCGCAGCCTCCACGCCGGCGCCTCGCTGTCGGCTGGACATCAAGTAGAAGCTTCAAACTCCGATGAGCTCCATCTTCATCCACGCAGTTGGTTGGATGGGGAGAGGGTGAGAGAGAAAAATGGATCTCCTCTTCCCTTCGCTAGCCAGTTCGACATGGCCATCTTGCAATGGCAAAGGCGCCGTCACAAAAGGACGTACATCTGGGATGGTGTCCGTCGCGAACCCGCAACGCCCACCTCGCACCGCTATCGTCGCCTCCGCCTCGACATGGAATCCCATCGCCATGGGACGCCAGGCCGCTTTCTGTCGCCTTGCCACCCTCCAAGCCATGCGTTGCGCTGACCAAAGTTGGCAACGACACCTCCTCGCTACGCCGGATCGCACCGTCGTCACCTTGCCGACCTCCACGCCGCGCCGAAGGCACAATACCCAGCAGCACCCTCGTCGTCACAGTGGACATCATCATGTCCACCGACATCGGCATCACCGACCCAAAGGCCAGCTCGTCGAAACCACCGAAGGAAACCGCCGGCCTCGCCAGAAAACAAAAATAACAGAAGCGGTCCGCAAGCGACGCCGGGCCTCACCGTGTGTGCCTCTCCGCGCCACCTGGCCTCCGCGCCGCACCTCCACGGGCCTCCTTGCTACGTCCGCTTGGGTTCTCGAACGCTGCCCCTAGAAATGGCAAACCAACAGCCGCCCAAAGCAGTTACTCCTTGGTCCTGTAACAACCCCCACCGCGTAGCGCGAAGCCTCCCCGGAGCCAGGTCTGCTAAGGTCGTCCGCACCGCATCGGTCATCTCCAAATCCCGTAGCTGGCCACCGCCACACGCCGGAACTGGCAACCACCGAGCAACGCCCGCACTTCACTAAGACCCGCTCCCCACCGCAGACGGCAAAACCAACGTCATCATCCGCCGACGCTGCCCATGTCCGAGCACCTGACGCAGCAGATTCGGACACCCCGGCGCCGGATCCGAGCCCACAACGCAAAGTGCCGTCGCCCACCTCCTCCGATGCCATCACCGCTAACATGCCATCGCCATCACACGCCACTGCCAGCCGCGCCCCAGGACTGGCCAGATCTGGCCGTGGGGGGCCAGATCTGGGTGGGGCACTGCCGTGGAGCTCCCACGCCATCGCCGTCGCCTCGCTGGCGCACGCAGACGCCGACACGCGCAACCGCCGCCGCTTGCTTCCGTGAGAATGCGACGTAGCCTCGCGCACACGCGGCCCGCGCCCCGTCGGCCGCAAGCACCAGCCGCACTGCCTGCCGCGGTCGCACGCCAGAGCGAAGCCACCGCAACAGGGGTCCGGGCAGGGGGGTCGCCAGATCTGGCCCCGCCGGTGCTGGATCTAGACGCCGACGCGCCTCCCTGGCTGTGGCCTCCACCGCCTAGCTCCTGTTGCTCCCCCACTGGGAGAGCACGTGCCGGAGGGTGAGAGAAGCCCTGCAGCCGCCGTCCTTGCAGCCGGCCGTTGCTCGGGCGGCGGCGAGGCGGGTGGTCGCCGGAGAGAGTGAGGTGGGCGGCGAGAGCTTCGGTCGCCCGTGTCGCCCGAGAGAGGGGCGGCATGGGTGTTCAAACCTTGCCCTTCATCTCCTTACAGTGATCGTAGATCGATCTTGCCCAAAAATCGGATCAGCGGGACGATGAGGATGACAGCGGTGGTGTGGTGGATAAATCTCCAATACCTAGGAAAATCGAGGCATAACGAAGACACGGATTTAACGTGGAAAACCCTTGCGGAAAGAAACCACGGACAACTATCAATATTGAGAAGTTGATACAAATACAAGGGATAGAAAAGTCTGTTGCACCTTTTCCTTACGGCATATAAAAAATATATAAAGGGAAAATAGGGAGTCCTAATAGAAAAAGACTAAGGGACTGTTCGGCTGCCCTATACAGCAGTTGTGTTGCAGCCGTGAACAACTAAAGCCAGGCAGCAATGCAGCAATTTAGCTTAGCTGCAGTTAGCCGGCTGTGCTGTATAGTGTAGCCAAACAAGCCCTAAGAGTCTTAATAGGAAACTAATCCTAACGCTACGAATATAATCAAAATATCATATACATGATATGTATAAATTCAGATCATATCTCTAATATTAAGGTTGGCCGCGACTTTCGAAATGCCTGGCCGTTTCTTCTAATCACTACTCAGGCAGCATAATGTGGTCTGTGCGACCATACATGTCCACTGCCTGGATTTGCCTCCTCGTTGGTTTTGGCACAGGCGCTTGTCCAGCACCTTTTGTCTCCTCCGTGACCCCGACATTAAGGCCTTGTTTGGATTTGGAGGACTAATAATTAGTCCATCTGGAATCTTGTTATTTAGTAGTATTAAACATAGATTATTGACAAAACCCATCCCATGACCTTTGGGCTAATTTGCGAGACGAATCTACTGATATATATTAATCTATAATTTGCTACAGTAATTATTCTCTAATCATAGATTGATATACTCGTTAGATTTGTCAAATTAGTGTAGGGATTATAGAATTGGTTTTATAAATAATCTATATTTAATACTTCAAAATAACAAGATTTCAGAGGGCTAATTAATTATTAGCCCAAATGATCCAAACAGGACCTAAATATGGCCGTGTGAGTTCCACCAAGTTCACCGGAACGAAACGCGCACACCCGTTCACCACCTCTTCTCTTGAAACATTGGCTTCTTCCCCGTCAATGTCTCCAGCATCACAACGCCAAAGTTGTAAATGTCACTTGCTGGATTCAAATTTACAGTCGTGATATAGTCCACGGCGGCATAGCCATACGTGCCAACTACAGGGACACCACTACATGCCACCTCGTCCCAGGTGAGCGACAAGCCAAAGTCGGTCAAACGTGGCGCCCAAGTGTCATCGAGCAGTATGTTGGATGGCTTGATGTCATGTCACGGTGGATCACCGGCCGCTTAGCGTAAGACTGCAGGTACTCGATGGCCCGAGACACGCCCAACAGTATCCCGATGCGCATCCTCCATGACACCGCCACCGGTGAGGAGGAAGGCAGCGGGCCGTGCAGGTGGTCGTCAAGCGTGCCGTTCTTCATGTACTCGTAGACGAGAAAGCGTTCTTCCCCGGCGATGCAACAGCCATAGAGTTTCACAATGTGCTTCTGGCAGAGTGAGGAGAGGATTGTGATCTCTGCCCGGAACGCCTCCTCCCCTTCCATCATCGGATTTTCTCCCTGCAGCGATGGCGAGTGCATGCGCTTGATGGCTACCTTCTGCCCTCCAGTAAGACACCCCTTGTACACCTTGCCAAATCCGCCGTTGCCAATTTCTGTGTCAAAGTTGTTCGTCACGGCCGCCAGCGCCGCCATGGTGAACACCTCGACTCCATGAGGTACCTTCCAATCGACCTCTTCAGCATCCTAGAACAAAATAAAAACAAGAATTTAGAGAAACAGTGCAGTGTAGAACTGAAAAACAGGGGCAAGCACGACGTACCTGGGGCTCGGATTGGAGGCCTGAAGATGGAGGAGACGGCAAGGTTGGGTTGTTTGGAAGAAGGATGCTGTAGATTTGATCAACACGGCGAGTGATGCCGATGTGGCTGATGAAGGGAAAGACGAGGAGATACGAGTCGATCCTGCTCTGAACATCTCTGAACTTATCAGCCTGCCTCACGGCCATCACCAACCTGTACATCGCACCCTTCTCCTGACATGCCATCACAAGCCCATGCGCCTCCCGAAGCGTGTCGTCGAGCCCGGCCGTCGGATCTCCGGTCGACGCATCACCTCCGGATCCTGCAGGTGCGGCAGCAGCTCGGCGATCATGATGGCGCGGCGAGCCAGCTGCTCGCACTCCTTCTTGTTCTGCCGAGCTGTTACTGCCGCCTGCATGATCATGGAGACGAGGCCGCCGACATCGGCGCCGACCAGCTGCGCCACCGTCGCCGCCTGCCCCAGACCACTCTACATCTTGCCCCGGTGATGAAAGGGTTGCGTGTTCTCTTCTTGTTTGCTTGCTAGCTCACCAAGAAGAAGAAACGAATGGTGGTGTGAAGCAATGGTCGTCAACGAGATAACGACGACGTCAAGCCGTTTTCTGTGACTAAAAGGTTGGAAAATGGAAGAAGGTGACAAGCAATTAAGAGTCCACTACAGTCTACAGGTCTCTAGCTGATTAATTTGGTTCAACTGTTCAAGCCATTGTGGAAGAATGGAGCAAGTCTAATTAGTACATAATTAGCCATAAGTGTTACAATAAACCAAATATGTTAATGATAGATTAATTAGGTTTAATAAATCCGTCTCGTAGTTTCCAGACGAATTATGAAATTACAGAGTAGTTTCTTTTCATTTGTGTTCAAAATCCTCTTTCGACAGTCAAACGTTCGACTGGACACTTTTTTTTCTTTTGCGAACTAAACAAGCCCTACTTGCTCTCTCAGCTGTCAGGAGATCTCTCGCCACCATCGCCGCCTGCCTAGTCAAAGCCCAGTGCGCACATCTTGCAGCAGCTCAGACAGAATTACGTGGCTGATGCTGCCGCTGCTTGCTTCATGCCAATCTGACGCAGAGCAACGTATGGAAGCGAACGAAAATAGAGAGATCAACTGATGGACAAGGGGGAAATACAGAGCTAGGATAACGCGTTGGAAGGAAATTCGCTGGCAGTTGGATAAATGTGCACTTCGATCTGCCAGGAGATTCTGGCAAAACCCTGACGGAATGGTGGCTGATGGCAAGAGAAGCTTTTCGGACGGGCTACAGTAAAAACTTTGATGCTGTGTTGATTGCTTACTACCTAGCTTATTTGGAAGGAGAGAAACAACCGTGTGCTCAACAAATAATTCTCCACAGCTCAGAGGATGTTTGACGAAATCAGAAAGGAAGTGATGGTGTGGAAAGAAGTAGGCTTGCTGAAGGAACCTAGGTGAAATCGACGTTGCCTGAAACAACAACCTGATGTAACTAGGTAGCTTGGTTTCGATCGACTTTAGTTGATTTAAACTATCGACAGTATAAATGTCGATTTGTAACCTGTAACTTTTTACTCCCTACATTTAATAAAATCTGGTCGGCCTCCTTCGGCCAACCCGGCAAAAAAAAAAAAAATCGCTGGAAGTTAAGTGCAAGTACAGTGCACGAAATCCACTGTGGATGGTGGACTGACTGACTATGAGACTACATCATTGTCTGAATTCTGATGACTGTCAATTAAATAGACATTAACATCCAGACATACTATTACTGAGGCAAACGACGCGTAGTTTGCTCTTGGGAAATGCCGTGGCGCCTTCATTCTCCGCTTCCGCGCTCCATGTGTTCGATGAGATGCCGCTGCCGCTGGTGTGCTGCAAGCGGACGCAGGAGACACGGGAACGGGATCCATCCCGCGTGAGCTAGGCGACATGGACGCCCAAAATTAAGAATAGAGCAGTGGTGACTGGTGAGGCTGCGCTGGTAGGCAAATGGGAAGGAAATTCAGAACAGTCAGGCTTTATCCAATTTGTTTATTTATTTTATTTGTGCTAGTGGGAGCAAAGCTACTCGTGCTTTCGTGCGTCTGCAACCACCTATTATATTATTAAAACAACCTTAAAAGTAGGCTCCATGTTCACTCTGAAGGCTAGAATTTTCCACATTGATCGGAGAAAAAGAAAAAAAAAGTTTGCCTAGGAACTAGGAACAGAATTTTGGAATTTTGGAATTAAAAAAGAAGGAATATTAAAAGAAAGGTTAGAGTCCATATGGAATTATAATTTAGGAACATTTGAAATTCAAAATAAAAAAAATATAAAAGAGAGTCTACATCATATAGAAATACAATTTAAAATAAATTGGGAATTTTGAAAAAAAAGAAAATTTAAAAGAGGGTCTAGAGTCCATATAGAAATAAAATTTATAAATAATTGAAATTCAGAAATTTAAATTAAGGAAATTTATAAGGGAGTCTATACTCCATATAGAAAAAACTTTTAAAAATTCAGAATAAAAATAAATGCAACAAAAATAGAAAAAAAATCAAATTAGACATCTAAATAGAATCTAATCTAATACTCACTCCGTCCCAAAATACTTGTCTTTTTGGGTTTTTGTTTTGTAACGTTTGATCCTTCGTCTTATTCAAAAAATATTGCAAAATACAAAAAAGATAAATCACACATAAAGTAATTTTGATAATCTAGCAAATCACAAATAAAAAAAAATAAAACTTTCATAATTTTTTGAATAAGACGAATGGTCAAACGCTATAAAATAAAAACCTAAAATGACCACTACTTTGGAACAGAGGCAGTACATATTGTTTTGTTTTAGGATCCCAAACTAGGACTAGGAGTTTTTTTTTAGACAACCTCACTGAGTAGAAGTTGTAGTATCTGAACTTACACATAGACACACACCCCACACACGCACACACACACAACACCACACTCACACACCTATGCGCGGGCTAAATCCTACCCCTACACTCACACACACATGCCTGCCTCGAAGAGATGGTCTCGGACGCCAGTTCCCAGCATGTGTTGAGGCTACAGCAATCCAGGAAAATCTCTTGGAAATTCGCTTCCGAAGGGATTTGAACCTGTGACCTCTTACTGAGGCCTGATGCTACTGAGGCTCTGGTAACCAACTGGTGACCAACTAGGACTAGGAGTTGCTCCGTTATAAAAGTATTGTATTAGCAGTAACCAGTAAGATTAGTATGAGGAGTTACAAGATCCGATGCTATTAGCAGGATGTAAGACTAAGACTAGGACTAGAAGACCGGAGGTACATGTTCCAAATAAATAGGATCTTTTCTAAAAAAAAAAAATCCAAACTCACTTAGGAGTACTACATATGCACATAATAATTAAGAGTGGTACTGTACTAGCGGTAAGATTAGGACGAGGAGTTTGGTAGTATTAGTACAAGTTTAAAAATAAAACATGCATATAAAAATATAAGTAATTTTGTATCAATTATAAATATAAATATCGACAATAGCTGCGCAATTGTGTGGGTCCTTCTAGTTATTTCATACGCTATCCTTCTTACCTTCATCATACTTGAAATTCACAGCACAAGTTGATAGAGAGGGGACAACACAGGCACAGCTACACAAGTGGAGATAAGAAATCAGTAAAAGATATTAGAATTTGTTCATTGATCGATCATCTCACACCTTGGCGTGCATTATTCTATATGTGCACAAAAGGGACGCAAAGTCAACAGCCTAAGCATGGATCATTACAGGAGGAATACATTACACGATTTACATCGTTGATCCATGTCTTGGGCGCCCAGGCTTGGCTACCCATCGCAACGGGCGAGCTCGAGCGCCGTCTCGAGGTTGGCCACCACTTCCGAAATGGCCGGCCGCTCCTGCCACTGCATCCGCAGGCAGCGAGCAGCCATCTGCGCCACCAATTCCACTGCCTCGAGCTGCCTCGCCGTTGGCTCCCGTGCCGGACGCCTGTCCAGGACCTTGCACAGCTCCCCCGCCTCAATCAATGGTAGCGCGAAGGTCACCAGCAACTTGTTGTGGCTATTGTATTTTTTGTCGGACTCTTCTGTATTGTATTTTTCCTCAGATTCCTCTCCCTCCTCTTCCTTTTCCTTCCATTCGTTTCTCTTGGGCTCCTCTTCCTCACACTCTTCTCGCTCCTCTTCCTTTTCCGTACATTTCTCTTTCTTGTGCTCCTCTTCCTCACACTCTTCTCTCTTCTCCTCGTCTTGTTCTTCTCTTGTTTCCTCCGGTTCTTGTGTATAATATGCTTTCTTTCCCGTCAATACCACCAGCATCACAACACCCAAACTGTAAATGTCGGTTGTCAAATTCAGAGCGCCACTCACATAGGTGTCCGGGGCCAAGTATCCAATGCTGCCGTAGACACAATCCACTATATGGTCTGGGCCTTCCCATGGGAGTGCCGACCCAAAGTCCGTCAAGCGAGGCGTCCAGCTCGCATCAAGCAGGATATTAGATGGCTTGATGTCGTTGTGGATCACTGGTCGCTCAGTGTAGGATTGCAGGTACTGGATAGCCCGTGACACACCTAGCAATATCTCTATGCGCATCTTCCAGGACGTGGTCACCGGTGACGGCGATGACATTGAGCCATAGAGGTGGAGGTCGAGCGAGCTATTCGCCATATACTCGTATACGATTAGGTGCTCTTCATCTTTCTTTTTCCGGAACGGCGGCAGGAGCTGGCGCTTCTCCCGGACCAGCATGCAGTAGCCATATAGTGGAACGATGTGCTTGTAGCGGATGGGGGAGAGGATTGTGATCTCTGTCATGAAATCCACCTTACCATCCCACCATGATGTCGCACTTAGTTGCTTTAGTTGCTTGATAGCCACCTCCCGCCCATCTGGAAGCCTTCCAACGTACACCCGGCCGAAGCTGCCTTCACCGATCTTTCTGTCAGGGGCAAAGTTGCTGGTCGCTTTTGCAAGCTCCTTAAAATCGAATTCTTGGACCTCATGGGGTTTCTTCCAATCGATCATTGCAGCATCCTAGTGATGTCCACAGTAACCAGAAAAAAAAAAGAGGAGAATTGTAAATTGGAGTTCTAAGCTTCCCTTATAACAAAGTACAGACTACAGAGTACAACCGAGAGAATTTGTACCTGAAAGGTTGGGATGGGGAGTTGGGGGATGGAGGCAACAGATGTAGATGTCCCGGACGTGTCATTTGGAACCAAGATGTTGTAGATTCGATCGAGACGACGAGTGACGTCGATGTGGCTAATAATGGGGAAGACAAAGAGGTAGGAGTCAATCTTGCTCTGAACATCTCTGAACCTATCAGCCTGCCTCCCTGCCATCACCAACCGGTACACCGCGTTCTTCTCCTGGCACACCATCACAAGCTCATGTGCCTCACGGAGCGTATCGTCAAGCCCGGCCAGTGGTCGCCGGATCTCAGGCCGCTGCAGCACCTCCGGATCCTGCAGGTGCTGCAGCAGCTCGGCGATCATGAACACGCGACGAGCTAGCTGCTCACACTCCTTCTTGTTCTGCTGAGCCGTCATGGCTGCCTGTATGATCATGGAGATGAGGCCGCCGACGTCCGCTCCGACCAGCTGCGCCACAGTTGCTGCCTGACCCAGCCCACCCCATAGCGCCATGGCAATCTGGCAACAGCTTGTTCTGCTTTCTAGCAAACTGAAGAGGAACCCAACTGATATATGTATTGACAAGGGAAAAGGCAGAGAACAGAGAGAGTGATGTGGGGAAAGGGAATTCAAGATCAAGCCATTGTTGAAGAATGGAGTAATTGGTCTCTCTTCTATAATGACTCAGGACTCAGGAAGAGATCTCTCGCCACCGTCGCTGCAGTTGCGTAGTTGATGATGTTTGCTGCCAACGCGGCGAAAGAGATGAAGGGGAAAATACAGGCTAGCTAGGGTCACGCGGTGGAAGGAAATTCACTGGAAGTTGACGTGCAGCGCTACCGGTCCACCGTGGATGGTGGACTGAATGATTACGAGACTATCATTGTCTGATGCCTGTCCTTTTTTTTTTTTTGGAACAAGAGAAGGTTTGATGCCCCCTCCAGTTTCTATATTAAAGAAACCATAGTGCCAGAAGGCAAGTCTTATACAAATCTACGTTTGGACCTGTTCGGAAGAGAAGGAAAAACAAGGTGTTGGTTAATTCCTAGTATATTACTTTTCCCTCTTTTTTATGCCAGAAGTTTATTTTAATTTATACACAAAAGTTATCGACAAAAATCAAAATAATCTATTTTCAGTTTAAAATAGCTAACACTTAATTAATAATGTTTCTCGTTTTGCGTGCAGGACTATTCTTTTTCCACTTCTTTTAGTGTGAAACGGCACTATTCTGATGCCTGTCAAACAGACAGACCTGCATGATCACACTCCTTCTTGTTCTGCTGAGCCGTCACTGCCGCCTGCATGATCATGGAGATTAGGCCGCCGATGTCCACTCCGACAAGCTGCGCCACCGTGGCTGCCTGACCCAGCCCACCCCACAACGCCATGGCAATCTGGCAACAGCTTTGTTTTGCTTGCTAGCAAACTGAAGCGGAACAACTGATATATGTATTGACAGGGAAAAGGTAGAGAGCCAGAGTCGATGGGGAAAGGGAATTCATAGTCCGAATCGGTGGGCGTGTGTAATGGTTGGATGTGGCCAAAGACTCAAAGTAAACAACTGCAAGACTGGCGAGTGGTGATTAGCGAACATGCCGAGAAAGCTGCCAAGACTCCAAACGTTGATACCAGTCCACGTATTCTGTTGAAAATGATTAAGTTATACATGTTTGAAATATGTGCAGGAATCTCTTCTAATGTCTTAATAGTTTATTACTATTGGGTTTTTGTGCTAATGGTAACAGAGCCACCTAGCTTTGTGTGTCTGCGGGATTCCCATTTTTTTATTTTTTCAGACTCCAACCATTTCATATATTATCAGTGAATCTTCATATCTTCCCTCCCCCCTCCCCCCGAGCAGGCAAGTAGAACGGACATACACTCCAAACAAGTGGCTATGACGGCTTGACACTCGAAACATTTGCTTTGATAAAATGACATGCTTGATTTATGTGACATTTTGGACTACAAAAAAATTTCTCTTTTCTTTTCTCATTTCTACTCGCGAAAAGTCAGAAATACCCTTGCCTTTTTCTATTTGGTTGACCAGGGGCAGCGGCGACAGTGCGGGAGCGGCACGGTGCTGACGAGCGGCGGAGGCAGCACGGGCGTCAACAAGCGACGGAGGTAGCACGCGCGTCAGCGAGCGGCAGAGGCAATGCGCGCGCCGCCGAGCAATGGGAGCGGCACAGTGCGTGCGTCGGCGAGCGGCGGAGGCGACGCGCGCGTGGGAGAGTAGCAGAGGCGGCACGCGCGTCGATGAGCGGCGGTGGCCGCGAACAGCGAAGGCGGCGCTTGCGTGAGCGGGCATGGTGCCGCCGCGCTGGGAGGGAGGAGAGGAAACAAGGTATGGGCATTTTAGTTATTTCATGTGCCCAAATAGAGATAAGGGAAGCAAAATAAATTTTTAATGGAGAATGTCACACAAATCAAGCAACCATGTCATTTTAGCAAAGCAAATGTTTCAAGTGTCAAATTGTCAAAGCCACTCGTTTGAAGTGTTATATAGGCAAATTTCTTAGGGAATGCAAAGGAAACTAAGTGTTTTTGGATGTGGTCACACAGCTAACTCATTATTGAACTAGGGAGAATAATTGGATTTCTGCAGTGTGGCTGGCAAAGCTAACATCATGCCAACAACCACATGTCCACAACCAGTGCTTGTGAAAGAAAGTGTCTCACAAAATGAACACCATATTTGTAACAGTATCAATAGTTCAATACTAACATTAGTATGGACTCATGAACATGATCAACATAGTTAAATTGGTAAAGAGTGTGCTTGTTGAACGTCAGAAAACCTGTGAGTGATCCTATTCCACATTTGCACAGTATAAATTTTCAGATTTTCACAACCCAACCAATCCGGTTCAGGGGAAGGGAGTAACTGACAAGAACCCCCATTAAAATAAGTTGCATGATGATGCAATGCTACGAGTCGTACCAAATTAACATTAATTAACGCCCAAATTACTCTACAGTCTACAGGAACATCAGGTCTAATCCATCTAGACCCGAAAGCACAAATCCTTACCCTTTTTTTTTTTGCGGGGAAGAACAAATCCTTCCACTCCAGGTAGCCTTCCCCGCCTCCATTGTGCGACAGATGTCTCAATCTTCGAAAACCCTAGCTCCCGACGCGGAGGGCGGCGGGGAGCCGCCGCCGGCTGCCATTCCCAGCGATTTGCACGGTGAGTTTTCTTCAGGGTGTTCCGTGCAAAATGACACTGGACCCAAAAAAGAAGGGTGCTTTCTGAAAATTTTCTGGGCCTGTGAATCACAAGAAGCCCAACCCATCAAATGCAGCCACATGAATCGTAAATTCGGCCTGAACAAAAGGCCCATTTGATTCTTCAAGTTAGTTTACATGGGCCGGCCCAGAAGGAAGAGAGCCCCGTTTCGGCCCGCATACATATCAGTCTCGATACCCGCAAACTCTTTGATCGCCGCGCTGCGCCGGACATGGCTGCCATCGCCTGGAGTGCTCTTGATCCCCTCGGTTTCGCAAGGATCTTAAGGTTTCCACGGCTCACGCCATCACGCGTGGAAGAGACAAGGAGCAGAAGGTTTGAATCGCCGAGGAGGCTGTTGAGCTTCATCTGTTCGACAGAATGCCGCACAGAGGAAACCCAGTGTCCGTGCAAGCCCAGCGCTCTGGTTGAACTTCTTGCAAATATGAAATCTCTACCTATAGGTATGTCTGGCTTCACAAATGAGAGGAAGGTACACATGTTGCAATCATCTACTGTATATATACATTCTGATTCTGCTGGTGTTTAGCCTATATATGAGCTGCGTGTGTCATGTCGTCGAATCAGATCAGCGGCAGCCGAATGGTGGCCTGGTGGGTTCAGATGTGCATTTTCAGTGTAGTCCACCATGGTCCGCAGTGCACAGTGAACTGACCGACACAAGCGCTGATCTAAACGAAGAATTTTTCTATTGGGATTGAATTGTTGTGGGTTGTGACGCCTTCATTCTTTGCCTCTGCGTTGACCTACGCTCCATATGTTCGACGAAATGCCGCGCTGTTGCTGATGTTGGGGGAATAAAAAAGAATGAGCAGTAGCGATGCTGCCATGCCTCATGATAGTCTTATGCTATTCTGATTGTATCTTTCAGTATATAAAGTTTCTTTAGCCTTTTCTAATCATGATATACTTGGTGGGCCTCTCTCTCCGTATTAGTAAAGTTCTCCAGAATACGCGGTTAATGGGTGTACCTTATACCGATAATATGGGGTTACTATATATGTACATAGTAATACGGGGTATCTTATACCTAGTAGTATAACAATAGCCCTTTATATTTTCTTGTAGGATGTGTAGAGCCGGCTCTTGCATTAGAACTAACTCCTCATTTATCATTACATCTCACCTTTACATAAGCTTATAGCCAACTAAATACTCACCATTAAATTTGCACTTGGTTGATGCTACGACGCACGCATGGGCCGTGTTGGCTAACCCAACCACGCGGATTGCATGCACACAACTGCACGTGGATTAGACGCGCCCACAGCGAGTGATACCATGCGGAGGTATGTTCTTCTTTGGAGATGGTTTTTATACCATCGAGGGGATGTTCTCTCACTATTATATGTCATCCAAATAGTTATGAAAAATTATGAACATTTTTGACAAGATCTATAAATATGTGATATATCACTACACAAACATGCGAGTTTAAATTTGACATATACAAGTTGTAACAAAAACAATAAATTTAACTAAAATTAGTATACGAGATCTCGCATTTAAATTTGTTATTTTTGTTGTAACTTATAGAAGTGAAAATTCAACTTGCATGTTTATGTATTGATTTGTCACACATTATCTATCTTGTCAAAAAAAATTAAATTTTTTTCATAACTATATAGATAACATACAAAGCTCTCGAGAGGACCTAAGGGGATGTCCTTCAAGGGCTTAAAAGAGTTTCCCTTCTTCCCCCTTCCAACTCCGTGATCCGTCGCCATCTGCCTCTCACACGCTAGGAGAGTGACGATGGAGTGGAAGGTTAATTCTCTAAAAAAAAGTACAAGGTGACTTTGACTAAAGATATACTAGTAGGGATTGTTTGTGCTTCCAAGTTGCACTAATACTTTACATCAACTTTTTTTTTGACACGATACTAATTTACATCAACTTGACATATGCATGGAGATTAACTTACTGACCAAGATTAATTATTTGCAGCAAGAGGTGGGCGTTAGTTCCGTTCCGGCCAAAGAATCACCGAAGTTGCTTGGTAATTGTCATAGAGGAACTTCTCTAACACGCAACAACGTAATCATCTAATACTACTGTACGAGTAGTACGCATATAACGCAGTATCCGGCATCATCAGCCTCTGCCCTCCTCTTTTCCATTTACCCATCCTTGATTATTTCTTCTTCTTCTTCTTTACTGGATATCAACAAGCAGCAACAAGAAGCTTTGTCAGAGTGGAGTACTGCATGCCATAGCGATGTTGGGAGATGCTGCTGCGACGGTGGCGCAGCTGGTCGGCGTGGACTTCGGAGGTATCATCTCCACGATCATGAAGGCGGTGATGACGGCTCAGCAGAACAAGAAGGAATGTGAGCAACTCGGTGACCGCGTTTTCATGATCGCCCAGCTGCTGCAGCAGTTGCAGGATCCGGAGGTGATGCGTCGGCCAGAGGTTCAGCAGCCACTGGTCGGGCTCGGAGACACGCTCCGGGAGGCACACGAGCTTGTGACGTCCTGCCAGGAGAAGAACGCGGTGTACCGGTTGGTTATGTCCGGGCGGCTAGCCGAGAGGTTCAGAGAAGTAGACAGAAGAATCGACTCCTTCCTCCTCGTCTTCCCCATGATCAGCCACCTCGAAATGACCCTGCGCTTTGATCGATTGATCCGCTGGCTTCTTCCAAACGACATGACCGAGCCACCTCCATCTGCAGGATCAGCCCGCTCTCCTCAGCGGGTACAATTTGTTCTTCCGGACGACATAATAACCCTGACATCTTCATCTGAAGGATCATCCCACTCCCACTCTCATCAGCCGGTACAATTTGTTCCTCAAGCTATACATGCTCAAATCAACGGCCTCGCGAGCTATACATACATACATACTGCATGTCTGCTTTCTTTTATTTGCTTCTCTGGATGTGCTTGTCTCTTGTCTATATTAGGGTTTGTACGAAGAGGCGGATTTCGTTCATCTAGAGAGTTTAATCGGCGATGTCATTCAAGAGATGTTACCCCCCTACGGCGAGGAAGAATTCACTTTTGCAGAGCTCGAGGCGGCGACCAACAACTTTGCGCCTGACAAAGAGATAGGTAAAGGCGGGTCCAGTACGGTGTACATGGGAAGGCTTGCAGACGGGCGGGAGGTGGCCATCAAGCAATTTTACAGAAACTGGAGGGAGTATTACAAAGACCAGTTTCAGTCAGAGCACGAGATCCTCTCACACATCCGCCACAAGCACATCATCCGTCTCCTTGGCGGCTGCTTGGAGCCGGAGCACCACAAACATGAGATCAAACGATCCCAACGGTTGTCGAGGAGGAAAGTTGTGGATACCCTAAAGCCGTTGTCAGGTCCCCTCCTCGTGTTTGAGTACATGAAGAACAGCTCGCTTGACAAACACCTTCATGGCCCGTTGTGGTCGTCCTCCCCGGTAGTGACATCCTGGAGTATGCGGCTGGAGATATTGCTAGGAGTGTCCCAGGCCATCGAGTACCTTCACACCCACCTTCAGCAGCCGGTGATCCACCACGACATCAAGACGTCCAACATCCTGCTCGATGAGTCCTGGGTGCCACGGCTATCAGACTTTGAGTATTCGGTCAACTGGGACAAGCTGGTGGGGTGTTATGATGAAGTCATTGTTGGCACGTATGGATACCTCGACCCAGAATACTACACAAAATCGATTGCAAAGCCAACAATGGATGTCTACAGCTTCGGCATTGTAATGTTGGAGGTATTGACAGGGTTTAAACCAATATTTAGACAGGAGAAAAGGGAAGGAGAGGACGGTGGTGTCCTCACAAGCTTGACGTCCTACACCCTGCCAATCATTGAGGCCGGCGAGGTGGGGAAGATGTTGGACAAGCGCCCTGCACTGGAGCCAACGCCGAGGCAGCTCCAAGCCATGGAACTGGTGGCGCAGACGGCAACATGTTGCGTGCGGCTGGAGGGGAAGGACCGGCCTGCCATTTCGGAAGTCGTGGCCAAACTCCAGGCAGCGCTCGAGCTCATCAGCGGTGACGAGTAGCCCGGTTTGGGGGGAAACGATCGTAGCATCAGTCACCAATGTCAGTTGTGTGTTATCACTCTGTAACAGATTATAAGTCACTGTAGCAGAGTGCTACAATGATTTATATTCTGTAACGGTGGTAGTACCTATTACACGTCTATGGTGTTAACAGAATAAACAGGTGTGCCTACTAGTATGATCTAGCTCAGTTAGTTCAAGTTCTGTGTTATTTTGGTCATTATGAGCCCACCGTATGTGTGATTAGCCATTTGGCCATGCGTGTGAGTTGGAGTTATGATGTTATGATGTCCGGTTCCTGAGGCCTGAACGGGACGAATGCAGCGCGTCATGGGGATGGACATGCCATAGGCGATGTGTGAAGAACGGGCTAGGTGGTAGAATCGGGCTAAGTCGTTATTGAGTCGATGTGTAATCTTTTGCTATATATGTTCACAAGTAAAGCCTGAAAAAACGCTGCAAGTTCTAGCAGCACAAAACTCCATCTTTGTATCTTTCTCCCGTTGTTGTTCTTCCCCACGCCAGTTTGGTACTAGGACGTACTACGCCGCCGAGGTCAGTTTTTTTTTTTTGGAAGAGGGAGTACCCCTTCCATTTCCATTAGCAGAAATGGCAACTCCGAGGCAGCTCCATTTCCATTAGCATCATGACAGTTGCAAAACGCCGAGATCAGATGTGAGTTGGCCTGAAACATGCAGCGACAGTGTGGCGCAGCTGGTCGGCGGCGACATCAGCGGCCTCATCTCCAGATCATTCAGGCGGCGGCGACAGCTCGGCAAAACAAGGAGTGTGATCGGCAGAACAAGGGCGGCGACGTCTGCAATCTGTCTGCGAGACTGACTGATTGACCCTGTTGCACATTTGCACGGTCAAAAATTTCAGATTTTCACAGCCCAACCAATCCGCTTCAGGGGAAGGGCGTATCTAACAAGAATCCCCATTTTAAAAAAAGTTGCACGATGCAATGCTATGCTATGAGTCCTTCCCAAATTAACCATCTTGGGCTCTTCACAAATTGCCCAAATTCACTCTACAGTCTACAGGAACATCGGGTCCAAGCCATCTAGTAGTTCTAAGCACAAATTCTTACCGCTAGTTCTCGACCCGAGTCCCGACGGCGAAATCGTCTTCTCCGAGGTTGGTGATTTTTCTGCAAGGTGTTTCATGCAAAATTACACGGGCCCAAAAGAGGGTGCCTTGCCAAATATTTCTGGGCCTGAAAATCGTGACAGCTTGAAAAAAAATCACGAGAAGCCCAACACATCAAACGCGGCCTATTACGACCATGAATCGTAAATTCGGGCTGAAAAATAGGCCCACGTTGGCATCGTGGGCTCGTGGCAATGTTGCCGCGGCCCGTGCCGTACCGCGTGGAAGAGGGAAGGCGTGGAAGATTTGATTCGCCGAGGCAGTGTGAGGAGGAAGATTTGAGCTCCATGTGTTCGACGGAATGCTGCGCCGAGGAAACCCAGTGTCCGTGCAAAGCCCAGCGCTCTGGTCGATCTTCATGCAAATATCTACTGTATGAGAGGAAGGTACGCATGTTGTAATCATCTACTGGCATTCTGATTCTGCCAGTATTTAGCCTATGAGCTCCGCGTGTCGTCGAATCGGGTCAGCGGCTGCCGAATGGTGGCCTGGTGGGCTCAGCTGTACATTTGCAGTGTAGTGGCCTGATGGTAGCAGGATGCTTGCAGCCACATTTGAGATGTGGCGGGTTGGTGTGGGGTGGGCCGGCATGGTACTGCATGATGCTCGAGGACTCAGAAGATGAAAGATCGGAATGAGCTTGCATCTCGTTCAACGAGTATGAACAGAAGAAGAACAGGATGCAGGGGAGAGAAAACTCGGGAAGGTGAGAGGTAGAAGGAAGCCCAGAAGGGAAGAGAAACTAGGGAAGATTCTCTCTCAGCCAAGCAAATATAAAACCAATCAGGCGTCACTGTTGCAGGATGGGACATAAACACAGATATACGGGATGCACAAAAAGGAAGAAAGAAACGTATACAGCAAAATACAAATGACTAGTATGGGACAGCTCCACTCCCGAAAACCATCCGACGGCAGGGGAGATAGCTGCACATACCAGTAGGTTGCAAATCGACTTCCGCAGCACCTGATGCAAACGACGAATTTTTCTATTGGGAATTGTTGTGGGTTGTGGCGACTGGCGACTTCACTCTCTGCATCTGGTGGACCTGCGCTCCATATGTTCGACGAAATGCCACGCTGCTGCTGATGGGGAGGGACGGAGGTAACGCCAAGGGGATTTTCAGAACAGTTAGGGTCTTCACAAATTGTTGATTGAGAAACACTAACGGACAGTAGTCCATTCCGACGGACCCGACTCCGCGTCTGGTATTAGTATCCTGGGTTCCAGTCTGGTATCCCGGGTACCAAAAATCCGATACCCTGGGTACCAAAAAATCTGGTACCCTCGGTACCAAAAAAATCTGGTACCCCTAATCTGTTACCTGGGGTACTGGACGTCCGTTCCAATGGACGTCCGTTGGCTAGTAGCCCTCTTGTTGATTTTGTTCGTGCTAGTGGAAGCAAAGCCACTGACTTTACTTTTTGTGTGTCTGCAACCATTATTATCTCCTACATCATCCTTCTTATCCTCCTCTGATAAACAGAATGAACATGAAGAGATTGGGAATCAGCACAAGTTGAAATTGACGGGACAAGTTGAGAGTCAGGGTCAGTGTGGTTGGTTCAGCGCACAGCTACACAAGTGGAGACAAGATCTTAGTAAGAAAGATTAGAATTTGTCCATTGATCGATCAGCAATCATATCATGGTATGTGTGTAACCGCGTATTAATTTGCAGAAAAGGGAACAAAGCAACAAAGGTAAGCATGGATCATTACATGAGACGAGGAATACATTCTCTGATTCACACCGACCATGCTGCATGCCCAGTTCTGGCTACCCGTCACACTGGGCGAGCTCGAGTGCCATCTCGAGGTTGGCCACGACTTCTGAAATGGCCGGCCGCTCCTCCCACTGCAGCCGCACACAACGTGCAGCCGTCTGTGCCACCAGCTCCACTGCTTGTAGCTGCCTCGGCGTTGGCTCAGCTGCCGGGCGTTTGTCCAATACCTTCCACAGCTCCCCCGCCTCAATCCGTGGTACCGCAAAGCCCGCCAAGCCGGAGCGACCAAAGCTATCAATGTTTGCCCTCTCATTGTCAGATTCTTCAGTCTCGTCCTCTTCCTCACCCTCTTCTCTCTTATCATCCCCTTCCTCTCTCTTCTCTTCTCTCTTTTTCTCATCCCATTGAGAGAAGTACGCTTTCTTCCCTGTCAATACCTCCAACATCACAACACCAAAACTATAGATGTCTATTTTGGGGTTCAAAGTGCCTGTCGTAGCGTGCTCCGGAGCAATGTATCCAAAGGTATCTCGATGCGCATCCTCCATGACATTGTCACTGGTGACGGTGGTGTTGGACCGTGCAGGTGGATGTCGAGTGAGCGGTTCTCCATATACTCATAAGCGATCAGACCCTCCTTCTCCTTTTTTAGGAACGTTGGCAGGAGTTGACGCTTCTCCTGGAGGCTACAGTAGCCAACGAGGCGGACGATGTGCTTGTGGTTAATGGAGTGGAGGATTGTCAACTCTGTCTTGAAATCTTCCATCCCTGTTGAAGTAGATGTGTCCATGCGTTTGATAGCCACCTTTCCAACAGAAAGTAATCCCATGTACACTCGGCCGAAGCCGGCTTGACCGATCCTTCTGTCAGGGGAAAAGTTGTTGGTCGCCTTTGCGAGCTCCTTAAAAGTAAACTCATGGAGCTTGAGGGGTTCTTTCCAATCGATCTTTGGAGCATCCTAGTATGGAGATGCACACACAGAAAGGAAAAAAAAAATAGAGTTCTAAGCTTCCCTTGGAGCCAAGTAAAACTGAAAGCAAAGGTATATATATGCAATTGAATTTGTACCTGGGAGGTTTGGACTGCGATTTGGGGCATAAAGGCAGGAGATGTAGATGGCCCAGCCGAATCATTTGGAAGCAATATGTTGTAGATTCGATCGAGACGACGAGTGATGTCGAGGTGGCTGATAATGGGGAACACAACGAGATAGGAGTCAATCTTGCTCTGAACATCTCTGAACTTCTCTGCCGTTCTCCCTGCCATCACAAACCGGTACACCACACTCTTCTCCTGACATTCCATCACAAGCTTGTGCGCCTCCCGGAGCGTGTCGTCGAGCCCGGCTAGCGGCCGCTGGATCTCAGGCCGCCGCAGCACCTCCGGATCCTGCAAATGTTGCAGCAGCTCGGCGATCATGAACACGCGGCAAGCGAGCTGCTCACCCTCCTTCTTGTTCTGCTGAGCCGTCATCGCCGCCTTGATGGTCATGGAGATAAGGCCGCCGACAAGCTGCGCCACCGTCGCCGCTTGCCCCAGCCCGCTCCACAGCGCCATGGCAGTCTCTCAACGGAAGATTGTTTGTTTTGTTTGTTTGCTTTGCGAAACTGACACGGAACAACAGGATGATGAGCAAGGGGAAATTGAGCAGGCTTATGCAGATATCCCCTGGGAGTGGTTGAGTATGGAATGGTCGTCGAATGTGGTCGAAATTTGCGGCCAACGTAAGCTAATTTGGACATGTTCAGAAGATGTTAAAACCTCAAAGGTAACGCCAGTCAACGGGAAAGCGAGAACTGACGTCTTAGTTTCAAATAGTATACTAGCTGGGAACCTCTTATAGATCTCTTTGGAACTGGATTACTCCCTCCATCCTAAATTACTTGACACTATTGATTTTTGGTGATAAGTTTAACTATTTGTACAGAGTATTATTTAAAAAAATGCATAAATATGAAAAAACATAAGTCATGGTTAAAGTTCTTTAATAATGAAAAGTCATAAACAAAATAAATAATATTTATATAATTTTTAAATAAGACAAATTATTAAATGATATGAGCAAAGTTAAAAAAATGTCAATTATAATTTAGAACAGAGGAAGTATTAACTTGTTCTTGTGCTAATGGCACTGATGAGACCATGGCTACACCAAATATTTCAGCTAAAAGTAATACCAAATATTCATGGAGGAAAGTAAATAATTGTGTTCTCAAAATTGGGGCTTTGCATTTTTTGTATCTATATACAGCTAACTTTGAGATGCTTACGTTTTTAGTTGGTTCCATACATATATCAACATGCTCTCCAGGTTGATGATTGAGTTATGTGCTAATCATATAATTAGTAAAGGTTGCCACATTATATTATTAGGTGTGCTATAGTGAGCAGCTAGGATATATAGGTTTATCGGTCAGCTTAGTTTGAGTCAAGGAAATAATAAATGCTTCTGTCCAAATATACAAATATATAAGTATTTGGACATATCTAGTCGACAAATCTAAACAGTAATTTATCCAGATTAGCTGTACTAAAATTAAATTAATGTATCATATTTTAGGCAAAATGCTTATATTCTTGGACGGATGAAGTAGCTTACAAATTGTAAATTCAGAACCGTCAGAGCATTTACAATATGTGCTTTTTAAAGAGGAGTGGGGTTGTGCTTAGGCTTGTCAATTCCCCCGCTGGGGTTGGGGATCTGGCAGGGACCCGCCCCAGCGGGGGCGGGGTCGTCAGGTCGGGGGCCCGGTCATTTTCGGGGCTGTGGGCGGGGTGAAAGTTGCACCCGTGGGTGACCCCGAGGGGCCCCGAAAATAAAAAAACTCTCTTGTGCTGCTGTACATAGGTTACAACAAACTGGCCCATCAAGGCCCATATGTGAGATGTATAGTATTTGGCCCATAAAATGAAGGGAAACCCTAATCCACCCCACCCCACCCCACCTACCACCGCCCTATCCCTCCACAGAGGCCGATGCTAGCCGCCGCCCCCTCAGCCGCCTCGCCGCGCCGTTGCGCCCCTGCCTATC
>CM002478.1:19402213-19457857 GCA_000325765.3 Leersia perrieri
TGTCAAGATTTAAACAGGAGAACAACATGAATAGCATCATCACAAGAAGCAAAGCGAGTACATGTCCAAGTAAAAAAGTAAAAATCTGAATTGCAGTGAGATTGGGGTGCATCAATGTGGCAACTGAATACAGAGCATGCTCTCAAGCAGTGAAACAAAAGGCATCCCAAACCAAAATAACAGGATCAAATACTCTGCAGTCAAGTAACACCAGTAAAACCTGAAATTGCCAAAGGTGAATAATCAATCCATAAAAGATCTAAAACAACAACATGTTTTACAACATTCATCTTCATTTCCATTCTGCAAGACTGAAACTCGAATAACAGGTTAATGTAGACAAAAAGATCTGGGGGGAGCTCAGCCTGGCAACAACTAGATTACACACATTGTAGTATTTTAGAAAAATGGTCTGTTATTTAGTGCTGATTTGGCTTAAAATTTGAATATCAAGAGCTAGCTCAGGCTACGCTGCTCCAGTGCTCCATGCCAAGTTGAGCAAGGCTAGTTTCCACAGTATAAAATGCAGTGAGTCGCCCTGAAAGGTTTGTATAGCTGGATGTATACACACCCAGCGATAAAGTTGGTCATACCAAGGAACAATTCAACAATTTGAGGACCCAGAAAATTGTAATCGAACTACTAATCAAGATGTTAGAAAATTAGTGGTAACTAGCAGGTTAACATTGGTTTTCTGAAGCAAGGTCGGTAAACACATTTTGCACAAAACTGCAAAGGAAAATATGCAGCAGTTGACACTTGACAATGTATTTGTGAATATATGTGCAGTTTGAAAATCTAATATACTGCATCAATTAGTATATTGTCCTATAAGAGGAGTTTAAATCTGTAAAATGCCAGTTATGAAATCTGTAAAGCATATGACAGAAAGGCCGCAGTTCTAAAGCACAACAAAGGCATACATAATTTACATTACCGAATTACACTAGACGCCAGCTTCACTTAAACAGTTCTGAAGCACAAAATAATTCTCCAAGCCCCAATCTTCCTCTTCTTCCTCCTCATCACTCCCACCTCCATCTCACATCGATTTAGCCTCAACCATGGCGCCGCCTCCCTCCATCTCCTCCGCCAATGGACACCTCAACGCCGCCGCCGTCAAGAAACGCCGCCGCAGCCGCTGCCGTCAACCCTAACCCTAGGAGATGGGAGAGAGGGGGGAGGAGAGAACCTTACCGGAGAGAAGGTGACAGCCGCCGAAGGGGACAGCTTCCGGAGGAGAGACCGCCGCGGCGCCGCCGGTCCGCACGCGTTGCCTAGCGCCGCCACCCTCGTTCTCCTCACGGTCGAAGCGGCAAAGTCGCGAGTAATAATTCCTCTCCGCTGGCCACGATGTTTTTTTCCCGGTCCGTGAGGCGGGGAAAGAGCGGGGATGGGACGGGTTAAAATCCCCACCGGGCTTAACCGAATGCATGTTTTTTGGTGGGCCGGAAACTTTTCCTTGCTGGGCTTTTTGACAGGGATTTCGTCCCAACCCCGGCCTTTCCAGGGCAATCCCGGCCCAACCGAACAAGGACGGAAGGGGATGGGGACGAGGCCATGGGAAGCTAGACCCCAACGGCGGCGGTAGTGGAGCAGAGGGATGGGCACAAGGGAGCTTGAGAGGGATGAGGATGTTGCTCATCGTTTGCATAAAGCGGCCAACGGTGGCGGTGACGACAATGAGCGTCTGCTACCGGTGTTATCGTCGTCATCGCTATCCGCATCTGCCTCGGACCTGACGCTGGCGTTATCACCCAGCGTCGAAGCCGTCGTCTTCCCTCCATGCCGGCCATCGCCACTCTCCTTCCCTCCCTCTAGCGTGCGAGTGATCTCGCTAGCCACCGGGGAAAATGGGGGAGAGAGGCTGGGATTATATATTTTAGAATAAATTTCACGAAACTACGTATATTTGACCAAATTATAATAAAACTATAGATTTAAGCATTTATATTATAAAACTACAGATTTAACGTCAAAATTATCATAAAACTACAGATTTAATACATCATATCATAAAGTTGCAAGTTTAGTGATGAAGTTGCAATTTAGTGATGAAATCAACAAATAATTATCTATATTTTTATATTTTAGAGTTTAGATTCATAACATAATTGTATTTTTAGTTACAAAGATGTATTTCTTTTGATAATATTGATACTAAATCTATCTAGTTTTATGATGCAATGGCTTAAATCTGTAGTTTTGTGATAAACATTCTTAAATCTATAGTTTTATGATAGTTTAGCCAAAGTATATATAGTTTTGTAAAATTTACTCTATTTTATTTACTGTCATGTGGGTTACACGATTTTTTTTATTTTTTATTTTGATGGCAGTTTGCCACGTCCGTGAAATCGTACATCTATTCCGCCCTTAGACCTATATTGAACATTTTTTCAACTTTATTTTTTAAAATAATTACACAGTACAATGTAGACACTTATAACGCACACACACTCATCCCTATGAACGCACACACGCAAACCCTACCTATATGAGCATCGTCGGCAAATTCTTTAAATTGATGAAGTCACCACGGGCGTCTCGCTGACGACGGGTACGTCGCTTACCACTGAAAGCACAAAATCGTTAAATCCTAGAAAATTCGTTCTCACGGAGAATCGAGCCTAGAACCTCAGGTGCCAATGAGGCTCTTATAATCATTATGCTACATGTTTGTTTGCTTTCAACTTTATTTTTGGTAATGTGGTTAAGGGGGCTACAAAGTCGCAAGGATCTCACACCCGTGACCCCCGTGCCGCTCCACCTAGGAGCGACACGGGCGGCGACCGCGCCGACACCGTCCCCGTCCTCCCTCCTCCTTGCCTCGCCGTCGCTGGAGCGGCCGGCGGCTTTTGACGGTGGCTGCAAGGAGGGCGGCGGTGGGGCTCTCTTTCTCCCCTAGCGCGTTTCATGGCCTGGGAACTGTCGCGTTCGGTGGTGGAGGCCGGCCTGGCGACAACAGCGGGGGACAAAGCCTGCGTCGACGGAGGCGGCACGTGTGACGACGGAGGCCCGGATCTGTCGTTGGCGGCGAAGTCGTGCACTGGGGTCAGGTTGGCGTGGACGCGACAGTGTGGGCGCCGGTGGCTAGATCCGGCGCCACTGGGCTCGGATCCGACCACCCCGTGCTCGGCTCTACGCCCCGCCGGAGTGCCAGGCGTGGGCACGGACGTGGGCGCGGCGGCGGGGTTATAGCGGCTGCCGTGTCGGCGCTGTTCGTGCGCAGGCGAGCGGCCAGTGGCTGGGCGCGTGCTGTGCTGCTCATGCGCAGGCGAGTAGGTCGTGGCAGGGTGCGCGGGCACGCTGGTGGAAGCAGCGGTGGAGAGGCTAAGGCTGAATGGTGGGGGTGCTGCTTGGCGGCGGAGCTGGTCGCGTGGTCGGCGGAGTTGGGAGGCTATGCCCACGTTTGTGGCCGGCGTGCCTGGATCTAGCCATCCCATGGCCGTTTCCATCGCCTCGTCCGGTCGGCTGGGTGGTGGCGGTGGTCTGCCAGTGGCGGGTTCCGCAACTCGTGGGTGGCGTCATGAGGGCGTGGTGTCAGCTAGACGACAACTCGCTTTGGCTTGGAACAGGAATGGAACAGGAAGTCCACACCGGTCCACAGTTTGTTGTTGGCCAAGTGCTCTCCCTTCGTTCGGGTTTCCACCATGGGGAACCCTCGGGGGCGGACGACACTTTGGCTTGCTGCAGGTGTTGGCGGCCGGTTGTTGGCGTTTTGAGGATGGCCACAAGCTTGTCTTTGCTGTTCGTTGGGTCGAGTTTTGATCGCTTGTGAGGTGGCTTGGATTGTTCACTGGTCGTTTGTGTGAAGGGTGCTTTTATGGGGGGTGTGGAGGCATTGGCGAAAGCCTTGCCGTGTCTTTGGCCAGCTTGACGACGGCGAGGCATGTGGGCGTCATTTCCCTCCTTGGAGGCATTGTCTTTGCGCTCTTTCCCTTACCCTATAAATCTCCAGGTGAAAACCTTGTTCCGTCTTTCGGACGAGCGGCGGCGGCGTTACACGTCGTAACTTTCTTGGGGGCGTCGTTTCGGGGAAGCTCCCTTTGCATCAACGACTGTTGATGGTATTTTCCGTTTCTAAGCCTTCATGTCTCGATTTTTGGCGAGGCCTCGTCTTCTTCGGGCTGTTCCTTTCATGCGGTGGGCATCTTGCTGCTGGGTGTTTTTGCTTGATGAAGTCGAAGCTGCTCACTGATGGGGCTCGGGAACGCTTGGCAATGATGGCATGTTGTAGTCTCTTCCTGGAGGTTTGATGTGAGCCGTGTGAAGGATGTGGCTCTTTGGTGGCTTGGCTGATGTTTCTCGTAGGTCGTCGGAGCTGCTTTTCGCTTTGATGACATGTCGGCGTCAATGTCGTTGCGGTCGTGAAGTCGGTGCTGCTGGGTCGCTTGGTCGGCTAGCTCGGCAACGATAACACCACTTTTGTGATGTCGAAGTTGTTGTGTCGTCTTGTGTTTTGCTTGGCTGCGATGCCCTACGTTGGGCTCTGCCGTTGTGGTTGGTTGTGTAGTTAGGTTCCGCGTCTGTGCGGAGGTTTTAACCGGTTTTCCTTAATTAACCATGCGGTTGTATGGTTTTTGGGCCCGGTTTTCCTATAAACTGGGTCAACTCTCTTTTTCTTAATATAAAAACGGAACTAAGTTCTGCCTTGGTTAAAAAAAAAAATTCGCTCTCATAAAGAGAAGGAACCAAAAGTAAACTTATTCATCTAGGCCTGTAGTGCCATGAGTTGGGCTGGGCCGGTGGTTACTCGTCACAGGAGGTTTTGTTCATTGCGAGCTGCGTGTAAGACGACGGCGAGCCAAGCGACGGCATGCGGAGCGGAGGCATGTTCGTCGACTTCCCCTTCCAAGTTCCAATTCACCTCAGCCACTCAGTCTACACGCGCTTCTCTTATCCGCTCGCGGAGCATTCACGCGTCTCTCACACGCTAGGAGAGCGATGGAACGGAAGGTTAATTATCTCAAGACTTTTGCAAGGTGACTTTGACTTAAACTAGCTAGCAAGCAAGGTGACCCGCACAATTGCGCGGCTAGTGCCGATATAGATTTAATTGATTTGTTTGTCCCACTTTAAGCAATATTGCTCATACATGCTCTTCCCTTTATCGTCTTCGCCGCCGTGGTTTGATTAATTTCTCTCATCCATTATCGTTGTCGTTGTAGTTCTATTTTCACTTAATTAGTTTTTTTTTATGGCTCTTGCATACTCACTTGTCAGCGTCACTTGCAGTGTACACGGACCGTATGATCTCACTTGTCGCCGGCACTGCATGTGCGTGCTTCGCACGGATTATTCAAGCTCACACTTCCAGGTTGGGCACGGATTATTCAAGCTCACACTTCCAGGTTGGGTATGATCCTGTATTGTCGATATAATCCTTGTTCTGATTATGGCACAAATTAATTCCCCTTAGTCCTAGTCAGATTTTTATTGCTACTACTCGTAATATACCTGCGATATTAAAACCATATTCCACGTATATTATATAGCTATACAATAGCCCATTAAATATTTAATGGGGTTGTGTTTCAATTATTGCCCTGTATAGCACTGGGCTTAAAAAAATATCCGTAGAATCTACCTGTACTTCTACTCCCATCCGTCCTAAAATAAAGCAATTTTGATTGGATATTTTTAATTTTTTTCTATTTTAGTTTACCTCAAATTATATCTTCGATGAATTGTTCTCTTAATAAATTTTTTAATGGTCAAATTTCAATCATTATAAATTGTGTTTATATGTGGACTCTAAAATCTTCTTTCAATATTCCTTATTTCTAAATTGTATTTCTATACGGACTTTAGACCTCTTTCAATTTTTTTAATTCTGAATTTCAATTATTTCTAAGTTGTATTTCTATATGGAATATAGCCTTGCGCGGTCTAAGTCTAAGGAAATACAAAAAATCCGCTTATACAATTTCATCTACATCAAATTTATATATCAGAATAGCGGATAGAGGCATCATTCAAGGAGTCAGGTCCACTTACTTTATCTTTCTTTAACACTCTTTCTAATTTCCATATTTTTTAACATCGAATTTCAGTTATTTCTAAATTGAATTTCTATGTGGACTCTAGACCCTCTTTCAATTTTTTTTTACTTTCTAATTCCAAATTCCAGTTATTTTTAAATTGTATTCCTATATGGATTCTGGACACCTCTTTTTAGTTTCCTTATTTTTTAATTCTAAATTTTAGTTAGTTCTAAAATAAATTTCTATATGGACTCTAGACCCTCTTTCAAAAAATTTCTAATTCTGAATTCTAATTATTTTTAAAATTGTATTTCTATATGAACTCTAGACCCTCTTTTAAATTTCCTTATTTTTAATTCCGAATTTCAGTTATTTCTAAATTATATTTCTATATGGACTCTAAATCTCTCTTTCAATATGCATTATTTTAATTCCAAAAATCATGGATTATATTCCTACAATATTTTTTTATTTTTCTCCGATTAATGTGGGAATTTCTAGCCTCAAGTATATATTTATATCTGGCTTCTAAAGTCTTTTTTCAATCTTCCATGTTTTCATTCCTTCTAAATTGTATTTCTATATGAACTCTAGACCCTCTTTCAAATTACTTATTTTTTAATTATTAATTTCAATTTTTTCTGAATTATATTTCTATATGGACTGTAGACCCTCTTTCAAATTTTCTTATATTTTAATTCCGAATTTCAATTATTTCTAAATTGTATTATATATATGGACTCTAGACCTTCTTGCAAATTTCCTTATTTTTAAATTTCGAATTTCGTTTATTTTAAATTATTTTTATATGGACTCTAGACCCTCTTTTTAATTTCTCTATTTTTAAATTCTGAATTTCAGTTATTTCTCAATTGTATTTCTATACGAACTCTAAATCTTTTTTTCAACATGGCTTAATTTTAATTCCGAAAATCATGGATTATATTCCCACTATAACTCTTTTTTTTTCTTTTCCTCCGATTAATGACCGAGGGAGTACTCTCTCATTTTCCCCATCTCTCTCGTGGTCTCGCCTGATGCGTCGCCGGGACGAAGAGGGGAGGAAAATATTGACAAAGAACTCTCTCTCTCTCTCACCTTGCTTTGCTTGTCGCCTTCAGTCAACGTTAGGGGTGGTGCCGCATATTTTCTGGCGAGCTACAGAAAACAAAGGCCTATCCAAATATCCAATACATTAGAAAATACTAGTAGATGTGTATGTGTACACACCAATCCTAAAGCACATCAATGACTCTCAGGTGAGGTGCTATTTAGGCCCATTAGGTATATATACTATCTAGCCAACTTGATGAGACATGTAATATTGGTTTAGGTGGAGAATTCAGTGGCTCGACGCCCATCTCGTCTGGAGGCTAGAGCAATCGCGGACAAGAGGCCCGAAGCCAAAGTGCCGATCGCACGCCCAGCCTGCGCCTTCGCCAAAGCGCTGATCACACATCGTAGTTCGGAAGTGCGCGAGTCGCGACTCTTTGTCTCCCGTCGTCCGTCGGTCTCTGTCAGTCCGTCTCTCTGCCATATGCAAAGTATTTTCATTGGGAGTTCATTTTTATTCGGTACTTGCTTAAGGATTATGTGTGTCCTCTTGATATTCTGAAATTTCTAACACAATGTCTCTATTATCCTAATGATACTATTGCATATAGAATTTTATTAACAATTCCAGTGACCGTTGCATCTGCGGAGAGGAGTTTTTCTAAATTCAAATGATTAAAATCTTACTTACATTCTACGATGACACAAGAAATACTCAACGGGTTGGCGACAATAGCGCTTGAAAATGATGTCTTCAACAAGATCAATTATGAAGTTGTAATTGAAGAATTCATTTCGAGAAATACTAGGTGGATGATGCTTTTTTCTAGAACATGAGATCAGTACTAATGTACTATATTTTATTATTTCATATATTTCTAATAGTGTATGAAGCTACGCGTTCTAAAGTTAAAAAATTAAGTAAAAGTTTTCCTTATCTGCATTACAATTTTTTTAAAAAAAATTAGAGTCCTAACTTGCATTTCGCACCGAGACCCCAAATTCCTGGAGACGGCCCTGTGCTATTGCATTGCACACGGTGTAGATTTTACTTTGTGGTATCAGCTCATGTTGGCTACAAAGCCTAGATGTATATACACCTAGGTTCTAAAAATCCTTGTCCAAATTGTCATCACATCCAACGACCATTCCACACCTCACCACTTCCAGGAAATTCCATTTCTCCGCCACTTCCAGGAAATTCCATTTCTCCGCGTAAGCCTGCTCAATTATTTACCCCTTGTTAATCTGTTGTTCTGTACCAGTTTGGTAAAGCAAACAAACCATCTTACCTAGTCGAGAGACTGCCATGGCGCTGTGGAGTGGGCTGGGACAGGCGGCGACGGTGGCACAGCTTGTTGGGGTGGATGTTGGCGGCCTCATCTCCATGATCATGCAAGCTGCAGCGACGGCTAGGCAGAACAAGAAGGAGTGCGAGCAGCTCGCTCGCCGCATCCTTTTGATCTCACAGCTGCTATCGCGGTTGCAGGAGGAAGAGGTGATGCAGTGGCGTCATGGTGGGCTCGACGACGCACTCCGTGAGTCGCATCAACTCGTCACCTCCTGCCAGGAGAGGAGCGCAGCTTACCGGCTGGTGATGGCCGGACGGCAGGCTGACAAGTTCAGGGAAGTGCACAGGACGATTGACTCCTGCCTACTCGTGTTCCCCATCGTCAGCCACATCGACATCACCCGCCGCTTCGATGGAAACTATAGCGTGCAGATTCCAAGCGACACAACCGTGCCATCATCTACGTCTGCTGGACCCCAATCCCAATCCCAGGTAGTATAATCTTCATTCCATATGTGGTACTAGTGGTACTGGTTGGTACACTGGTATTACTTGTTGAGCTCGCTCTGGTGCTCACTGCTGACAGTATAAAACAATATGGCTATAAACTTTTATTTTAGTAGAAATTTAGAGGGTTCGATCATCTAAGGAAAAGAAAGCCATAGAGGAGTAAAACTGTAATTTTACATCTCCATTCGAGTGATGCTTCCACCGGAATCACGGCCAATGCGCCTCCACCGTTGAAACCAATGTTGAATCGCGGCCAAACGATCCACCGTTTATTTTGATGGAACGAAGTCGATCGGATCCGGTGCCTTCTACTGTTTCGTGAAGGAGATCGAAAACCCCTATTCACTTATTAGTAAATAACTAATATGTCATTTCAAACGATCGATTTATATAATTTCTACTGGCAGATACTGCCAGTAGGAAGCACCGGAGCGTTCCTCCTACTTTTTTCATTGGTTCATTATCTCAGGATACTAATTAAGGGCCTGTTCATGTGTTGTTATTAGGATGCTTGGAATTTACCATTCGTCCACAGAGTACAAGAGTTCACTTTGGAGGAGCTTGAGGCAGCGACCAATAACTTTGACCCTGACAAAGAGATTGGCAGAGGCAGTTTCGGTATTGTGTATATAGGAATGCTTCCGGACCTGACGGAGGTAGCCATCAAGCGCAAAAGTTACAACTATTCTAACAGCATGGAGTACTTCTTTGCAGAGGTCACAAATCTTTCCCAGATCCGTCACAAGCACATTGTAGGCCTCTTAGGCTGGTGCAATATGCAGGAGGAGTGCCTGATCGTCTATGAGTATCTAAGGAACGGCTCACTTCATGAACATCTGCATGATTGGCAGATGTCTTCTTCCTCACCAGTGATGTCGTCCTGGAAGATGCGCATCGAGACACTGGTAGGAATTTCACGGGCCATCGAGTATCTGCACGACTACGCTGTGCAGCCAGTTATCCACCGTGATATCAAGTCACACAACATTGTGTTCGATGCCACCTTCGTGCCGCGCTTGATTGACTTTGATCTGTCTCTCATTTGGGAGGAGTCGGAGTGTAGTGCAGTCCCTGTATGTGGCACACAGGGATACATCGATCCGGAGTACTATCATACAAATACTGTAACACCGGCGAGTGACATCTATGGCTTTGGTGTTGTGATGTTGGAGGTATTGACAGGGATGACCTCTATATTTCGACAGAAGGAGGAGGAGGAGGAGGAAGAGGAAGAATCGGTGATTGATTGGGAGGATCAGCATGGTGGTATCCCCACGAGTTTGACGTCCTTCGCGCTGCCACTAATCGAGGCTGGGAAGCTATGGAAGATGCTGGACAGGCGGCCATGGCAAGAGCCAACGCCGAGGCAATTCCAGGCAATTGAACTGATTGCGCAGACGGCAGTGTGTTGCGTGCGGCTGGAGGGGAATGATCGGCCAACCATTTCAGACGTCGTGTCCGACCTCAAGGCGGCGCTCGATCTCATCCGTGGCGATGAGTAGACCGGTTTGGAGCGATATACCATGCAGCAATGCCAGTTGAATGTGAGAAGATTGATTGCAATGTTGTTTTTAATTTCCTCTATACTCCTATAGAAACATATAACTTAATTTAGTTGCTGGATATCTAATTATTTTCTAGCAAGGGAAAGTGTATGGCATTGGCATCTCTCTCATGAATGTATATGTAATGGTTATTTTTCTTACCCCCGGTCGTATTTTGGACGAGGCAATGGTATCATCATTTTCTCTAAATAGCCTCAATTCCGACCCTCAAATTTAAGTCAAAAAAATTTGGCCATTACAATTAGATGGGTTGGAGCTCTATTTTTTCTTTATTAGATCTGTTTAGTTACATCATTAGCCAATTGTCTCATCATGCGCCAAAAATATATAAAAATATCTACTCCATGCCTTTGAAATTTAGCTGATTCAACAATCACTAGGCTAAAAGTGATTTTTAAGGGGCTGGCCCATTGTTTTTGCGGGCGGCCCATTTCGGAGCCATCTGCAAAAATCGGCCTAGGCCTGCACCGCCCGAAAAAATGTTTATTACAGGTGGCTCGCCTAGTTCAGCTGCTTGGAAAAGTCGACCTTTGCAGGTGGCCAACCTTACCAGCCGCCTGCAAAAATTGATTTTTGCAGGGGTGGAACTAAATGCACGTATGCAAAGAAAGTGGGAAAAATGCACAACCCCTTATCTTCTCCCTCCGCCTTCTCTCTCAAACCTCTCTCTCTCACACACACACTGGCTGAGCAGCGCTCACGCGCGACGGTGCGACGTGCATGCACCGGTTGGGGCGGCTCTCGCGTGGAGACCGGTGATGGCATGGCGGCCGGGAGCACGCCGACGATGGGCCACGACGACGAGGGTGACGACGGCTGGACTGGGGTTCGGAGCAGTCGGATCCGGATCCGACGGCAGTGGCGAGGATGACCAGAGGAGGCGGTGGTGCTCGGAGCCGCCGGATCCGGCTCCGGTGGTTACAAGGATGGCCGGAGGTACAGCAGGGTTCGGAGCCACCAGATCTAGCTCCGACGGCGACGAGGACGGCAGTGGTGGCCAGATCCAGCGGGCTGCAGCCACTAGATCATATACATTTTCAAGAAATGCCCAAAATAGCTCTGAATACACACAATGTTGAGAACTTATTCATCATGTCAAAAGATTAATAAAATTTTGAAAATTACACAACGCATGAGTTTGTGGGTAAGTTTTAAGATTTTTTTTTTGCATCTTTTACTCTTTTTTTGAAAATTTGTTTTCGGCATATGAAAGAGGAATTACTTACACAAAAGATAAAAGCACAACAAATATAGCATATATGAAAGATGATTTAAATTTAGAACAATACAAAAGTATTATGCAGCATATACCAAATCAGTTTTTAAAAATAATCACAATGCTAAATCTGAAAATTTATCCACAAAAATTTATATGATGTGTTTAAATCCTAGGAAAGTATTTGCATAATTTTTTTAATCTTCTATCATGATAAATAATTTGTCAACCTTGTATGTCCTTAGGGGTAGATACGCCGAACTTTAAAACGTCATAAAAAGTTCCTTGGGATTCTTACCATATTTTCTTTGATATGGTCGGGCCAATATATTGTGAGAATAATTTTTTAATATGGTTGTTCATTAAGGTTAAGTTGCAAGAACATGTCTAATTCATGGGAATAATTAATCTTTTGCCACTCTTACGAATAAGTTGGCATATAAAATACCATCCGGACCCGCTGTCAGTGACTCAGCTGATCCCGCTTGTCATATACTATTAACTCATGTATGCTAATGGTACCGTGGATGACGTGTTGGCCCATTACAACTGGTCCGGAATGGGAATAAGTCCACTTTGACTCACTCAAATATACATGAAATCTAAACCGTATCCCTCAACTACAATACCGGACATCTTAACCCTCGAATTTACAATACCGGTGCAATTTGACTCCCTCGGTGGTTTTGGAGGGCGGTTTTGCTGACGTGGCACTTACTGACAGGTGGGACCCACATGTCATACCCTTTTACTCTCTCTTTCCCCTTCCTCTCTCTCTTTCCCCTTCTCTTCCTGGCAGCACTCCAGCGGCTGCAGGCGCTGGGATGGCGAGGGCGCAAACGCGGGGAGACGGCGGCGACTACGGCGGTGGCGACAGCGACCGTGATCCCCTTCGATTCCACTAGGGTGGAGGCCGGCACGGGCGGCGGCGGAGCTGGGGAGGACCTCGGGGACCGCCGCTCCCTGCCATTCGCACACCGCTTGCGAGCATGGTCGGGCGAGGAGGCCGCGGCGCCGAGGGAGGCCATCGGCCATGGACCGCCTTCTCGTCAATGGGGGATTTGGGGTTGGGTGGTGTCCAGATCGGGCTTTTCGGCAGCGAAACGGTGGTCGCCGGCGGTGGAGGTGGCGACGGCGGAGGGCGGTGGTGGTCGAGGAGAGATGGTGGTCTCCGGCGCCGCTGGCGTCGGCTGCGGTGGAGGAGGAGAGACGCAAATGAGGCGGAAGGCCCACCAGCCCATGGGGACGGAGCAGGGGAGGTAGTTGCGCGGCCGTTGGGGGACGGGGATGGCGACGTAAAGGTGGGAGACAACGATGATGAGCAACGGGTGCGACCGCGCTCCCCTTCGATTCCAGGGGATTCCTGCGTCACCGGGGAGGAGGCCGGGACGGGCGGCAGCGGAGCTGGGGAGGAGGTCGTCCCAAACGCAGTGGCCGCCAACTGCACCCTAGCCGCTCCTCGTGCCTTCCTCGCCGCCGCGCCCTCCTCGCCCCACCGCGCCGGCGCGTCCCTAGGCACCACCACCCCCCGCCCTTTGCCTGCACCGTCGTCGGAAGGGAAAGAGAAAAAGGGAGAGAAAAAGGGAGAGAGGAAGGGGAAAGAGAGAGAAAAAGGGTATGACATGTGGGTCCCACCTATCAGTAGGTGCCACGTCAGCGAAACCGCCATCCAAAACCACCGAGGGAGTCAAATTGCACCGGTATTAGAAATTCGAGGGTTAAGATGTCCGGTATTGCAGTTGAGGGATACGGTTTAGATTCCGTGTATATTTGAGGGAGTCAAAGTGGACTTATTCCTCCGGAATGGGATGTGGCTGACTTCGTCCTATCCATATTGGGCCGAGGAAAAGGATCGCAGCTGAAGTGCGGTCCCATAACAGGTTGCGGGCCCATTTAAATCAACGTATCATAGACTGGCCACATGATTCGAAACGGAGAGTTCCCAGCTACATGACGGCCCATAGGGAGGCTTTAAGTGGGCTCCATATGTCAGCCCGCGTAGCGGCCTGCCTATCTATGATGGGTTGGGCTGGCCGTGATTTCTCTCTCTCTCACTTCCGATTTATTGGCCGTCCAGCCATTTTGCAAAAACCCCCTTCGCCGGAGCGCTCCGTCTGCCTCGCTCGCCGGCGGCTAGGGTTAGCGGCCGTTGATGTCTGCGGACTGGGATAGCGGCATGGCGGGTCGTCCCCCGTATAAGGCGCCTCCCTCGCCGTTCGTCTGGTTCGGGATGGAGTGGAGGAGGCGATCGAGGTCGGTAATCGCCGTTTAGGTCGGCTGTCGGCGCACTGGGGTCTGGGGTACCATGGCCGCCGGCCTCTTTCTTTCCAGTCGCATCGGCGCTCCAAAAGCTTCCTCGGCATCGACTCCGGATTCCCGACGGCCACGCAGCCGCCGCCAATCACACCAGACCATCATCTGGTGCCATCAGGGATGAGGAATTGCATTGGTGACTTCGATGTTCCAGTAATTCAACGATGATGAAATCTTCCAGGAGCTCTGTTAAAGCACCTCAGAGGTACGGATCGATTCTGTCGTTGTGTTCCTCTTTAATTTGGTTGGGAAGGCAAAGGTTCGTTGTTGTCCCAAATTCAGGATGAACCCTATTCTGGATTGCATAACTGCAGTAGTGCAGTGCCAATTCAGTGTTAGCAATTATTTTTTGTGAAGTTCCAAGGGTGTTACTGTCTTCCGATGCGGTTGCGACTTGGGACGGTGATGCCTCAGGCTTGCTGTTGCTATCTGAATTAGTGAATTCTCATACCCTGAATTCCCAAGTCAAACTCAAATCTTCCGTGAAACTTTATCTGATTGCTTCTATAAGAGATGACCTTGACCAAAGAGAGTAATCATAGTATTATAGGATATTTTGCATCGACTTATTGGAAATATTTTTTAGTGCAATGATTGTTTTTACCTGGCGCAGTGTCAAAATATAAGAATCGAAGTTCAAAGTAAAATATGTACAGGCATCTATCAAAGAACTCTTAAAACGAAATATAAAATACATACAAGGGCCATCATGCCGTTTCAGCCTCCTGCATTTTTGCATTTTTGCTAAATGCATCATTGAAAATTATATCTGTATGTGATTGATTTCTCTTAAATCATAATATGAATCCTCCAGAGAAGTTTCCTCTTGGTCCTTTCAGATTTGCTCTCGGTGCTGAAGCAAAACTGGTGATTTCGGCATCAGAGCCTCGAGCGCCTCCAAACTACAGCGGCTGCAACCTCACGATAATATGGTATAAACCAAAAAAACCCCAACTGCTTATTAGTTTTTATTGGATTTACTGCTTATTACTACTATTAGGTTTTGTGTAGATGTAGTGTGTTACATCCTTTTTTTTTTTTGTCAATTCAGTAGTAGCATCACAAAAAACCAACATTTTTGTACCGAATACCCACCTCTTATCTGGTCTATAGATGTCTGGATAGCTATGATGGATTCGCACTTCCAAATGCTCATCCAATCATCAGTTATCAGACCTTCTTTAGTCCTTTATCCAGTGATGACTGATAGTCTCACAGTCCATATAAAATAAATCAAACAATATTTAGTTCTCAAAAGATCCATGTAGGGCACTGGATGGTTATATGATGAATTACAAAGAACATGAGTTTTCTTTCTTCCTTTGGGTATCTATGCTTGCAATCATTTATCTGAGGAATTGTTTTCTGAGGTGTAGGCAATTGACAGAACAAGTGTGGTGAAAGGAATCAAGGCTTTTGGGTCATTGCTTTGATTAATTTTAGGAGATTGATCAGTAATCAGAGGGAGGCAACAGATTGATCAACAAGATGATGGCATCTTTCATCAAAACGAGTATGCAACTTATTGGTATTATCAAGGAGAGGGTAGACATGTTTGAGGAGACCAAGGCAGACTACAGAAATGCTTTGGAGTATTTGAACTCGATCACGGGCAATGTGGAAGAATTAAAGAAAAACCCAATGATGATGCAGGATGATGGATTGGTGAATACAATAAATAATCTTGAGAAGATCATCCGGGAAGTTTACAAGCTCATTAATTCTTGGGAAGGATATAGCAATATATTCTGTTTCTTGTACTGTCATGATCTGGCTAAGAAATTACATAGGGCGAGGAATGAGCTTCAGGAGTGCTTAATTGCGGCCGAGTTTGGTGCAAAGGTTGCACTTTTTTCGCACATAACTCAAGATCGTGAGCATGGTCTTCTTCCTCCACAAAGACGCAACAGAAGCCAATGCGCACACCCACAGGTATGATTAACGTCCGAACTCTCTGTTGTATAACTTCTAAATTCTCTTATTCCTTTACTGACTTGGCATTTCAGGATGCAGGCATGGTTGGGAGTTCAAGCAACACTCGTTCAAACCATGATTATGATGGCAGGTCAGCATTGTTTTCAATGCTTCCTTGACGGTATGCTTCGCTGCTCCTCTTTACTGAAAGTGATCATTCCTGATATTTGCAGTGATGAGGCTGAGCAAATAGGAACAGTTCCAGCAGCAAGCAATAGGCCTGATTGGCTCAACTGGCTACGGCGCAGTACTGTAGCAGCGGCGACACAAATTTTGTTACTGATTACTGTAGTTGCAGTTGCACTACAGCCGCGGCTAGCTCTACCATGCTGGGCCAATGTTTTCGATCCACAATGCTCGTGCCTGGACACACAGGTATGCTCTACTTCCAGACTAACTTAATAGGGGATGGCACACGAGCGCTCCCGGCGACCGGTTCATCTGCCAAGACATTCAAATCAAACTCTCAATTAAAAAAAAAAAAAAAAAAACTCAAAAGGAAAAAAAAAAAAATTTCAAAAAAAAAGAAAACCGAACTTCAAAAGAATTGGAAAACAAAACTTTAAAAAAACAAAATTAAAACTTTAAAAAAAAAAAAGCAAAACGGAAAAGAAAAAAAAAAAAAAACAATCAAAACGAAAGCAAACGGAGCGCAACCACCACGCAGGAACTACGAACGAAATAAGAAATAAATAAACCAAAAAAAAACACAAAAAAAAAATATAAACCAAGATAATCAAGAAGGGCAAGAAGCGACACCAAGCGACCCCCACAAACCGCGAAGAAGGGCTAAGAAAGCCCGAGACAGCAGGGAGAGAGAAGAAAAAACAACAGAAAGCAACGCAAAACCAAAAAACAAAGAAAAGGGAAGAAGAGAGAGAGAGGAAGAAACATAAGCAAGCAAAGACAAGGAAAGAGAAGAAGAAACAAAAAGAAGCAAAAAGAAACGAAAGGCAAAGCAAGCAAGACAACACAGGGAAAGAGAACAAGAAAGCAAACCAAAACGAGCAAGCAAGCGCGGGGCAAGAGAAGAAGAAACCAAAACAAGCGAGGCAAAACGAGGAAGCAAACAGAGGGAAACAGAAGAAGAAACCAAAGCAAACGAGGCCAAACGAGCAAGCAAGGAGACGAAAACAGAAGAAGAAACCAGAGCAAACGAGGCAGAACACGCAGGCAAACGCAGGACAGGAAAAGAGCAGAGCAGAAACAGACAATGCAAGGGAACCAGAACAAGAAAGCAAAGAGACCACAGGGAAAAAGCAAAGGCGCAAGAGGCAAAGAAAAACAAAAAGAAGAAAAAAGCAAAAGCAAAAATACCATGGCCAACACAAAGCAGCACGAAGGAGAGAGAAACACACAACAAAAAGAAGCTAAACAAATAATACCGGCCCAACAAACCAGAAAAAAATAAAAAAACAACAAAAAACAATAAGCACGAACAAGGCACGAAACAAACCCGACTGGGGCAACAAACGCAGAAAAAAGATGACGACCATAAAACCCGATTAGCCAATCAGGTCTCCCACAAAACCAACACAAGGAGAGCTGCATCGCTTGTAAGCGATGCCAACAACGAAGGGCACGCAAATTCACAATGAATTATACGCAAAAAAATAGAACTAGCAAAAACCACATGCATGCACAAGCAGCAAAACCTGAATATGACCATCACATGCACGAACCAGGAGTACCGCCGAGAGTCGACGCCCAATTGGACCAAATTCGAAATAAACAATACAGGATGGGGTAAACGAAAAAAAATAATAACCAAAGTATAAAAAAACAATATAGTGGAAACAGAAAGAAAAAAAAACAAGCCAAAGTATCTAAGAATGCAAGAGAAGGGAAAAACGCAAAAAACTCATACTGCCAACCCAAATCAAAAACCAAGAAAGCAGACAACCGCAAGAAACTACCAGCAAGAACCCCAAAACAAAAAGCAAGACAGCTCGAACAGGTCAGCAACCACAAGGAAAAAAAAAAGCAGCAGTTATAGTTTCGATAAGGCAATGACAGAAAAAAGCACAGAGAGAATGCACAGGAAAAAAAAACATAGAAAAGAAAAACTTAAAGAGAGACCACGCTGGAAGAAACAACATGAAAAAAATGAAGCAGGAAGCAGCTCAGGAACGCAAGAAGCACACACTTAACAAACAAACAACAATGAAACAGGAAGACACTTATGAAACTAGGCAAGAAGCATCAGACAGTCACGCGACTTTGGGAAAATAGTGTAAATCACGCAAAGGACCACGCTCATTTTAATAGTCCATCACAAAACATAGCCTGATCCAAAAGTCCACCAACTCGATAGATAATAAACGAAAAAACCACCAACGCAACCTCAAACCGGCCCACAAAGAACACCGAAACACATCACACACCACTGAAGATACAAATACACCGCCCCAAAACAACACACAAACACACCACAGCAAAAAAAAAAAAGCGAAACTAGAGGTAAACGCACAAGACATTACACAAGGACTACAACGAGCACCGCGCAAGACGAAAACAAACAACACAATCACACAACAACTAATGCCCCCGACCGCGGCCATAGCCACGACTAGCCAGACATAAAAAAAACAAAGAGGACAAACCAACCAATCAAACTAAAAGAGACAACAGTGACCGAAACAGCAAAAGGGGAAGCCTCTAAAAAAAAAAAAAAAACAAGAGGAAGCGAGCCAAAGATAACAAAAGAAAATCTTAAAATACAAGTGACAAAAAAAGATATTAAAACAACTTGCCTGACAAATGGAGTACTAAACGAAGAACAACCGACAGAACCTTCAAGCGATGAAAAAAAAAAGGCCAAAATAAAACGCCGAAAACATCCAGCTCCCCCCCCAGACGACCTCAAGAACCGCTAACCACCACAGCCAAGCCAGCCCCGAAGAAACATGAAACCAAGACTCAACGAGGAATAAATGCAGACGAAACCAGCAGCGGGACATCAAGACCCAAAACGACCCATAAAACACCAGAACAGAAAACGAAACACCAAAATCACGAAAAAACAGCGCAAAAAAACAACAGAGCGGAACATCAACCACCTACAAAAAACAGACAAAAAAAAAAAAAAAACAAACAAAAAAAGGAATCATACCAGCAACAAAAAGGGCAAAAGAAAACAATACAAAAACAGAAGAGACAAATCAAGGCACACGAACAAACAAAACCAACGAAAACGGCGACGATACGCAACCGGGACAGGCGATCATAACAACAGAACACCCAAATAAGCACCTCCCGACCGAACAAACCCCAAAGGAGCCCCACCAAAGAGAAAAAAAGAACCACAAGACCCAAACAAACCACAACCAGGCAGCACTAGCCCCGGCACCTCCGCTTTAACCCCCACACAGAACCGGTCAAGGCGGCAATTGCGAGAAACAAGCACAAACAACAAAAAACCCGCAGGGACCAAAACCCCGCTGCCCGCTAAACCCGGGCAAGAAACAACCGGGGCGCAGAGGACAGGGAACCACACAGGACAGCACAGAACAATAATCAAAAAGGCAAAGAAGACCACACAGCACAACAAAAAAAAATGAAAGAACCACGCAACAAAAAGATCCAAAAACGACAACAACCAGATGACAAACAAACAGAATCCGGAGGTAAAGGGCAAGACCGAAACACGACAACAACAGGAAGAGCACCACCACAAGAACCAAAACGAGCACAAGCCCGTGATGTCCTGCCAGGAGAAGAACGTTGTGTACAAGTTAGTGATGGCTGGGAGGCAGGCTGATAAGTTCAGAGATGTTCAGAGCAAGATCGACTCGTACATCATCGTCTTCCCCTTCATCAGCCACGTCGACGTCACCCGTCGTCTTGATCGGATCTACAAAATCCTGCTTCCAAATGACAACACGACCGTGCCATCTTCATCTGAAGGATCATCCCACTCTCATCACCTGGTACAATTTGTTCCTCGAGCTAGCTATATATATCCTGAAATCGATGGTCCCAAGCTATCCTGCGTGCTTATTTACTTCTCTGAATGTGCTTGTCTCTTGTTTGTATTTAGGAGTATGCAGAGGATGTCGCTCAAGAGATGTTACCCCACGGCAAGGAAGATGAGGAATTCAGTTTTGCAGAACTTGAGATGTTACCCCACGGCAAGGAAGATGGGGAATTCAGTTTTGCAGAACTTGAGGCAGCAACCAACAACTTTGCGCCTGACAGAATCATAGGTAAAGGCGGCTCCAGCAGGGTGTACCTGGGAAGGCTTGCAGACGGGCGAGAGGTGGCCATCAAACGCTTTTTCGCCGAAGTCAACAATGTTACAGAGTTCCAGGAAGAGTATGCCATCGTCTCACGCATCCGGCACAAGCACATCATCCCTCTCCTTGGCTGCTGCCTGGAGCACTACGAGAAGAAGATTACGCGCTCTCGATGGTTCTGGAAAAGGAAAGTTGTTGATGAGCCGTCGAATCCCCTTCTCGTGTTTGACTACATGAAGAACGGCTCGCTTGACAAGCACCTTCATGGCTCGTTGTCGTCCTCCTCGCCAGTGACCACGTCCTGGAGTATGCGCATTGGGATACTATTGGGCGTGTCGCAGGCCATCGGGTACTTGCATTCCCATGCTGAGCGGGCGCCAATAATTCACCGTGACATCAAGCCATCCAACATCCTACTCGATTCGGCCTGGGTACCATACTTGTCGGACTTTGGGTTTTCGGTCACCTGTGGCAACGGCGACATCGTCGACACTTTGTGTACTAGCATAGTAATTGGCACAATAGGATATATTGACCCAGAGTACTTAATAACTGGTCGTACAAATCAGGCAATCGACGTGTATAGCTTCGGTATTGTGATGCTGGAATTATTGACTGGGTTGAGAGCAAGATTTACACCGGAAAAAAAGGAAGGAGAGGAGGATGCCTTCAACGAGAGCTTGGCGTCGTTCGCCCTGCCAATCATTGAGGCAGGCGAACTGCGGAAGGTGCTGGATAGACGACCGGCGTCGGAACCAACGCTGAGGCAGCTCGAAGCATTGGAACTGGTGGCGCAGACGGCAGTGTGCTGCTTGCGACTGAATCAGAAGGACCGGCCAGCCATTTTGGACGTCGCGGCCAAACTCCAGGTGGCGCTCGATGTCATCCGTGGCGGCGAGTAGCCCGGTTTGGGGCGATCGTAGAATGAGTCACCAATGCCAATTGTTGTTACGACCTTTATACTCTTACATGAGTATATGGCATTTTACTTTTGCGTATGTATCGGTTTTCGGTTGTGTTTTGGATGAGGCAATAATACTAGATAAGTTTTTTGTCAATGAATTCGGTGATGGGTGTGATCTCTGCGCCACCGACTCTGTCTCGATCAGGCAAGAGACGGAGTGTCTGCTCGCTGGAATCGCAGTGGAGGCTTCACTCTCGCCGTCCGGTGAGGCGCGTGGTGGCCTGCGCTCCAGGTGCTCGATGAAATGCCGGGGCGGAAGCGGATACAGTAGACGACACCGATTCGATGTCCACTCATCGTGAGGTGGCATGAACGGTGACGAAGGTAATTCCCTCTCCAGTAGTGATCCAGTCCCTTGTCATCTTTCGTTTCTAAATCCTTAATTCCGCTGCCCCTTTTTGGCCTTCTCACTTTCTCACTTTCTCATCTTTCTCATAACATCCGATTTTAAAGATGAAAAACAATATAATCTAAAAGGGTTCATATAATTCTTCCCGTTGCAACGCACGGATACAAATTTGCTCCAAGTTTAACTTACAACATAACTAAAATATTTCACATTCTAAAGCGAAATAAAAGGGAGAAAGTAGCAACTGGTGGATCTTACAATTGCACTTGCTCTTATCCTAGGATATAATAAACTTTATGGGTGTGAAATATATCTATATCTTCTATAAGATATCCTGTTGTAACGCATGGGCATCATTGCTAGTACTACAATAAAAACATATTATTGTATTCATGACACGAATCTCAATGCAATGTCTAATGGCTTAAAATATAGGTGCACATCTACCCTATAGTTGAACAAATAGGATGACCAAAATATCACAGTCACGCTCACTGCTATATCCAACGTACAAAAATGCTCCATCTACGCTCTCGAGCCCCCCGCCCCCCCCGCCGCTCGCACGCTTCCCGCACTCCGCCGCCTCCAAACACGGCTGCCGCCGGCCCGCTCCCGGGCAACCCTCCTCCACACTCCGCCGCCTCCAAACGCGGCGGCCGCCGGCCCGCTCCCCGGCAACCCTCATCTCCCTCTCCTCTCGCCGATTCCTCACCTCTACTTCTCCCCTCGCACAGCCGCTCAGTCGCGTGGACGACGGCGGTGGTGGATCCGGCGGCGCCGTCCTAGGTGGAGGATCCGGCGGCGCGTAATTGATTGACGACGACAGGCGTGGCGGATCTGGCCAGCCGCGGGAGGTCTTCATCGCCGGCTCACCCCACCACTGCCGCCGTCGCTGCGAAGGAGGATGGCATGAGCCGCCGGGCTGTATGCTCCCGGGTCGGGATCCCCAGATGGTCCGGCCGGGTTCTACGGGGTGTGGTGCGGCGGCTCCTCCTACTCCAGGTCGTTGTCAGCGGCGCGTCGTCTGCTCTGTCACAGGCGCACGCGGCCACCATCGGAGTCTAGCGGCTGGAATACATGTGCCTCTGCGAGGTAATCAATCATGTGATCATGTCTAATTACGTGTGAATTCGATGATAATCTGTGTTCTTGGTGTTATCTTGATGCTTATATACGGGTGCTATCTTGATGCCTAACATATAGCAGTGTCTTATGAACATAAGAGGGTAGGGTCCTGAGAATATTGCCATTTTCCCCTTCATTCTGTTTTATTTGTCATTTGCATGAAGGTTATCCAAAAGGAACAGAAAGGCTGTTCTTGAAGGGAACAAAAGATTAGTGGTTTCTGCAGTTCCTATGGAAATGGTTGAAGATCATCACTTTGCTTTTTAATTTCAATGGCATGCATGCAGTATATATTGTTTTGGTCCTGGTACCATTTAGATGATATGTGTAAGAAAAGAGCTATTATATAGTTATTATCTAGGCTCTTTTGTAAGAGCCTTGGGTGAGGACAACAACAATTGTCCATAAACCTGTGAATATGTTTGTCCAGATCCAGATTTATGCTGATTTCAGGTGGTATCCAGAGTCTGAGCTGTTTTGCTAATTGTTTTGATACTCCTTCAGTTTCTTGAGAGGATATAGCAAGAAAAACAAAACATCAACTTGACTAGAAGTGAACTTTTTTTTCTTAGTATTGTTTGTCTCGTTAACGAGGAATCAGGATGAGCCCTAAATGAAAAACTTATACTCTGCAATACGGACCCGGCGGGGCTCTCTCCCCTTTGCACACGCTACCTCGGCGAAAATGATGTTTACCATTGTTCAAATGCTGAGTTACCTTTGATATGTCCTCTTTGAACTTGTAGATATTATCTTGAGTGCATATACTACATTTTTTAACAACTCAGTTATGAAGTCGGATGTCAAGTTGTCATTGCATTACTGTGCCAACATAGGAATAAGTTGTTTGTTTCTGTTTTGCAGAAGTTATACTTTAGATATATCGTTTCTGAGCAAAATGATCAGAGTCATGTACTTAATCATCTTTCAAGTTCATTTGAACTGTTCAGTGTATAAAAGGTTGAACATGGCACCATTAATAGTCCTTTACCTCTTGTTTGGTAGTCATTATACTTAGTACTGCTAAAGTTTCTTCTTTATTTACTCAATACTGTTGTGATCTTCAGTGACTAAATTTGGGTACAGTAGCTTTCCCCTTTCCTGGCTCTGTAATGTGCACTCATTGGCTGTATATAGAAAACACCTTTGATTCATCTTGAAGCCACATATGGTGGTGGTGAAGAGGCCTTCTTGATGAAAGTTGTGACTCCGATTTACAAAGTTATAGAGAAGGTATGTACATTCCCGCTGAAATGTGTTCTATCCTTTTTTTTTTTCATGAAATGTGTTCTATCCTTTTATTTTCATGCTGACCAGTTAGTGCCCTTATGATTTTTACAGGAAGCTGAACGCTGCAAGACCGTAAAATCAATGCACCAGTGAGTGGATTGTTTCCGGCTAGGCTGGCGTATGAGATCTGTCAATCGGCGGCGAGATCGAAGGAGAGGAAGATCACATACACCAGTGAGCTGGAGAGGAAGGTACAGACGCTGCAGACTGAGGCAACCACACTTTCAACGCAGCTCACGCTTCTTCAGGTATGCATTATAATTTTGCCTATTATTTTGTTTGAAATGCATGGTTTGATTGCTTGAACCCCAACCTAATTATTTTGGTCAAGCTTGTGGTGCCCTGTAGGTACTACCATAAAATTGTCTTATCAGTTGATTTTTGTGTGGATATGCTTTGTTTATACTCTTTTATGGAACCTATCTGACACTAACTGAGAAAGGAGAGACCACGCCACAGCCAATCCAATTTTGATCAAACAAATCAACTTAGAAAGGAGCATGCGATTTGGTAAGTGCGTGAATTAATGTCCAAGCAGAGTTCGTATTTTGTTTTTCTATGAAATTTGTGTATTTTGTTTCTAACAATTGATGGTCCTTATATGCTGTCCATTATATATTGAATCGTAATTTAGCAGAAGAGAAGTATGATCTAACTATTTTAATCTGTAGTCAACTATAACAACAGCCAAAATGTATTGGTAAGAATCAAACATCAAATAGGCTCTCTTTCATTGCCTTGTCGAAGGATTGCAAAAAACAGAACAAAGTTCTAGGGGTCACAGCACGTGCTGAAAAAATTAGCTTGCATGTTCGATACTGTAATGAAGGGTTTGAATCGTGAGTTTTAGTTTTTGGTGAAGGTGAAGGTTATAGGTTCCTGATTAAGATTACAATATATCACGATTGAATGCACCACACAACCATTGCTATATGCATGTGCGATTACAGTTTATTTCGCTGTTGGAGCAAGCCTTCCTTTGCTAAATATTGTCTATCAGTTTAAGACTTACATGTAATAATCAAGTTAACCATCTCTTTGCATTTTTAATGAAAACTACGATGGTTTTGCAAGATTTATTTCTGTATTTTGCGATCCAGAAACCAGAACATTTTCAATACAAAAACTATCAGTTTGCTATAAGAATTGTAACAAGCTAATGGGTGCATGTATGGTTTTCGGCTGATTGATAGTCTGGGAGTAGGATTTATGAGTAAGTACAACACTGAAAAATTTCACATACGATTCAGTGCTCTGTCATGATGAATGACAGCTGCAATATAACAGCTACTCCTTGTTCCGAGCTCATGCTTTTATCATCTTTTATCGACAAAATTACCATCATGATAGACTGAAAGGTGTTCTTGAAACCATAAATACTTCCTTTTGTTTTCTTTTTGCATTCTAGGTGTATGTGTTCTTTGATCTGAGTTCATGGAACAATCAAAACTAAAGGTTTGATTTATATTATTAAATTTCAGATGGTTGTTAGACAATATCCAATCCAACCCAGTGTTTATTCTTCAAAACATGTGAAGAGGCAGGCCTGGAACCGCTGCATCTGGGAGATCTTGATCCCAGTAATGATTAATTCCCATAGCAATTAGAAATGAATAAAAAAGAAGGTTGACTGCTGATGGGTGCTCTTTCTTGGTGACACCTACAACTCTATATATGTACATAATTTTTACTGTAAGCAGGGGCGGAGGCAGGTTTGGCCGGGAGGGGGGGCTCATCCTCATCTTCTTCCTTCAGCCCCCCGTCCCTTCTTCCTCTCCCTCTTCTTCCTTCCCTCTCCCCTTTTCTCCAAAGGATCTAGCAGGGTAGGGGGTGCTCGAGCCCCTCTTGCCCCCACGCTGGATCCGCCCCTGACTGTAAGTACTATATATTGCATTGATGCTTTTCAATACACGAATTAGCCATCTTATTCTATCAACACTACTAGATAATTCACTTTTCTCTGCATGAAAGGAGGATCATGTGTCCATGATACATATTACATGTGACCTTTTTTTCTCATTTTGTATTGATCATAGCAGTTTATTGTACAGCAAGTAAACAAGCCTTTATTAGAGATCACTTGGGCAATATAAGTCAATATAGTATTTTTTTAAACAAGCCTTCATGGAAAATATAAGTCAATACTATATATTTTTGTGGTCCTTGCAAAAGAATATAGATTAAAGTTTTCCCATTGTCAATTGTTACTGTTTTTATTTGTTTGATCTAAATTATTAAATACCACCGTAGTGAACTAGTGCATGTAAGTTGCAAGAATCCATCTTCACCGTCGATCCGTTGTTGCGAGAAGAGCCGGAAATTCCTCGATCTTGTTGCCACTCATCAATTCCTCAATGAAAGGTTCTACCTTTCTGATGTTGCGGTTGGAATCCGGTGATGGGTGTGACCATTGCGCCGGCGACTCTGCCTGCAGTCCCGTGATCCGGTCCCTTGTAATCTTTCGTTTCCAATCCTTAGGCTGTGCTTAGTTCGTGCGCCAAATTTTTTTCGACGTATACAGACATGAATTTGAAGTATTAAACATAGACTAATAACAAAATAAATTACAGATTCCGACTGTAAACTGCGAGGCAGACTACTTATCTTTTGATCCTAATTAATCCGTCATTAGTACACGTAGGTTACTGTATCACTTATGGTTAATCATGGTGTAATTAGGCTTAAAAGATTCGTCTCGTAATTTACATGTAAACTGTGTAATTATTTTTTTCGTCTATATTTAGTGCTTCATACATATGTCCAAACATTTGACGTGACGGAAAAAAATAGAAAGTTAAAAGAAAAAAGTTAGAATCTAAATAAGGCCTTAATCTCCCTGCTCCTTTTTGGCCTTTTCACCTTCTCACTTGAAGTCTCTTAAACCAGACGACTTGACGAGTCGATGAAGGCTTGGCTTGCATGTCCAATGTCCCACACCAACAGCTAATATCCCCTCCGAGGCTCCCAGCCTCCCACTCCCACCCACCTTCCAGCTGGCTGTTTCCCGGCGATCACCTCTGCCTTATCCTTGACTACCCTACTCCATAAACCGGCCCTTGCTGTCATCGTCTTCATTTGTCTTTCCGGGGGAGCTGCGTGCTCCCCATTAAACGCCCAATTAAGGCTTTCCTAAAATTTTTCTAAAAAACCATCACATCAAATCTTTAGACATGTAAATAGAACGTTAAATATATATAAGAAAAAACTAATTACACAGTTTGGATAGAAATCTCAGGACAAATCTTTTGAGCCTAACAAGGCTATGATTATCTGCTACAGCAACCCACATGTGCTAATGAGGGCTTAATTATGCTCAAAAGCTTCGTCTCGTGGTTTCCAGGCTAGTCATAAAATTAGTTTTTTTATTCGTGTCCGAAAACTTGTTCCGACATCCGATCAAACGTTGATGACACCCAGAAGCAAAATATTGGCCCAAGCCTTTCAAACTTGTCCCAATTAATATTTACAGTTACTTCCAACCGAATACGGAGTAGTACTTTGATAGGCGTCAACAATAACGAGCATTTCCCGTCCAACTTGCAGGAAACTTTCTTTCCCTTCTTCTTGTTCTCTCTCTCCCGTTGGTTTTCTTCCACACGCTAGTTTGGTATACTAGGAAGTAGGAAGGACCCACACTCGGTGCGAGTACTACGCCGCAGTCCGTCCGCTTAGTTCTTCCGAGACTCGCACCGATCGAGCTAGGCGAGATGTGGGGTGGGGTGGGAGAGGCGGCGGCGCTGGTCGGCGGCGCCGCAAAGCTCTGCAGCCTCATCAACACGATCGTAGGATTGGCAGGGAAGGCTCAGCAGAACAAGGAGGAGTGCGGTGAGCTAGCTCACCGCGTGCGCACGATCGCAGATCTGCTGCCGCACTTGCAGGATCCGGAAGTGATGAAGCAAGAGGAGACCCGACGCCCGCTGGAAGAGCTCGACGAGACGCTCCAGAAGGCACTAGAGCTTGTGAAGTCCTGCCAGGAGAGCAGTGCCTTGAATCGACTGTTCATGGCCGGGCAGCATGTTGAGAAGTTTAGAAATGTTGAGAGCAAGATCGACAGGTATCTGTATGTCTTACATTGCATCAACAACATCGGAGTCACCAGGCGCCTCGATCGAATCTGCAAAATCCTGATCCCAGACGACACGACCTTGACGTCTTCATCTGCAGAGTCCCGCCGGACTCATGAGCCGGTACATACTATACGTATATTATTTATTTCACCCATGGATTAACGTGTAAACATAATTAGTATTCTATTCAGATTACCTAGTCCTAACACGTCCGTCTTTTTCAAATGAATCTAGCTCGCTGATTGAATTAAATGTAAATAGTAGTAGTAATCTGTTCGTCGGATTAGTCCTGAACATGTACGAATGTTTGAATTAAGGAAAAAATGGTTACATACGTTTCTATTCTACTCTACCCCGTATAATATTATGATTAATTTCTGGTTGAATCTATACCGGTAGTCCAGTACAACTTGGACTCACGCTTTAAAATCAATGGCTTATAATTTTTTTCTTTTCTCGACTAATGTGAGATTTTCTAGGCTATGGGAGCGAACACACTATTTTTTTCTATTACTTTATTAACATAATCATTTTTTCTAGTATAAATTTGGTACCTTTCGCTGTCTTAGATACTAGAAGGTACCAAATTTTCTACTAAAATTTTGATACCTCTCGGTACCTACTCAAGAGGACCGTAAAATTGCTCTTTCATCTATTATGTGCCGTTGTAAATGAAGATGGCTCTGTGTTTACATAGTTGTGAAAGCATCGTGCGTTGCAAAATAACCATGTTCAACAGTATTTTGTTGTTTGGGGAAACACACGTATGCATGTTTTTGTTAATTTTACAGTCAGCCAATCAGGACATATTTAATCTATGCTTGTCACAGAGGTAACAACGATAAAAATCTAATTAATTTTCTCCCGGACGAGAGAGGGGAGGGTTGGTGATTCAAATTCCTTATTATAAATAGTAGATATTGTTCTAAAAAATGTGCCCACGAGTTAAGGATGAAAATGCTCATAGAAAATATAAGGATGAGAAAGCGGAGCGTAACTATTGTAAGTGGGAGAGACTAGAGAGGGAGAGATCCGGGAGAGGGGGATTAGGGGATTTTATTTGCTTAAAAATAGATATGGTTGTTAGAAAACAGGTCCAATGGTCTAAAATAAAAGGCCCATACTGTTTTAAGTCAAAATCAAAAGGCTAGATGTTTTGATTTTTTAATTAGAATTTATAAGATTTTCTCTAATTAATTAGATGCACCATGTGGCGGCGGCCTACGCAGTGGCGGGCCTTGCTCAATTCATGGGTATTCAAATGAATACCCAAGATTTTATGAAAAAATAGACATGTGAAGTATATAATATCTATATATATATATAATGAATAGATGAAAATAGGGTATATTAAACCAAAGAAGTCCAATTTATATTTTTGCAGTTATAGTTCTCTCCTTCCACCTCCATCCTCTATTCTAACAGTCCAATTGGCGGCTAATGAACCCATTTAACGATGAAATTTTTTTACCCCTCTATATTTTGAATATCCAAGTGCAAAATCCTAGGCCCGCCCCTGGGCCTACGAGTGCTTCAAGAAAGTTTAAAGTATATTTAGTATATGATAGATAGATGGCAGTATTTTGCTTTCATGCTTTGTTTTCTCTGATGATGAGGGACTAACTATGGCCTTGTTTAGATGAAAATTTTACATCCAAAAACATCACATCGAATCTTTCGACATATGCATAGAGCATTAAATATAGATGAAAAAATTAATTGCATAGTTGACATGTAAATCGCGAGACGAATCTTTTGAGCTTAATTAGTTCATGATTAGCCATAAGTATTACAGTAACCCACTTATGCTAATGATAGATTAATTAGGCTTAATAAATTCGTCTCGTGGTTTACAGATGAGTTATAAAATTAGTTTTTTTATTCGTGTCCGAAAACCACTTCCGATATCAGATCAAACATCCGATGTGGCATTTATAAATTTTCTTTACACCACTTAAACAAGCCCTATAAAGTTTTGTTGTCTGTCCTATTCCAGGAGGCTGTACAGGTCCCTCAACCAGTGGTACCACTTGTGCATGGAGATGAAATCATGGAGTTCACCCTGGATGAGCTTAAGGCAGCGACCAACAAATTTGACCAAAACAAAATTATTGGTTGGGGTGGTAGGGACTACCACCGTGTCGGTGTGTACGAGGGTGTGCTTCCTGACAGGCGGGAGGTGGCCGTCAAGCGGTATTATGATCCAGACGCATATCAAGTCGAGGAGTTCCGGGCAGCGATAGCAATCCTCTCCCCAATCCGTCATAAGCACATCATACGCCTCTTAGGCAGTTATGCGGTCGAGGAGAAGCGCATGCTCATCTACGAGTATATGAAGAATGGCTCGCTTCACCACCACCTGCATGGCCCGTCGTCCTCCTCCCCACGGACCTCGCCGCCGTCGCCGGTAGTGACGTCGTGGAGAATGCGCATAGAGATATTGTTGGGCGTGTCGCGGGCCCTCGAGCACCTACATTCCCTTGTGCCGCCGGTAATCCACCATGACATCAAACCAAGCAACATTCTGCTGGACGCCGATTGGATGCCACGTTTGTCGGACTTTGGTGTTTCGCTCACATTTGATGAGGCGAACTGTACACATGAAAATGCCATTGGCACATTGGGATGCACTGCCCCCGAGCACCTAACGGAAGGCATTCTGAAACCATCAAGCGACATCTACAACTTCGGTGTTGTGATACTAGAGGTATTGACAGGCAAAAAAGCATATTTTGGACGAGATGGTGAGAGTGGTAATCATGAAACCTTGGTGAGCTTAGCGCTGCCGAAGATTGCGGTTAGGGAGCTAGAGAGTCTGCTGGACAAGCGCCCGCCGACGCCCGCGACACGGAGGCAGTATATAGCGCTGGATCTGGCGGCGTGCACGGCAGCACGCTGTTTGCAACTGCGTGAGGAGGATCGGCCGCCCATTTCGGAAGTCGTCGCTGATCTGGAGTTGGCGCTCGAGCTCATCCCCGAGGAACTTAATTAGCTCCTTCTCGGCGAGCAACTTACTTAAATAAAGCGCTTGCTGCTGTTGGTCGTTAATTATGATCAAGAAACCTTTATGTAAGACTCTTATGCTTTCTATAAAAAGCAAGGCCTCGGTCTTTTCTCTAAAAATTATGATCAAAAGCACTGAAGTGACTCTGTGAGACATGTACTAGTTGGAATCAATGACTTTTTGTCAATGAATTTGTACTACTTTTTTAAAAATATGCTGCTGCTGCTTTCCAAACATTGCACTCCCTCTCTGGTCGAAAATATGCGTCGTTTCTGTCTGAAACATCGTATTAAAATGATCAGAGGGGTATATTAATACTCCATCCGTCTTCGAATATTTGTCGCCATTGACTTTTTTATATGTGTTTGACCGTTAGTCTTATTAAAAAACTTTTGTGAAATATGTAAAAATATATGATTTCATGAAAATATATTTAACAATAAATCAAGTGATAGAAAGAAAATCAATAATTACGCAAATTTTTTGAATAAGACGAACGGTCAAACATTTGTAAAAAAGTTAATGGCGACAAATATTTAAGGACGAAGGGAGTATATAGTGAAGTGACTCTAGTCGAATTACCTGAGTACCTGAGTCTTGCACTATCTGTCCCGCAACCGGCGCCGGCGGCCGCCGTTGTCATCGGACACCAATAGCTGGGCCTTAATAGACTTGCGGGTTACTTTCAGCAGACAATAATTTGGGCAGAACTGGATTATGGGCGACACTTGTGGGCTCATTTTTCCTTTGGACCAGAACGGGGTTGTGGCTGACTTTCAGCCCATCAAAAACTAGGCCGGAAATGGATCGAGGATGAAGTGCGGGCCTATAACGGGTAGGGGTGTGTTATGTCCGTAATCATGGGCCCGACCGATCACATAGCCAGGCCCAGGAGCCCTTGACTCGTTCCGGAAGTTTGGAGCTCCAAAATCCTCTCTCTGTATTGATTCGATTCATTCATGTTTGTCGCCGCCGTCGTTGGCGACGTCTGGTGACGTATGTGCCGGCGAGCTCCAACTGCCTGCCTGATTTGTCTCTGAGGCAAGTGATGTGGTGTACTGGGGGCTCGACAGCAGCCATGCCTGGGGCATTGTAAAACCCCAGCCCAATAAAGCCTTGTAGGTGTTGTGTTGGCCCAAGTGGCCCAGAAGTGGAGTGTAGTGGTGGTTTAGTACCACCTTAGAAGTTTAGTTGGGTGAGAGCCTGCTTATAAGCCTTCGTGCTTCAACCATAGTACAGCCGGGTTAACCCTTTTACACGAAGCGAGGACGAAAGTGTAAGAGTTGTACTATACGAACATGGGTCCGCTCAACATGTAGAGCGGGCTAATGCGACTGTTGGAGGCAGGGTGTTACAGTTGGTATCAAAGCATAAATTTTGTATGGGTCCGTGGAGGGCATACGGCACCGAGGGAGAGGTTCTGGGCCTCTGTCGTGTATGCGGTGAGCTGCCGGGGCGTCAGCCCTTAAGGGGGGCGTGATTGTAACACCCCAGCCCAATGAAGCCTTGTAGGTGTTGTGTTGGCCCAAGTGGCCCAGAAGTGGAGTGTAGTGGTGGTTTAGTACCACCTTGGAAGTTTAGTTGGGTGAGGGCTTGCTTATAAGCCTTCGTGCTCCAACCATAGTACAACCGGGTTAACCCTTTTACACGAAGCGAGGACGAAAGTGTAATAGTTATACTATGCGAACGTGGGTCCGCTTAACGTGTAGAGGGGCTAATACGACTGTTGGAGGCAGGGTGTTACAGGCGGGCCATCAGGCATTATGGCCACTTGTAACTGGGGCTCATCTCAACAATCCTGCAGGTGGCATAGGCGGTTTGCCAAAACAATGAGACCTGCCTGGAGCAGGTGTAGGATATTCATGACCTCCTGCGGATGCTGCAAGATACAGAGATGCGGATGTGATAGAGTGGACGCAGGGGACACTCAAGGAGGCATACACTCTTGTCACATTCTGTTATGACGGCTCATACTACCACGGAAAACACCTTCTATGCCGGTTGGTAACTGGCATTTGTGACGGTTATACGATTGGTACGTGAAAGACGAAACAAATAACCAGGGTCATTTGTGCGGTTTATTATCCGACACGGATGACCACTGGGAGCCTAAAAAAGGCTCCTCGTGGGTACTTATTTGCTAAGTTACCAGGAATGTGGAACTATACCGCGTTCCTCGTCCCAGGAACATCGTTCTCGTAACGGGAATGTGGAAACATTTTCGTTCCTCCCTTGTTAAAACCTAAAAAACTAACATCCCATGTTTCTTGATCCTTTTTCTTGTCCCGGCGATTTAGAAACATCAATAACATATATAGCTTATTTGTACCGGTTAAAACAAGATAACAGGCACCAATGAACATATATTTGTGTCAGTCGTTGTTTACATGTGATACTAAATCCATGTTATTAGTACCGGTTTGTAGCACTAGTCGGTGTCGGAGCAGGTACCGCGTCGGCCCCCAAGCCCGGCCCAACCAGGATTCGTATACAACTTTCCCCCATTGCATGCTTTTCAGGTCTTCAATGCGGAGCCGCTGGTCGTGCAATGTTCGAGTCGAGCACGGGCCACGGGGCCCGAACGACTGTCGAAAAGAGGAACAGGGGGAGGGGCGCCAGGCACCAAGTGCCGCTGGGTATTCGAAGACAGACCCGGTTCGAACGGCGTTTAATACGCCTGAAGCCGACCAACGGGAGACAAGGAAGCGACAAGCTCAGGACCACCTCTATGCTATATAATCTTGATAGCCTGTATAAGGAGGATCACAATATATGTAAACTTACGGGGTTGCCCCAAGCGTGTATTAAGCCCTATGGGGCATAATTGTATTTTCCCATTAGGGATCCAGGCCCTATATATGGTGAGCCTTATACCACCTCCATGGAGAGAATTTTTGATACTTTAAACACTGATACATCAACCTATGAACACTAAATCATAAGCATTCTTGAACATTGGCATTCGAGACTCTAGACACCTTTACAATATTACATATTTATTAATTCTTAATTTCACTCATTTATAAAATTGTCTTTGTATATGAACTCCATCGATCTATACTGCAATTGGACCTATTTTGCATGTTTTTTTTTGCAACTTTTAGTTCTAACATTTCTAATTGTGGTTAAGGGATGATTTTCCAACTCGTGTATAGAGGAGGGGCCGACCGTGAACTTATTGATCTAGGCCGACAGCACCATATGAGTTGGGCTGGGCCGGTGGTTACTCGTCACAAGAGATTGTGTTCATTGCTAGTTGCATAGTTGCATCATTGCGTGCTACCCGGAAGACGACGGCAAGCCAAGCAACGGCATATGGAGCGGAGGCATGTTCGTCGACTTCCCCTTCCAAGTTCTAACTCCCCTAGGCCACTCACCGTCCTACATGCGCTCCTGATCCGCTCGCGGAGCGTTCGCGTGTCTCTCACATGCTAGGAGAGAGAGAGAGACAGACAGAGAATGGACAAAATCAAAAGAGGAAAGCTATATTAAGGTAAATCTGATAAAAACATTAATAAGCATCACAGTTTTAGAGCCTTACAAAATAGAAATATATCTTTAATATTAAAAAATTTCACAACACAAAGCTGGTTAGGTGATCTAAACCACTTTATAAAGGATAATTTATAATTGCGGTAAAGCACAGACTCATAAGGCCATAACACTACTCGAAACTCTGTTAAACCCTCAAGGGGACATCGAGTCCTCTCAAGGGATTTGCATGTCATTTATATAGTTATGAATTTTTTTAAAAAAAATTGGCAAGATTGATAAATATGTGAAAAATTATTGCATAAACATGCAAGTTGAATTTTGACTTCTATAAGTTGCAACAAAAACAACAAATTTTAGTGTGAGTTCTCATATACTACTTTCAGTTAAATTTGTTTTTTTTGTTTCAACTTGTATAGGTCAAATTTAAACTCGCATGTTTGTATAATGAGATATTATATATTAATCTATCTTGTTAATTTTTTGTAACTATTTGGATGACCTGCAATAGCGAGGAAAAATCCCTCAAGGGTTTAAAAACCATCTCCAAGGATTAAGCAGACAAATAAGAAAGGGTGCTACCGTCCGATATATGGAAAGGCTTCTCATACGAAAAAGGAAAGAAAACACCGTCGCGCAGGTGCGGGCGCGCGCCTAGTCACGACATAGCCATTTCGGAGGAATGTTCTTCTTCACCTTCCAAATTCCAACTCCCTCTACGGCTCTACCTTCACCATATGCGCTCCTGATCCGCCTGCAGAGCATTCATGCGTCTCTTACACGCTACGAGAACGATGGAATGGAAGGATCCAAAGACTTTTGCAAGGTGGCTTTGACTAAATATATACTAGTCCCATGTCATAAATATAAGTATTTGAAGTTAGATTGTGACATATCTTACTACGACCGCAAGTTACAAGGACATATAGAAAGTAAATGATCTTCCACGTACTAAACATATACTCTCTCCTTCCCTAAATATTTAACACTGTTGACTTTTCGACACATATTTGACCTTTCGTCTTATTAAAAACTTATATGAAATAAGTAAAATTGTGGATAAGCATAAAATTATGTTTAAAAATGAATCAAATAATAGAAAATTAATTAATAATTACGTAAATTTTTTGAATAAGACGAATGGTCTGAATGTTTACAGGTCGGCGATCATTACGTAAAATTAGAAGAAAACCTACCTCTCTGGGTTAGTCTGAATGTTTTGGAAGTAGGGTTAGTCTGAACGTAGTCTTTTGTATTCTTACCAATTATTAATGATGGCATTGTGTCCGGAAAACTTTGAGCACCATCTGACATACTAGGAGTTTGCAAAGTAAAATTTCAAGTGGATTTTCTATTTATTAAAGGGAAATTTCTCCTCTGAGAAAGTCAAGGTTTCAGCTATATATATATACAAACAATGAAACAAATATGCGGTCAGAGAATCAGTTGACTCAGTAATGGAGTACTGCAAGTAGCTATTGTAAAATGCAAAGGGGGCTGTGCTGTCTACGTCTCATTAGGATGTAACTATCAGAACAGCTTAATGTTTAACATTGACTATTCTTTCGGGAAAGCCAACCATGAAGTTTCCACGAAAATGTTGCATCTAGTTCAGTCACCATCATGACAGCTTATGAACGCTGCAGAGAGAACATGCCATTGCTCCAAGTACCCAGACTCACCCTGCCAGATTTACCTGGTATCGAAGTTGGGGCGCATCTGAGTGAGCAGGTAAGTCCTTTGATTCTGGTGTTTCACAAGTTCCTCATCAAACAAGGTTGAGTCTCACATCTGCATTGCTCTTCACAACCAAAATCTCATATGGTTTGATCTCTCCTCAGATATCTTCCCTCACAAAAACACAAAATCATGGCTGCCGCCGCCGCAATCATCGCTGGGAAGTTGGCCGGGACCTCGGTGGCAAATGCAACCATCTCCTTTTGGATCGGCAAAGCTTTCACCTGCCTGACTGACTACTGGAAGGCTGATGGTTTGGATGATCTCAAGGGTAGGGTACTGCAGTCAGTGAAGAAGGTCCAGGTTGTATTTGATATCGTTGACCCCGAATACATCAAGCAACAAAGCTCTGCCCTCGATCTTTGGCTGTGGCAGTTCAGGGATGCAGTTGAGGCAGCGGAGGATGTGATAGATGAGCTTCACTACGACGAGCTTAGAGACAAGGCAAAGGATCATAAGGTTAGTGACTGGGGCTCCTCCTCTGCTAAACTGAAGCGTAAGTTTGTCAAGTCTGTTAAACATGTTGGTGTTATGGGTAAGTCTGTGAAAGAATTTACTCACCATGGCACACTCAAGAGGCTGAGGAAAGTCTTGGAGGGACTAGAAAAGGCGGCCACTGAAATTGTGGCTATCCTCACAGTCACACAACAGCTCAAGGATATTGCTTCAGGTAGTAAGAGGCAGGTGAATTTTGTGAACAGGGATCATGACACTGGTTCAACATTAACTGAACCTTACTTTGTTGGACGAGAAGAGGAGAAAAAAAAGATCATTCGATGGCTGACTCAGGCACCAGTGGAAGCTTCTGAAATTGTGAGGAGTACTCACCATGTTCCTATTTTCTCGGTAGTTGGCCATGGTGGAATGGGGAAGACAACATTAGCTCAATATGTATGTGAAAAGGATGAGGTTGTAAATAATTTCAAGGTTATATGGGTCCATGTTTCTACTAGATTCAATGCAACTTCCGTGACAAGTAAACTGCTGGAATCTGTCACAAGGGTAAAACCTTGTGCAGATCATTTAGAGACGCTTCAGCAGATGCTCAAACAAGAACTCAGGTCTGTAAAGTTTTTCCTTGTTTTGGATGATGTCTGGGAAGATAAGAATAGAAAGGAATGGGAAAATATATTTGCTCCACTGAGGAAAGCAGAGAGTGGGAGCAAAATTTTAGTGACAACCAGAATGCAGTCAGTAGCAGATATGGCTGCGAATGCCATGGGGGTGGAAAGAGAATACCTGGAATTAGAAGGGCTGCAAGAAGATGAAAATCTCAAATTATTCAATCATCACGTATATTCTGGTAGGAATCCACAAGATTTTGAAAATTTAAAACCCATAGGTGAACAACTTGCAAAACAACTAAGAGGATGTCCCTTGGTAACAAAGGTTGTCAGTGGTTATTTGCAGTGCAATATGGATCCTGACAGCTGGACTGATTTCTTACAAGAAGGCCTGGTACATTTTAATGGAAGTGAAGATGATGTAATGGAAACTTTGAGATTAAGCTACTACTGCTTACCAGCACAGGTCCAGATTTGCTTTCGATATTGCAGTATATTTCCGCAGGACTATGAATTTAAAAAGAAAGATTTAGTGTTGATGTGGATGGGCTCAGGATTGATATCGCAACATGGGAACAAACAAAGAAGGATTGAAGATATTGGGTATCAGATCTTGGCTGAATTAACTAGGAAGTCATTCTTTGAAATGAAATTCAAGGTAGTTCAGTATAGTCAGAGAAGAGAAGAATATTACGTCATGCATGACCTGATACATGAACTGGCAAAATATGTTTCTGCTGGAGAATGCACAACATTAATTGATCCTATCATGTTGGAAAATGAGAGTGAAAATATTCGACACTTGCGTATTGCTTGCATTGATAAATTTTCTACTGAAGAGGTCAAGAAAATCACATGTTTTAAGAATCTGCGCACCACTATTATTGATGGTCCAGGCTTGATTGACAAAGATATGTTAGGCATGGTTGAGAATGCTATACAAAATTCAAAATCCTTGCGTCTACTGCGATCAAATTTGGAGAACACATTCCATCTTCCTAAACTTGCTGAATTAAAGCACCTGCGGTATGTTTATCTGCATAGGATATCACTTGAGGGAATGCGTGGGCTTGTTAAACTTTATCACTTACAGTTAGTTGATTGTTTGAATGATTGTGGGGAAGAACTGAGGCAAGTGATGTATTTAGGAAACATTGATCATCTGCGATATGTAAATTATGGGTCGCGCAGAATTGGCGAGTTTCCAGTTGGAAGACTCACTTCACTTCAGGAGCTGCACAACTACCGGGTACAAGGAAGTAAAGGTAATAAAATCAGTGCTATCAAGAACTTGAAGGCCCTCCGCGAACTAGAGGTTTGCAGCATTGAGAATGTTGAAAGTCTTGAAGAAGCTGATAATGCCAAGTTAAAAGAAAAACCATATCTCAACTCTCTAGCTCTCACGTGGTCAGCCCGTGCTGATGCAGAAAATGCGAAAGATGACTTGATTCTTGATCACCTTGAGCCACATGCTCTCATTAGAAACTTGAAAATTTCTGGTTATTGTGGTGCAAGACTTCCAATTTGGATTGAAAACCTCCGTGTCAAGAACCTGGTGTCACTTGAGTTAGCGAGATGCATATTTTGGGAACAGCTGCCTTCACTCGGAGAATTAGAATGTCTTAAGAAACTTTGGTTGGAGTGCCTTCCTAGCCTACGACATATTGGTCAGCCATCTCACCTCTCTGACAGTAATTGTATTGGTTCATACCTTCCTCCACATCTTGACACATTGATTGTAAGACGTTGCAAAGAACTGAAGCAGTTACCTATTCTACCACCCAGCTTGGTTCATATGGAAATATGTAAGGTCGGGTTGACCGAATTCCCAAGGATAGGCAACCTACATGGTGAGAGTATCGAAACCAGGCCATCTAAATTGCAGTTTATCAGTGTTGAAGAATGCGAAAGTTTGACCTTGCCTAAAGGAAGCCTTCTGTTGCAAATACACTACATCAGAACCATTCATGTCCTACACGTCAGTGACTGTAAAGAACTGGAGCCTGCACCCCTGTTTGATGAAATGATTAGTCTTAGGGAGCTCAGTATCAGAAATTGCCCGAAGCTGAAGGCATCAAACGAAACTGAAGGCAAGAACCTGTCGCCATCATTAAAAATGCTTATAATCAAGCAGTGTGGTGATCTAGTGCATTTGCTGATTAAGTCACTACATGGTCTCGTTAACCTTTCTGAGCTGGTACTAGAAAACTGCCCCGGCCTTCTATCCCTTCCGTCAGCTGATGTGTTCAAGAGTCTCAAGTCACTAAAGTTCTTGGAGATAACTGGGTGTGAGGATCTCTCATCATTTGGTGGACTCAGTTCCCTTCGTTCCCTTATTGAGCTGAAGATTAGATCCTGCAGTAGGCTTGCAGCTCCACCTGTATTGGGTGGTGCCGCTTCTGTTCCGGCTAAAGATTATGATGTTGATGTTATAGAAGAGGAGAATCTGGTGTTGCCTGGCAGCTCCTTGCAGATAGATTACCTTGAAGTTGATCTCGCATGTGTATTGAACATTGAACCTCTCAGTAGTCTTTGCCACACCAAAGGATTGGTAATTGGAGGTGGGACTCAGCTGGAGAGCTTGCCAGAACAATGGCTTCTGCAGAACCACAAAGAACTTCAGTCACTGAAGGTGTTATGTGCCAGTTCATTGGAGTCTCTGCCGCTAAGTATGCGAGACCTGAGAGCACTCAACTTCTTGCTGTTGTCAGGAGCTGGGAAACTTACATCACTTCCAGACATGCCCTCCTCCCTGCAATGGCTCCATGTCATAGGCTGCTGTCCAGAGTTGGTGACCCAGATTAGAGTGAAGGACAGCCCTGAATGGAGAAAGATCTCCACAATTCACAAGGTGCACATAGTGGCTGCCAAGACTGTCCAGTCTCAGATTTTTGATGGTATATATATATGCATCTCTCTGATCCGCATACACAGTTGCTTTACATGTGAATGCTGAGTTTTTTCAATTTTCCTTCGTTCTATGCCATGTGTAGAGAGGTTAAAAGCTTAAAAGGCCTGTGATTTACCTATGTTTTAGAATGTTATCTAAGCTTGGTTTCTCTTTCTGAAGGATAAACAAATATCTTGGGAAGGTAATATTATCTGGCAGTTTTGCATCCGTACGTAATACTACCATAAAATATTTTCGCGGGGGGCGGGGGAAGAAAAACTGAACACCAAGAAGTAGGCTTCTTTGTAGGCAATGAAATTTAAAGTAGAGTGGACCCATGAGGAAATTCCTATGCTGTAGTGTTTACCTTCTATTTTCATTGCTTATTTTTACTACCTATTATCTAATGACTGAATGTAAACTTATATAGGTGGTTATTACTTCATGTATGGAAAAGAATGCAGTGAAGAGACTATATATGAAGGAAGCAATCAATAATCATTGAAGCATAGCTTGCTTCTGTCATACTTGCAGATATGACATCAAGCAAGGAAGACGGTACAGCGAAGGCGGGTTCTGAAATGACGCTTTCAGAGTAAAGGAAACGCATCGTCTCGAGATAACGTGTAAGACTGGCCTGCGAGCCGGGAGTTATGTGCGTGTTTGGCCTGTGTGCCAGCTATGTGCGTGGGAATGGTTATAAGACCAGAAACTGTAAGCAGTTGAAACCCATCGATGAATTGAATGCAAAAGATTGTCGATCCCCAAAAATATCTTGTCTAGCGTATCACACACACCACTCCGGCGGCTTCCCGGCCATCCTCATCGGCGCCGGCGAGCGGGGGTGTTACAGCTTCACTCCCTGTAATTCAAATGTGGGGCTATTGTTGTGCTTGCTACTGTCTTTACTAATTACTAGATTCTACTTCTACGATTGCTCTGGTACTTCATACTCTTTGCTTATGATAACGTTTTGAGGTTTTAGTCGTTACTTTTCTTTCGTGTGACGAATGCATAGACCAGGAGGAGCGACATACTTTTTTTTTTAGAAAATAGTGTTTGAAATCTCCAGCTACGGTATTTAGTGGAGTGCCTCTCCAATAACTATTTTTTTAGATGAAGGAAGCTTTATTACACACAACTATTACAATAAGAAGAAAGAAAGAAGAATCAGACCCAGGATGCTCTAAGCTGTCTATCAACCTACAATCAACTATGTGCAAATAACTTGACACAGGCAAAAACCATTTTATTTTTTTTAAAAAAAACTTGGCCCAGGCAACTGGTCTATCGACCTGTATTTTATTGTTTTTTTTTTGCCGGGCTGGCCGGAAGGATCGGCCAACCAATTCTATTAAGATTGATGAAAAAAAAAGAATCGGTTACAAGCACGACAAAAGGCTGTTGAGTTGAAGAGATGCCGAGGCAGCTCTACAAAGAAGGAACCGAAGAAAAAGTAAAATATGTTACATGATCTTAGCCAGGATCAAAAACGAACCGCCCAGCTTCCCTCCAAATTGCGACTTCCTCTCTGATCTCATCAAAGAGCACCGCTACCGGCTTGAACCTCTGCTGAAAAATTCTACCATTCCTTTCCTTCCACAACGACCAGCAGACGAGCATGAAGAACGAATCGAAAGCCTTCCTGTGAGGCTTCTGGAGTTCAGACCTCACCAGGCACCACCAATCAGCGATGTTGGCCCCAATCTCCTCCGGCAGTCTGAAATTGAGCCTCAACCAGGTCCTTGAAAGTTCCCAAATGCGATTGGAGTAGCAGCATAAAGCGAAAAGGTGCCTGCAGTTCTCATCTTCAGCTTGGCAAAGGGAGCATTGTGGGTTGTGCGGCCAGCCTCTGATGCTCAGATTTTCCGCTGTTAGGCAGCGCCCTTTAGCCACTAACCACATGCAGAATCTAATTCTCGAGGGGGCATTAGAGCTCCAGATCAACTCACCAAAGGGGCAAGTTGTCGAGCCCATGAAGAACAAATCATAGGCAGAGCTAACAGAAAACCTTCCATTCGGCGTCCACCTCCAAAGAATAGAATCATCCGTGTCCTGCTGCAAGTATACCGTCAAGAGTTCATCCCAAAGCTGAAGGAAGTCTTCCAGTGCTCTCAAGGACAGGGAACCCCTCAAGTCTTTGACCCATCTGCGATTAAGAAGTGCTTGAGCGACAGAGATGCGCGATCTGCCCACAAAGGAGAAGATAATTGGCCACCTTGACGCAATGCTTCCATCCGGCAGCCACCAGTCCCGCCAGAAGTCGATGCATGATCCATCGCCCACTATAAACTGGGCCGACACCTTGAACAGATCATCCAGGTCATCGTCATCTCTCCAACCGACTTGGGCCCAGGGCCTGTCCTTCTGCTCCAGTCGGTTAACCATCCACCGGAGCCTCAAAGATTTGCCAAAGAAGTCTAGGTTTTTGATACCTAGACCGCTACAATGTATGGGCGAGTAGACCGTCTTCCAAGCAAGGAGGCAGTGGCCAGCATGAATTTCCTCCTCCCCTTTCCATTGGAAGGCCCGACATCTTCACTCAAGCTCCTTAATCGCCCACCTTGGAAACCTGATAACCGAAAGCTGATGGAGAGGGAGAGCAGTAAGAACAGACTTTACCAGGCACAACCTGCCGTCCGGAGAAAGGAACTTGGGCTTCCAACCGGCGACCTTCTTGGATAACTTGTCAAGGAGGGGCTGGACTTCAGGCTTCGTGGGTCTCTTGGTGGAAAGCGAGAGGCCAAGGTACTTGATTGGGAGCATCTCGGAGTGGCAGCATAAAATTGATTGGACAGCAGAGAAGGCTTCCTCTGAACAACGGATTGGCGTTATGGCACTCTTGGCGAAGTTCGTTTTAAGCCCCGTCGCCTCACCAAAAAGATCAAGACAAGCCTTCACCACACGTGCTTCCTGCACAAGAGGCCTAAAGAACATGACCACATCATCGGCGTATAAAGAAACATTAGGGATGTTCTTTCTTTGATTAAGCTTGGAGATTAGTCCTCGAGAAACAGCCGCCGAGAGAAGCGCATTGAGGGCGTTCATGACCAAGACGAAAAGAGGGGAGAGGGGATCCCCCTGCCGCAAACCCCACCCCGGCTTGAAGACATCCGTGGTCCCCCCCTTGATAAGGATGGAAGTTTCAGCAGTCAAGAGCAGCGCTGTCAACCATTGTCTCCATTTCCTACCAAAGCCCAAATGCTCAAGCAGCATCATGAGAAAAGGCCAAGAGACCGAGCCGAAAGCCTTGGATATGTCAAGCTTACAAAGAACCATCGCTTTCCATTGCCGATAAAACTGCATAGTGAGGCCCTTAACGTAGAGGAAATTCTCATGAATGTCTCTACCCTTGATGAAGGTGTTCTGAGTGAACGGGACCAAATCAGACATCTTGGGCGCTAACCTCTTCGACAGGTCTCTTGTAGGCAGTCTGAGCTGGTGAAATTCAGCAGCTTCGGGTACCCGGTCCCTCGGCTAAACACCTCACCAAAGTACTCGTGCACCAAAGAGAGCATGTCCTGTTGCGTTGCTGCAAGGTTGCCCTCGTGTTCCAACCAGAATCAAGAGTTTCCTCCTTCGCCCTCTAACCTTCATGAAGAAGTAGGCAGTGCTCGCATCCCCTTCCTTTAGGTTCCTTACTTTCGCCCTCTGTTTGATTCTTATCCTTTCCAAGGAGGCAAGGGCAAGAAACCTCCCTTTCAAGGTCGACCTCAACCGTCTCTCATGTTCTGTCAGCTGCCTTGCCTCCTGGGCAACATCCAACCTGAGGATGATCTCATTAGCAACCTGCAGTTGTAGCCTGTACAAACTCAACTTTTTCTAGCCCCAAAGAGACAACGCCCGAGCAGTCCTTGCCATCTTGACATACAGAACAGTGAAGGGGTCATCGCAAGCAACTGTCTGCTGCCAAGCCATCTTCACCACATAAAGAAATCCATCGAGCTTAGTCTAGTAAGACTCGAAACGAAACCTTCTCTGGGAGGACGCTGTATCACTACAAGTCATCAAAAGAGGGCAATGGTCCGACGCCGAAGAGCTAAGGGCTTGCAAGAAGGCATCCGGGAAGCTCTGCTCCCACTGAGTAGAAACAAACAACCGATCTAGCTTCACCAACGTGGGCCTCTCCTGCTCGTTGCTCCAGGTGTATCGCCTGCCAAAAAGATACATCACTTGATTTCCAACTCGTTGATCTTCCCTCTGAAGGCATTCATCAATCGCCGGTTGATTCTCGAATTGTTCTTATCTTCTTCTGCCGAGATCAGATTAAAATCCACCGTAATCATCCATTCACCCGTGCAGAGACTTCGAACTGAACTCAACTCTTCAAGGAAAAGCAGCTTGCGGTCCATACACAGAGGTTAGAAAACAGGTTCTGCCGCAAGGCCAAAACAACCTCACCAAAATCGACCACCTCCCCACAAAAACCACCGATCCTTGAACAGCCTCATCTTTCCAGGCAATCAGGACGCCCCCCTGTCTGTTTAGCATTGAGGACAGCAAAATCACCAAACCCAGAGCCACAAACTTTGAAAAGCAAAGACCGATCCATACAATCGAACTTAGTTTCTTGAAGGCAAACAACAGACACATTGGAAAACACCACCATTTCCCTTACAACCCCGCGCTTAGCAGCGCTATTTAGTCCTCTAACATTCCAACCCAAAACACTGAAATTGAACGACATTGAAACAGATACAGCCTCAGATGTAGACCCACTGAACTGCTGGACGTCTCGGCGGTGACTAAGCCGGCGACGCCACCTCCTGAGGCGCTGGAACGAAGATCTGGAGAGCCGGGTTAGGCACGGCCTGGGGGCAGTCCACATCAAGCAGCTCAGCTAGCGCCTCGACGTGTTGCGCTGAGAGCAGTTTGTCGAAGAGGCCAACGTACTGCCTGACAGAGACGTGGTTCGGCTCGTCCTCCTTGTTGATGACGCCAAGATTCTTCATGGTCACCGCCGTTGCCTTGGAAATGACGTGACGCCTGGCACCATCCCCCTGCTCTTCAATTCTGGGGCTCCGCCAGGGCTTGAAGTCGGGCGGCCGCCGGCGCCGTGGCCAGCGAGGGAGCCCCGAAGATGGAAGGTGGCGGGGAGGACGACATGGAGGTGATGAACGCCGACAAGGGAGACACAAGTGAGATCTCAGGTGGGGGAAGGATTGGGGGCGCCTGGGAGAACAGAGCTTGCTGCCATCGAACATAGACCCCAGGCCACTCCACCAGGCCAGGCCTCGGCCCAACAGGCGTGAGGCCCGCACCATCCAAGGGCCCAGTGTCCAAGGTGAGGGAGATCGCAAGCCCAGCAGGTGAAGAGGGGGCCTCCACACCGAGCTGGATGGCCTTGATCGCCCCTAGCAAAGAAGGCTTGTCAACTTGGGCTGGCCCAACGTCGCCTTCGTTGTCAAGCGGGAGAGGGGAACAAAAAGTTCCAGCGCGCCCGTCCCCCGCAAGACTTGAATCCACCGCCATTAATGCTGCGTCAGGTAGAATAGCAGGCGGATCCTGCAATGTATCAAAGGACAGTACCTTGGCCACCGAGCTGTTGTCCTGAAGTGGTACAATGGAATGAGTTATGCAGTACAATTCAAATCAGTTAAGTCCGATGAAATAAGTTGAGATCATCTCTAGCTCTTGGCAGTTTGCCAACAAGTCATTTCAGTAAAAAAAAAATCCTATACTTCAAAATAAATACTCCACCTTTTAGTTGCCATTGCAAATTGAAAGAATCCAAATCTGAAAACAATCTCAGTGAAGGACTCTGAAAGGACTATGGCTTTGTGTACAACAACAATGATACATTTGTCATGGGTGAACAAAGGTTAATATAAGTCCTGGAAAGTATCTTCAAATTTGAGTTAAGCACTGAAAAATCCTAGTAATATATATTTCTCGAACACGCAGGAGAGGTGATCATTGTATTAATAGAAGAAAAAAGAGTCATACAGAGACCCAAACACACTCACACCCCCCTCCACCGTTACCCTGAAATCTGAATTAGTAATATATAATTATCATGTGAGAGGGAGAGCAGATCAGCAGAAGTCAGATCGTTAGGATCAGTCAAAGGCAGAGGCGTTTTGTGGGCACTGAGGTAAACGAGGGAGAGAACAAACATGAGCTTCCATGGTTTGCGCAGACAGCAGAGCTCTGGACTGCATTGATGCATTATTGAAGTCTGGATGGAGTCTGACCTACCTGGGATCGACGTGTTCGTTTCCATGGCCGATCCGGAGAAGGAGCCGGTGCTTGTGACGGCGAACACGATCCTGTCGATTCTAGCGGCGGATTATCCGGTGGAGAAGCTGGCGTGCTACGTGTCGGACGACGGCGGCGCACTGCTGACGTTCGAGGCGATGGCGGAGGCGGCCAGCTTCGCTAACCTGTGGGTGCCATTCTGCCGGAAGCACGAGATCGAGCCGAGGAATCCCGACAGCTACTTCAACCTCAAGAGGGATCCATTCAAGAACAAGGTGAAGGGTGACTTCGTCAAGGACAGGAGGATGGTGAAGCGTGAGCACGACGAGTTCAAGGTGCGCGTGAACGGCGCCATCCGACGCCGCTCCGACGCGTACCACGCACGCGAGGAGATCCAGGCGATGAACCTGCAGAGGGAGAAGATGAAAGCACCTGGTGGAGACGAGAACCAGTTGCTTGAGCCGATCAAGATCCCCAAGGCCACATGGATGGCTGACGGGACGCACTGGCCTGGGACGTGCCTGCAGCCGTCTGCAGAGCACACCAGGGGAGACCACGCCGTGTCCTCATGATCGCCGAGCTGTTGCCTCATTTGCAGGACCCGGAGGTTATTGCTGGGCGGGCCGAGCCCGAGATCCGGTGGCCGTTGGTCGGGCTCGACGACACGCTACGAGAGGCTCACGAGCTTGTCATGTCCTACCAGGAGAAGAATACGGTGTACCAGCTGGTGATGGCTGGGAGGCAGGCCGACAAGTTCAGAGATATTCAGAGCAAGATCAACGAGTACCTCATCATCTTCCCTTTCATCAGCTAGTATATTGACATCACCAGGCGTCTTGATCGGATCTACAAGGTTCTTCTTCCGAGCGATGAGACAGTACTGCCATTCCATCTGCAGGCTCTCGTTGTGATGTGCCGGTACAAATTGTTGATCCAGCTCTCTTGAAATGGATGGCCTGAAGCTTTTTAATAATGGTTTTTTTTTTGAAACGGAGGAGGAACTTAGTTCCTCTTTTTTAGAAGAAGAGAATTGACCCTGTTTATAAGTAAGACCGGGCCCAAAAACCGTACAGAGGCGTGGTTAATTAAGAAAAACCGACTAAAAACCCCTACACGGTGCACGAAAAGCGGCACACCACAACCAACCTAACGACAAACAACCTACAGCGGAGTCCAACGCAGAGCGTCGACACCAAACTTATCGAAAAAAAACACCAAAACATCAACATTACAAGGGATGTGTTATTGTTGCCGAGCTTGCCGCCGAGCGACACAGCAGCTTTGACTTCACAGCAGATACAACATGAAAATGCCAAGGCATCGCCAAAGCGAACAAGCGACCCAACCCCCACGACAGACCTTAGCCATAATCATCGAAGATCCACTCATCCATCTTTTTAATGATGGTTATATTTACCTTTTTGTGTATGTGCTTGTATTGTCTATGACTGCCGCAGTTTGCAGAGAATGTCGCTGAAGAGGTGGTAACCTATGGCGAGGAAGGTGAAAAATTCACTATGGCAGAGCTCGCGAACAACAACTTTGCACCTGACAGACTAATTGGTCATGGCATTAGCAAAGTGTACGTGGGAAGGCTTCCCGACGGGCGAGAGGTGGCCATCAAGATCTTTCACATCAACAGTAAGGCTGCTTTCGGTAGTAAAGAAACGGAAACTGCGCACATTACTTTTTCTCTGGTACGCTTTATAAACTGCTAAACGGTATATTTTTTGGAAAAAAATTTTACACGAAAGTTGTTTAAAAAAATCAAATTAATCTATTTTCAAAGTTTAAAATAACTAATTACTTAATTAATCATGTACTAATGACGTTTCTCGTTTCTCGTGCAAACACTGTTCCGAGTGGAACTTAGCCAAACGAATGCAGCCTAAGGAGATCGTGGAAGAACACATCATCCACCAAAAAATCCGGCACAAGCACATCATCCGCCTCATTGGCTGCTGCTTTGAGCGAGAGATCAAACGCTGCCGATGGTTCAGGTAAAAGAGAACTGTGGATGTCCTGGATCAGCCGACCATCCTCGTTTTTGAGTACATGATAAACAGTTCACTTGACGATCACCTTCATGGCTCATTGTGGTCTTCCTCGCCGGTGATGACGTCATGGAGTATGCGCATGGAAATATTGTTGGGAGTGTCCAGGGCCATTGAGTACCTACACATCAACCCTGAGCAGCGGGTGATCCACCGTGACATCAAGACGTCCAACATCCTTCTCGACGAGGACTGGGTGCCACGCTTGTCAGACTTTGGGGTTTCGGTCACCGATAAGATGGAGTGTGATTATATGGTTGTTGGCACGCATGGATACATGGACCCAGAGTACCTAGTGATACCTCGTGTAAATAGAAAAGAGTAAGTGACAACACTAGAAGAACCGTACTAGATGGAGGAGTAGAGGACAACACTAGAAGGAGACGAAGAAACCGTACTAGATGGAGGACTATCATCCATCAGAGAGGCAAGCGATGATGGTGAAGAGAAAAGATGGTGGAAGCATAGAAGATGGTGTAATCAGATTTTAAATCCAGTCGCAATCGTGCACTTCGCTCCCGTTACGACTGAGGGGATGTTAGAGATAAAGATTAGAGATAAAATATTTAGAGATAAATATAAAATAGTTAGAGATAAATCTCTCCTAACTTGCTGGTGACTAAAGACTCGCATCGTTAGATCCACTCATCCATCTTTCGCTCGTGCGCCCCGAGAGATATCTCTCTAGGGCGCCGCACCGATTAGCTATCAAAATCATTAGCAATTAGCGTTAGATTAGTTTTCATTTTAGCCACATAAACCCTTCGATCTTGCTGGTGAAGCGATTCGATTGATCGGCAGAAGAATAACAGAGAAAGAGTAGATCGATTGAAGCAGAAGGCAAGATTGATCTACTCGTCACTCGTTGACAGTGATCATCTACGGTATCGAGTACGGGACGTCTAACGGATAGAAGAAAATCAGCACCGCCGCGCCCCTCATCAATAGCACCAAGACGGCAAGACCGGTGTCTTCGTTCGTGTATGTCGCCAAGGTAACATGTACGTGTGTATCCAGAGGCAAGCCACCATGGCCTCATCGTACACAACGTCATCTATACATGTATACACATGTACATCTACAAGAGTGCTAAGCAAGCAACATGAACAGATCAAGATTGATTTGATCAAATCTAGGTAGTCTGCGCCGGTGCCGCAACTTTTCCACGTGCGACCACGACTTCGACTGTGACTCTACCCCAATCTGCTACGCCGACAAATTCTCTTCATCGACGGTACGACTACACCGGCAAATTTGATCGTCATTGACGACTACATCACGCCAAGATCTTCATCAACATGGTAGTACGCCACTGCCGTATCATCCATAAGGATGGATATCACCGCGTCCTCTGACAGATACATCTGCAAGACGCTTCATCGATGACGGCAACGATCGACTGGTACTCTACGACGGCAACGACCACTACAGCGACAACGAGATCGACCGCGTCATCTACAATGACGTCCTCTGGCAACCGCAAGACGTCTCAGATTGCATCCTCTGACATCTAAAAGATGCAAGATGCTACTTTATTATGGTGGAATTTTTTTCGCCTTCGGCAATTCGCTGCTACCTCGACTACCATGACAACCACGACCATGGCTACTTCATGATCAACTACGTCTACAGCAAGTCATCATCGACAACTCCAGTCAAAAGCATTCATGACATCGCTATGTCCATGACACTCCCGCTATGACTGCGGAAGAGAATAGAGGAGAGAAAGGGACGATACTAGAAGGAGACGCAGAAACCGTACTAGATGGTGGACTGTCATCTATCAGAGCGGTAAGTGATGATGGTGAAGAGAGAAGATGGTGAAAGCATAGAAAATGGTGTAATCAGATTTCAAATCCAGTCGCAATCATGCCACTTCGCTCCCGTTACGACTGAGGATGCATGTTAGAGATAAAGATTAGAGATAAAATATTTAGAGATAAATATAAAATAGTTAGATATAAATCTCTTCTATCTTGCCTTGTATCTTTCTTATGTATCTCTATATATATCTCATGAGGATCAGTGTAAAACACATCAGAATATAATAGATCAATATAATAGAGGATAGTAAGGGACGACACTAGAAGAAGACGCAAGAACCGTACTAGATGGAGGACTGTCATCCATCAGAGCGGCAAGCGATGATGGTGAAAAGAGAAGATGGTGTAATCAGATTTCAATTCTAGTCGCGCAATTGTGCACTTCGCTCCCATTACGACTGAGGGGAGATGTTAGAAATAAAGATTAGAGATAAAATATTTAGAGATAAAGATAGAATAGTTAGAGATATATCCCTTCTAACTTGCTTTGAACTCTAAGACATCTTTTTCATGTATCTCTATATATATTCTATGAGGGTCAGTGTAATAGACACCAGAATACAATAAACAAATATTTTCTATAGTGTAAAGCCAACAATTGATGTGTATAGTTTTGGTGTTGTGATATTGGAGGTATTGACGGGATTGAGACCATTTTTTAGACGGGAAAAAATGGAAAGGAGAGGACGGCGTTGTCCACGAGAGCTTGACATCCTTTACCCTGCCAATCATTGAGGCTGGGGAGCTGCACAAGCCACAAGGTGATAGACAGGCGCCCGGCATCGGAACCAACACCGAGGCAGCTCGAGGGATTGGAACTGGTGGCGCAAATGGCAGCGTGCTGAGTGCGGCTGAAAGGAAAGGACCGGCCTGCCATTTCGAACGTCGTGGCCAACCTTCAGGCGGCACTCGATCTCATCCGCGACGATGAGTAGCCCAGTTAGGGGTGATTGTTGCATAATGAGCCACCAATATTGCCATTTTGTTGTCACCTTTATGCTCTATAGAAACATATATAGCTTTAGTTGCTACTAGTAGATATTATTTTTTTGCTGGCAAAGTATGTGGCATATCTGTGCGTATTGGTGATTCTTATTTTACTTTTGCATATGTATATCGGTGCTTGTTGTATTTTGGACCAGGCAATGGTCTGATCAGTTTTTTTTTTTTTAATGAGGCGTCGTTTAAATGGGCCTCAATTCCGGGCCTTACACGTGGATAGGTTCTCTTGCAGCCCATCCAAACAAAGCCGAAATGAAGCTAGCTGGCCCATGCAAAGCGCTCATTGTTGATCCACAAAATTAGTAGCAGTCTGGGAGGCACTGACGCCCTCCCGATGCAATTCATTCATTCTTTTCGATACATTAATGTCGAGGTTTTTACCTTTCTGTCGTTGTGGTAGGAATCCGGTCGTGGGTGTGTGACCTCTGCTCTCGCGACTGCCTATTATTGGAGCTAATTCTTAAAATCATTAATTACACAATACATGATCACCTGGAAGAATAAGTCACTAGCGCCACTCAGAGAGTTGAATTACGTCAGCAATCAGGTGCCGTTAGTGTTTTAGATAAGCCTCAAATATATTGGGCCTAGCCTAATACTAACAGTCCAATACAATACCTATAAATATAGACGAACCCTTGCATATGTAAACTCGTATCGTTAATAATGAAGTAGGAAGGTGGCTCGCGCGAATGCACGGGCATGTCTCTTATGATGTGTTTAGAAACTTGTAAGGGTGTATATTCAATCAGATTATTCATGACGCTATTTAAAACTATGATTTGTATAAATTTGTTTCATCTATATGTTTCTCCAAGCTATTTGTTAAATTTACACTCTGTGATACTTCCTTCATCCATAAATATAGGATGCGTTTGTTTTAGGAAAGTCAATATTTAAAAGTTTTAACTAATAATTAAACTAACAATATGTATATTAGTGTTATGCATGTGATATCATTATATTCAGATTTGAAAATACTTCTGTGTAGTAAATCAACTTAGAAATAAAACCAAAGCGTTTGATAATATTTTATGAAAGAAATTAATGGTTAAAATAAAGGGTTGGAGGCTGTTTAAAATGTTTGGAGGCCTTATATTTCTAGACATAGGGAGTATTTAGTTCAGCCATACAAACATTTTTTTTATAATCACCACGTCAAGATATAAGGTAGACTTAGTTTTTAAAAATAGGGATAAAAAATTAAGTGTAAATTAAAATTAATGCATTTTTTCCTTAATTAAACATTGGATTTTTTAATAAACCTCAAAAACTATTATTGCTAATAAATGGGTTTTGTTTGTACATCCTTCTATCCCTCCCTGTAATTAGTTCATATTGATGCAATTTAGATATGCACGTATGGGCTAATAAATAAAGGTGGCCTAAAATCACTATCACTATAGGTTCAGTATGAACCGACAATTATAAAGTATTGCTGCTGGTTCAAACCACAAAATGGTAATTCATTGGCCAGTTCATGATATAATTAAATGCAATAGTTAGTGGGATCGATCGGCTCAGTCTCCACCTCCCCTCCCCATCACCCCCCCCATCCTCGTCCCGCTCCCTCCCCAACGCTGGTCTCCACAACATTAGCAGCCGCACCTCTCCTTTCAGGCATGGGGCCACCGCCAACACATTTTTCTCTCCCACTCTCCATCAATCCTAGTCGGCGCCACCGCCAATGACTTTCCTTAGCCGCCGCTAGAATCCTCTCCTCCTCCCATGAGAAAACCTCGCCGGTACAGTTGTTGATCCGCTCTTCTTCAACACTAGTATTACGGGCGGGAGTGCTTGAAACCTTGCTGGTATTGCTGTCTTCCTTTTCGCTATGTCGAGCGCGGAGGCGCGTGATACCCGCCACTGCCGTCGTCGTATTCTTAGTCAGCATCACGTGTGCAGGTACCAAGTATCTACCCAGGTATCAGGCATGGTACCCGGGTACCAAATCCATTACCCTAGGTTCCACACTGTAACGCCCCGAACCTCGTATACTTAGTTCGGATGTCACAATACTTGCAACCTGTGATCTAGTACCAGTCCCAGGACACAAAAGATGGTACTCACAGAATACAATAGTGGATCAAAGTAGCTGATTCATTACAACACTGGGATACATCCTTACATAGGCTACGTCCAGACAGACCCCGGACAGTAGCAGGGCCAAACGCCCAACACTCACAACCAGAAATTACAAACAAGCAAGCGGAAGTGAAACAACTAAGGTAGCGGCTCGGAAGGGAAACTAAGCGACTAGGCACACACAAGACACAGGCACGGTTGGGAACTAGGACGATACACTAAAACTCCTCGTACTCGGTCTGCTCCTGGTAATACTCCTCGGCAGCGGCCTCGTAGGGTTCTTCTTCTTCGGCGCCTAATTAAATATATAGGGAGCAAGGGTGAGTAATAGTGTACTCAGCAAGCCACGGAAATTTATGACATGCAAGGCTTACGAGGGAAGCTAAGGGCTGAGTTGCGTAAAGCTGCGGTTTTGTAGCAAAACGTTTAAAACAACCTATACGTGATTCAGGTTTTTAGTTGTAACAGAAAGAAAGATAAAGAATCGGGGTAAGGCAACCACGGCTCGTCTCAACGCGCGGACCAACACCACATCGAGCATCCCAGATGCCTCGATGCTCTCGGATCCCTCGGATCCTCTCCTGGCCCTAAAGGCCTCCCATTGGCACGAAGGCCGAGCTCGTAACATACATCTCAACTCAGAAGGTTTTTCTCGAAAACAGTTGACCAACAAAACTATGCTATGAGAATCACCGCACAATCGCCCGTATCCGGGGGCACGGCTGTTCGAACAGGTTTACACTCTGCAGAGGTTGTACGCTTTTTCCACACGACACGAAACTGACTCCAACGACCCGTCGATCATAGGATGTTCGTGACAAGATTTTTCCAAAGGTAGATTAGGCCTTCCCATATTGCATAGCCGGGTTGACTAACCGCGCAACCAGTATCAGGCTATTCGCGCAGCCATCGTCTACTTAGGGCGCACACCCAGGGTACTACGGATCCCGTGTCTCCCTCACAAGGCCAGACCCCGGCGATCCCAGGTCCTGAGTCCCCATACGTATGTAAGGACCCAGCGGCCTGTCGCGCGCTGCACACCTTACCCTGTTGTGTCCCACAGCCACCAACATGCGGACAAGCATAACCTAACTAAGTACTCATCCAGAGGCATACCCATGTAGCCCGCGTGGTCGCACTGTATAAAAAGGGCGGATGGAATCCCCAAAGGAAATCGGTCCTTAATTAGCACAACTTAGCCAGTCCCCAGGACTTCTCGACTAAGCTCTACTCTTTTCGCAAAACACCTCTTACCATTTTCATTTTCTTAAAATTGAGTAATTTTGTGAATGAACTTGAAAATAAAAGGTTCGAGTGCGAAAAGAAATCACAGCAGTGCTAAGCAACTCTAATCTCGGAATTACCATCTGTTGACAGTGTTCCGGCGTAATTTTTGGATGGGGTTCGCCACGGATTTTCAAGAGTTTAACCTACGGGAATTGGTGCGACTAAGGGTAGGTCCTCCGATATAAATGTCGGGGCCAAAATCAAAGTTACGGTGTAAACTAATGCATGATTTCCAAACAAAATATTTTTAAAAACATATAGGAATTCAACATGGTCAAAGATGGCTTGCCTGGTGACGGCAGGGGGTCATTTCCTCCGTAGTCGCCGTCGGGCTCCTGGTCAGGTTCGACGTCTGGACAAACAAACGTAACACAAAAAAAATAAGAAAACCAGCAAAAACAGTACAAAAGTATACCAAAATAATAGTGCCAACAGAAAGAGGGTATTTTTAGAAAATTTTGGGAGGTGGAACGGAGTCGATTGGAGTTGTGGTTGAAAAGAAATGAATTTTTGAAGCTTAAAAGGATTTTGGAAAGGAGGGAAAAGGTTTTTCTTGGATTTAAATAAAAGAAAACAAGGCGCGGGGCCCGGAGTCAGGGACAGGGGGGGTTGGTGCGCGGCGCACCGTGGAGAGTCCACGGACCGTTTGGCGAGAAAGAGAGAGAGAGCGAGCGAGAGAGAGAAGGGAGGGGGTCCACCCGTCAGTCCTCTCTTCTCTCCTTCCTTCTCCTCTTCTTCTTCCGGCGAACAACGGCGGACAGCGGCGAGCGAACGGCGAGGAGGCGGCTACGGCATGGCAGCGGGATGGGGTTGCGGTGTGCGGGCGAGGTGGGTGTGCGTGGTGCGGCGTCGAAGGGGAAAAATGGGGGGTATTTATAGGTGCGGCGCCGGCTGGGGAAGGGGATGGATAAGGCCGGCGGCCGCTGTGGCATTGAGGGGACGAGACGCCGGCGACGGCGCAGGGGGAGTAATGGCGTCGCGACGACGACTGACGGCCTCCAGGCAGACGGGACGGGACGCCGGCGGCTGGCGCGGGGGAGTAATGGCGTCGCGACGACGAAGCGAGTGG
>CM002478.1:19457957-19480798 GCA_000325765.3 Leersia perrieri
GCGCGCGCGGGGAGAGCGAAGCAGGCCATGGGCCGCGGCAGCGAACTGGGCCGTCTTGGCCGGTTGTGAGGGAGGAAGAGAAAGAGGGAGAGGCGGCCCGGGAATGGAAGAAAAAGGGAGAACCGGCCCAAAATAAAAGAAAGGGTTTAATAATTTTGGCATATGAATTTTTTGGTTAGGGTAAGGGATGAAATGAAATTATGTTTGGGCTAGAAATTTGAGAAATATTCTCATGGAGGCCAAAGAAGGGATTGTAGGCACTTTAGGATATAGGCTTATTTAGTCTTAATCTAATTTTTAGGAAAATAATTTTATTCGACAACACCAAATAAAGAACCAAATTTCGCAAACGTATTTTAATTTTTGAAAATACTTTGAGGAAATAAAATAAAATCTAGGCTTTACACACACCTGGTACATTCGAATTCTCGCTGTACCCCAGGTTCCACACCTGATAATTTTTAATGCATTTTTTGTCTAAATTTGTTACACATGTTTAGTAATATATCATGATATGATTCATATTATTAATTTCTTCATATTTTTTTGGTAGTTGTGATGACGTGCAAATGGTTTTTTTTTTACATGACTGAGATAATGGGTTGGATATTTGCTGAGAATGTTACTTACCATTTTAAGTCTATTACATTTTTTATATTGTAGATCTAATTTAGTTATACATGTTTTATGAAGAGATGTGCGATGATTTAATATATTTCCAATTTTCCTTGAAATTTTATAGTGTTGTATTACAAATTGAATATTATTATCCTCTCAAAAAATTTATAAGTAAAACAACCGTTTGGATTGAGGACGAACTCAACCTATCGTCTTAAAATAGTAATTTTACTGTGTAACATTAATCATTTTCTATGTTGAGTCAGCTAAAAATTAGGAAGAAGCTAGAGGGCACGGGAGGGTCTTGGCTGGCTTTGCATGCCATGCGAGACCAGTCAAAAAAATTATATTTTTTATCTTAACCACCGTTGAGAAAAAAAGATGAGAGATCGAGAGGGAGGGCCGGTGCTCGCATGCGTGGTAGGGCCGTAGGGGATGAGTTTGGGAGGAGATTAGATTAATCTATTGGTTAATGTTAATGGGTCCACCATAATAATAAAGAAAGATGGACGGTGAGATGTTTTTCTTTCTTAGAATTTACCAGAATTTCTCTAATTTATTAGAGCGCCACTTGGCGGCTTGAGAGCGCTTTGAGAAAGTTTAATGGACTTTTATTATATAATAATATAATAGATAATAGATAATAAATAGATTTGTCTCCCGTGGCTTTTTTCTTTTCACGTTGGAAGGGTTTTTTTGTTAAATTTATGTCTTTTATTCCTTTAACCCTAATAGTTAAGCTTTATTTTTCTAATCATGTACTTAATCGTCACCAATATACGGAAATTATGTTCACTTATATTCTTCCTCCGTCCCTAAATATTTAATGACGTTGACTTTTTAACACATGACCGTTTGTTTTATTAAAAAAATTATGTAATTATTAATTTTTTCCTATCATTTTATTGACGGTTAAATACTCACTCCTTCCTCATATATTTGACATATACCAACGTCAAATAAAATAGAATAGAGGTAGTATACTTTTAAGCATACATATAGTTTTACATATTAAAAAAATAAACTAGACGAACGGTCAAACATATGTCAAAAAATTAACGGCATCAAATATTCAGGGACGGAGGTAATATACGTGTGTTAGAGATCAGGGTTCAAGTCCACGCCTCCAGGGCGTGGTTAAGCACGTCGCTCATCGTGCGTGCGCGAGAGATCTAGTGACTCGGTACTCGCCATTTTAGGCATACGTGGTAGTGTTAGAGAGCAACCAACCCCTACAGCGCCCGGCAAAAGCAGAATGTGCTCACTAGAATCGCAGTAGAGCATTCACTCTCCCCGTCCGGGTGAGTCTGAGTTGCACGGTGGCGTCTCTCTGTCCGCTTGCTATGACCCGGTCCAACTATTCTGTGGCCATAGGCATCCAGTGAATCTCTACTTCTCTAGCTAGCTACTCCATCCGTCCTCAAATATTTATCGTCATTGATTTTTTTGACTCAAGTTCGACCGTTCGTCTTGTTTAAATTTTTTATGAAATATGTAAAACTATATATATGCATAAAACTATATTTAACAATGAGTCAAATGATAGGAAACAATTATTAATTATGTAAATTTTTTGAATGAGACGAACGGTCATCGAAAAGTCAACGGCAACAAATATTCGAGGATGGAGGGAGTAGCTAGCTAGCTACCCCCTTCTCAGCCCACCTGATCTGTTGTTCCCAGTGTTGTGGAAGTCGTTATACGGATGACGGACGGAAGGGGTACCACCAAACGATTAATCGAAATACGGACGATTAATCGGAATTTGACGGAAATTTAACGTTCGTACAAATCTACATATAATTTATAATATTTGATGTTTGCTAATAAATAAACGCATGTACTAAATATATTTTTTTTTGTTAGTCTTGAATAGAGAAATCGTAACATAACATTGACTCAACAATATATTAATAAGCATAGGTCCCTGACACACTGATAATAATATCGGTCGCAGCAGCGGGAAAACCAAACGTTGCGTCGTCGTCGTCATCATTGGTTATTTTGGAATAGCAAATGGCACAGTAACTATATACTACGTACAGAAACACCGCTAATGGGACAGAGTAGTTATTTGTTGGGCTAAGTCTTATGATTATACGGGTGATTATACAAACAATTGTACGGAGACGGCCAATTAATCGCTCATAACGGGAATTACGCGTTCCAAAACGACAAAAGAACAACGTTTCACTAAAACGTGAAGGATTGCTGACCGTCACCGTATTAACAGCCGTATCAACTGTTTTCCATAACACTGGTTATTCCACACGTCAATTTAATTGTACACCGTATTAGGAAACTACTCCCTCCGTCCCTCAATATAAAAGATTTTGACTTTTAAATTGTAACTTTGACCATTCGTCTTATTCAAAAACTTATTGTAAATATTAAAAATTATAAGTTGTGATTAAACTACTTAATAATAAAGTAAATCACAAATAAAATAAATAATATTTTTTAATTTTTTAATAAGACGGATGGTCAAAATTGCAACCTAAAAATCAAAATCCCTTACATTGAGGACAGAGGTAGTAGGAAAGAAGCTAATTGTGCCAAGATCGATGTCGTGGGGTGGGCTGGGACAGGCGGCAACGGTGGCGCAGCTGATCGGCGCCGACATCGGCGGCCTAATCGCCATGATCATACAGGCGGCGGCCACGGCTAGGCAGAACAAATTGGGAGAAGAAGAGCGGCGACGTAATGGTGTCGTTGCATTATAAATTGGAATCGCGGCTGAAGTGAGGGCCCATATAAATCAACCTGAAGAATCATGGGCTGGGCTACATGATTCGAAACGGAGAGTTCCCAGCTACATGACGGCCCATATGGAGGTTTTAAGTGGGCTCCATATGTCAGCCCGCGTAGCGGCCTGCCTATCTATGATGGGTTGGGCTGGTCATCCAGCCATTTTGCAAAAACCCCCCTTCGCCGGAGCGCTCCGTCTGCCTCGCTCGCCATGGCCTCTTTCTTTCCAGTCGCATCGGCTCCAGAAGCTTCCTCGGCATCGACTCCCGATTCCCGACGGCCACACAGCCGCCGCCAATCACACCAGACCATTTCACGCTGCGAAACACCACGGTTGGAGTGTCATTTTTACAATTTTCTCGACTATCATCTGGTGCCATCAGGAATGACGAATTGCATTGGTGACTTCGATGTTCCAGTAATTCAACGATGATGAAATCTTCCAGGAGCTCTGTTAAAGAAACTCAGAGGTACGGATCGATTCTGTCGTTGTGTTCCTCTTTAATTTGGTTGGGAAGGCGAAGGTTCCTTGTTGTCCCAAATTAGGATGAACCGTATTCTGGGTTGCATAACTGCAGTGCCAATTCAGAGTTGGCAATTATTTTTGGTGAAGTTCCAAGGGTGTTACTGTCTTTCGATGCGGTTGGGACTTGGGACGGTGATGCCTCAGGCTTGCTGTTGCTATCTGAATTAGTGAATTCTCATACCCTGAATTCCCAAGTCAAACTTGAATCTTTCGTGAAACTTTTTTTTTTTTGCGGGGATCTTCCGTGAGACTTTATCTGAATTGCTTCTATAAGAGATGACCTTGACCAAAGAGAGTAATCATAGTATTATAGGATATTTTGCATCGACTTATTGGAAATATTTTTTAGTGCAATGATTGTTTTTACCTGGCGCGGTGTCAAACTACAAGAATCGAAGTTCAAAGTAGAATATGTACAGGCATCTATCAAAGAACTCTTAAAACGAAATATAAAATACATACAAGGGCCATCGTGCCGCGTCAGCCTCCTGCATTATTGTTTAATGCATCATTGAGAGTTGGAGTATATCTGTATGTGATTGATTTCACTTAACTCGTAATATTGATCTTCCAGAGAAGTTTCCTCTTGGTCCTTTCAGATTTGCTCTCGGTGCTGAAGCTAAACTGGTGATTTTGGCCCCAGAACCTCGATTCGCCTCCAAACTACAGCGGCTGGCCGGCTGCAACCTCAGGATAATATGGTATAAACCAAAAAACCCAACTGCTTATTAGTTTTTATTAGATTTACTGTTTACTACTATTAGGTTTTGTGTAGAGTGCTACATCCTCTTTTTTTTTGTCAGTTCAATAGTAGCATCACAAAAAACCAACATTTTTGTACCGAATTCCCCCCTCTTATCTGGTCTATAGAAGTCTGGATAGCTATGATGGATTCTCACTTCCAAATGCTCATCCAATCATTAGTTATCAGACCGTCTTTAGTCCTTTATCCAGTGATGGCTGATAGTCCCGCAGTCCATATAAATAAATCAAACAATATTCGTTCTCAAAAGATCCATGTAGGGCACTGGATGGTTATATGATGAATTACAAAGAACATGAGTTTTTATTCTTCCTTTGGGTATCTATGCTTGCAATCATTTATCTGAGGAATTGTTTTGTGACGTGTAGGCAATTGACAGAACAAGTGTGGTGAAAGGAATCAAGGCTTTTAGGTCATTGCTTTGATTAAATTTAGGAGAGTGATCAGTAATCAGAGGGAGGCAACAGATTGATCAACAAGATGATGGCACTTAATTAGCTCATTCTCGCAGAGTAAAATACTGAAATTAAGAGCATTGTGAGACATGTACAATGTACTAGTCGGAATGTTGATTTATCAATGCATTTATATTCCTATTTAAAATATGTTGTTGTCGTTGTCCAAAACATGGTCTGTACTATTACCTATATATGACCATATGACCCGAGGCCCGATGGCCCGGCTCATGGCACGGCAAATCGGCGCAGCCCAGCCACGACACATCACAGCTGTTGTCGGGCTCATGTCGGCCCGGCCCGACCACCAGGCTGTGACTAGGCCTGAGGGATAGCACGATGGGCCGGCACGGCTAGGCCCGATAGCAATCCAAAAAAGCGAAGGACCAAAATTAAACTTATTTTATGTAGTTTGAGCCAAAATAGACGTATTCTATAGTTGAGAGACTAAAAATAGACTTATTCCTATTGTTTTAAGCCCAAAGTGAATTCATCTACACTTGAGGGACCTTAATTATATTTATTTCAGCCCACGGTAGTCTGGTCGTGCATTCGGGCCAGCACGGCACAGCCCACCGTACCTTGGCTGTGCCTAGGCTGCACCATCAGCAGCTGGGCCAGACCGGACCGGCACGGCCAGCTGATCGAGCCATGCCGGCCCGAGAAAATTTGGCCCGAGCACGGCCGTGTTGCCCATTTGGCCATCTATACTACTATCTTCATCTCAAAATGTTTAACGTTTTGACTTTTGAGATACGTTTTTGACCAAAGTATTTTATTGAACATGTCGAGCTCATGAGTAAGCATATGCCACGGCATTTCGGCTCATCGCCATCGGTGAGCCAGATCTTCTGCTCTGTCTTTCGTTCAACTGTGTGATCCATTGGAACCTCGGAGACCTTGCAGTGTTGCACACTTGCACCGCCATCGCCGGAATGGCGTGGATAGCAGGTTGCTAGCTCAACGGCGAGGATTGAATTATGAGACGCAGGAGGCCGCAGCAATCTCACTATGGAGTCTTGGTGTTCTAGTGGAGAAAAAGAGCTGGGATGGAAAAGGGATAGCGGCTGAAGTGAGGGGCCCATAACAGGTTGCGGCCTATATAAATCAACCTAAAGAATCATAGGCTGGGCCACATGATTCGGAACGGAGAGTTGCCAGCTACATGAGGGCCCATAGGGAGGTTTTAAGTGGGCTCCATCTGTCAGCCCGCGTAGCGGTCTGCCTATCCATGATGGGTTGGGCTTGTCGTGATTTCTCCGAGTATCACTTCCGATTTATTCGGTCCAGCCATTTTACAAAATGCCCCTTCGCCGGAGCGCTCCGTCTGCCTCGCTCGGGGCTGCCCCATCGCCGGCGGCTAGGGCTAGCGACCGTTGATGACTGGGGCGCCACCATGGCGGGTCGGTCGTCTGGTTCGGGATGGAGCAGAGGAGGCGAGGTCGGTCATTGCCGTTGAGGTCGGTAGTTACCATTTCCCACACCGGCGCTCTGGCTACCATGGCCGCTGACATCTTGCTTTCTGGGCCTCCGGCCCATCGCATCAGCTCCAGCAACTCGCACTTCGTCGACTTCGGATTCCCGACGGCCACGTAGCCGCTGCCTACCTATCACACCAGACCATCAGGGATGAGGAATTGCATTGGTGACTTTGAGTTTCCCGTAATTCAATTATGGGGAAATCTTGCTAGGCCAAAATCAATCTTTGCATACGACCACCAAAGGGCGTTGCAGGCGGACCGCTATGTCATCCGTCTATAAGTATGGGAACCCTCAATACCCCCATGTAAAAATATATCTTTGTATGCGGGCGTCTTTAAAGTCCGCTAGTAAAGATTGAAGGCCGCATGCAAAGATTGTATCTTTGCATGCGGGCTGCTATATGGCCCACCTACAATTAATAATATAAGTATTTTGGTGGCCTTCTTCCTAAAATGGCTTTTTTTTAACCCTAGATGTAGTTGGAGAGATAAGAGAGAGTATATGAAATAGTTAATATGAATTGTTGTTTTCTTTGTAGTAGTTATTGATTATTCATATGTATTTTTTTTGGATCAGTCACAAAAAAATGTTTTTTTGGATGGGAAATGTTGCTTGCTAATTTATAAAAAATGGAATACAATCATCACATATTCTATTTTATTAACCAATATGTCCTATATAAATTTTTGTTTATGTGTAATATTGGAAAGTAAGTTTTATTTAAATTTCTATACAAATTTTATGCAGGTGGACATAATGGTCTTCTCAAGATCTTTGCAAGCGGGCCTTCATGTAGTCCGCTTGCAAAGTTATATCTTTATCTTTTTAATTTTATTGTACCATTGTGAAGATACAGGCAAAATAAATTATCTTACATATACGAAAGTATTTATCATACATAAAGAAATACAGACTTTACGTATGATAAATACTTTTGTGTATATAAGATAATTTATTTTGTCTGTAGCAAGAGGAGGATGATCAATCGGAGCCGCGGCGGCGGCGAGGGGTTCACCGGACTCCGTGTGTGGTGCGGCGGCACAAAAAGGCGGCGAGATTGGGCGCAGCGGCGAGGTGGTTCGGGTGGCACGGTGAGTGGGCAAGGTGGAGCCCACATGTCAGCGAGGAGGAGGTGGAGGTCGAGCGCCGCCAGCCGCGGGTGGTGGTGAGCATAGCGGAGGAGCACTGCCGGGGTCCGAACCGCCCTGCCGGCCGGATTCGAGAGAGGAACATAAAGGGCCATGTCAGATAGAGATCGAGTCAGAATAGCCACGTAAGCGCCACATCAGTGAAAACCGCCGAGGGACTTAACCTACACCGGTTTTGACAGGTAAGGGACCCACTGTATCCGATTTTGGGGTTGAAGGACGAAAATCGGATTCCTTGACAATGACAAGGTGAGAGACTAAAGTGAACTTATTCCTAAATCAACCTGAAGAATCATGGGCTGGGCCAAATGATTCGGAACGGAGAGTTGCTAGCTACGTGAGGGCCCACAGGCAAGTTTTAAGTGGGCTCCATCTGTCAGCCCGCATAGCGGTCTGCCTATCCATGATGGGTTGGGCTTGCCATGATTTCTCCGAGTCTCACTTCCGACTTACTGGGTCTCATTTTGCTAAATGCCCCTTCGCAGGAGCGCTACGTCCCCGCTCGGCGCCGCCCCCTAGCCGGCGGCTAGGGTTTGCGGCCGTTGATGACTGGGGCGCCGCCATGGCGGGTCGGTCTTCTCGCTCGTTATCGAATCCGGATTCCTGACGGCCACGCAACCGCCTCCTACCTATCACACCAGACCATCAGGGGTGAGGAATTGCATTGGCGACTTCGAGTTTCCCGTAACGTAATTCAACTATGGGAAATCTCTCAGAAGCTCTGTTAAAGCAAAGGTATGGACAGATTCTGTCGTTGTATTCCTTTTGGCTGGGAAGGCGAAGGTTCGTTGTCATCCCAAATCTAGGATAAACCGTATTCTGGGGTTGCATAACTGAAGTGCCAATTCACTGTGAACAATTACTCCCTCCGATTTTTAATGTTTGACACCGTTAATTACTCCATCCGGTTCTTATTCAAAAAATTTATCCAAATATTTGTAAATATAAGTTATGCTTAAAATTTCTTTTGTAATCGAACAATTCATAACAAAATAAATAACATTTGGATAAATTTTAACGGCGTAAAGATTAAAAACCGGAGGGAATATCTTTTTGTGAAGTTGCAAGAGACATAGCTCCATGACTTGGGTTGGGCTCGGCGTTACTGTCTGTCCTCCGATGCGGTTGGGACTTGGGATGGTGATGCCTCAGGCTTGCTGTTGCTGTCTGAATTAGTGAATTCTCATACCCTGAATTCCCAAGTCAAACGCAAATCTTCCGTATACTTTATCTGAATTGCTTACCTTGACCAAAGAGAGTAATCATAGTACTATAGGATATTTTGCATCGACTTATTGGGAATATTTTTTAATGCAATGATTGTTTTTACCTGGCGCAGTGTCAAACTATACGAGAATCGAAGTTCAAAGTAAAATATGTACATGCATCTATCAAAGAACTCTTAAACGAAATATGAAATACATACAAGGGCCATCGTGCCGCGTCAGCCTCCTGCATTTTTGTTTAATGCGTCATAGAGAGTTATATCTGTATGTGATTGATTTCATTTAAATCGTAATATTTATCCTCCAGAGAAGTTTCCTCTTGGTCCTTTCAGATTTGCTCTCGGTGCTGAAACTCAACTGGTGATTTTGGCACCAGAGCCTCGAGGGGATTCGCCTCAAAAGTACAACGGCTGAAACCTCAGGATAATACGGTATAAAACAAAAAACCCAACAGCTTATTAGTTTTTATTAGATTTACTGCTTACTACTACTAGGTTTTGTGTAGAGAACTGTTACATCCTTTTTTTTGTCAATTCAACAGTAGCATCATGAAAAACCAACATTTTTCTACCGAATACCCACCTCTTATCTGGTCTATAGAAATCTGGATAGCTATGATGGATTCTCACTTCCAAATGCTCATCCAATCATCAGTTTATCAGACCTTCTTTAGTCCTTTATCCAGTGATTACTGATAGTCTCACAGTCCATATAAATTAATCAAACAATACTTGGTTCTCAAAAGATCCATATAGGGCACTGGATGGTTATATGATGAATTACAAAGAACATGGGTTTTCTTTATTTCTTTGGGGATCTATGGTTGCAATCATTTATCTGAGGAATTGTTTTGTGAGGTGTAGGCAATTGACAGAACAAGTGTGGTGAAAGGAATCAAGGCTTGTTGGTCATTGCTTTGATTAATTTTAGGAGATTGATCAGTAATCAGAGGGAAGCAACAGATTGATGAACGGGATGACGGCATCTTTCATCAAAACAACTATGCAACTTATTGGTATTATCAAGGAGAGGGTAGAAATGTTTGAGGAGACCAAGGCAGACTACAAAAATGCTTTGGAATATCTGAACTCAATCACTGGCCATGTGGAAGAATTAAAGAAAAACCCAACGATGATGCAGGATCCTGGATTGGTAAATACAATAAGTAATCTTGAGAAGATCACCTGTGAAATTTACAAGGTCATTAATTCTTGGGAAGGATATAGCAATATATTCCGCTTCTTGTATTGTCATGATCTGGCTAAAAAATTACAAAGGGTGAGGAATGAGCTTCAGGAGTGCTTGATTGCAGCCGAATTTGGTGTAAAGGTTGCATTATTTTTGCACATAACTCAAGAACGTGAGCATGATCTTCTTCCTCCCCAACAACGCAACAGAAGCCAATGCGCACCCCCACAGGTATGATTAACTTCCGAAATCTCTGTTCCATAACTTCTAAATTCTCTTAATCCTTTATTGATTTGGCATTTCAGGATGCAGGCATGGTAGGGAGTTCAAGCGACACTCGTTCAATCCATGATTATGATGACAGGTCAGCATTGTTTTCAATGCTTCCTTGACGATATGCTTCACCACTCCTCTTTACTGAAAGTGATCGTTCCTGGTATTTGCAGTGATGAGGCTGAGCAAATAGGAGCAGTTCCAGCAGCAAGCAATAGACCTGGTTGGCTCAGCTGGCTGTGGCGCAGTAATGTGGCAGCCGCGGCACAAATTTTGTTACTGATTACTGTAGTTGCAGTTGCACTACAGCCGCGGCTAGCTCTACCATGTTGGGCCAATGGTTTCGATCAACAATGCTCACGCCCGCATCCACAGGTGTGCTCTCCTTTAAGACTAACTTAATACGGGATCGCTAGTTGGCGCATGAGCGCTCCCGGCCATCGGTTCATCTGCAAAGACATTCAGATCAAACTCTCAAGTAAAAAAGAGAAAAAAAAACTTCAAATGGAATATAGAAAGAGTTTCAAATAGAAGAAAATATGACTTTCAAATGATTTGGATATCAAACTTTTATAGAACGATTTTTTAACTTTTAAAAGAAAGAAATTAAACTGCCAGACAGATAAAAAGGGAAACTTTCTAAACTGAATGAAACTGATTGCCACCGGCGCTCATGCACTAGGTAGGATTTACCAACTTAATAATACATAATTGAATTCACAAAAATCATTATCCAGCAATGTAATCTGGGATAGTCATGATGGGCAGGAGGCTTTGCCCATGGACCTTGATGATGTGCTAATAAGGTTTGTGAGAGTTTGGGGTTGGAGGGAGAGAGCAGATACAGCACCTGCAAGGGAGGCAACACCTAAAAGGGAAGAAGAGGGTTGGAGGGAGAGAGCTGAGGCAACACATGCAAGGCGGGAGAGGGAGAGAGCAGAGGAAACAAATGCAAGGGACGCAGCATGCGAGGCAGAGCTCGCATGGCAAGAGAGGGAGAGAGCACACTCAAGGGAGACAGCACGAGCACGGCAGGGCTGGGGGATAGCAGAGGCAGCTCGCGCATGGCAGGAGAGGGAGAGAGCAGAGGAGGCTCGTGCAAGGGAGGCAGCACGCGCATGGCAGGAGAGGGAGAGAGCAGAGGATGCTCGCGCAAGGGAGGCAGCACGCGCTTGGCAACAGAGGGAGAGAGCAGAGGAAGCTCGTGCAAGGGAGGCAACACGTGTATGGCAAGAGAAGGAGAGAGCAGAGGCAGCTCGTGCAAGGGAGACAGAACACGCACGGCAAAGGGCTAGAGGGAAAGAGCAGAGGCGGAATTGGCAATGGAAGTGGACTAGAGGGAGAGATCAAATATAGCATGGCCAACAAAATGGTGCAGGAGGGACAGAGGCACAGTGCAAGGCAAGGGATAAAGGAGGTGAGTTAATAATTGCTTGTGTCTTCTCATTTCTATGTTGATCTTTAAAATCCAACATATTGTGCAATTTAATTTGATAACAAGAGTCTAAACAATTTCTACCCGTGCAACAAACTTAGAAATAATATTATGACTGTACAAGTACAATCCGATTATTGCCTCGTGCCTGTCGTATTTGACACCTTCTTGGGTTTTGCATCGCTTGTAAGTGACGCTGACCATGACATTTGATTTGCTAATGAGTTTTCCCTCAAAATAATAGAAGATAATTTGTTTATCTTTGCAATAACTAAGATAATTTGTTTATCTTTGCTAATGAGTTTTCCCTCAAAAATTGACTAGGGGTGACCACACATGCCTGCACCATTGGTGTTTCCTCGATTTGACTGTGAGTTGGACTGTTGGAGTACCGGACTGTGTATGCTCTATCCATTCATTGTCAAATTCTAAATAAACTATTTATTTTAAGCTCTATGAGAAAAATACAAACCCAAGTAGTATCTAATACTGTAATATATGGTGGAAATAGTTGGATTTCTTATGCTTCCAGAATGCAGGAGAGGTGCCAGGCTCAAGAAACTCTCACTTAGAATCCCAAGTCATGAATCATGATTGTTGTCACTTGTCAGCTACCTGCCGTGGTTTAAAATTAGCAGGTTTTTTTTTTCGATGAGGTAATTACATGTAAAAACACTTATTTAATTTATAGTTTTTGTAATGCTATGTATGTTTGAAAAGCTTAAAGAGGGAGTACGCTTGAAAAAATAACATGAAAAAGCTGAAGTTGCCTTTAGCCCGGGTTTTTCAAGAGGCTTATGCTTACAAATAAGCAGCAATTAAATGTGAAGCTGTTTATGAACGTATGCATGACGCTTGATGGCTTGACGCTTTTTGTTACGGGTCGACGCTCCTTTTACTTGTGTATCAGTAGGTATGGCCGTATAGGTCGTCTTTTGAGTTTGTTATTAAACGATGAAGCTGCGATGGTATCTTCGTGCTATTAAGGAAACTAGCCCACAAAGAAGGCTGAAACATTTGTCTCCTTCCTTTATGCCTTGTTTAATTTTCAATTTTTTTTCCAAAAATTTCATACCAAATATTTTGACACATGTACGAAGCACTACATATAGATTAAAAAACTAATTACACAGTTTGCATTAAATTAAAAAATTGTAAATCTTTTAAGCTTAATTAGTTTATGATTAGTCATAAGTGTTACAGTAACCCATATGTGCTAATGACAGATTAATTAGGCTTAATAAATTTATCTCGCGGTTTCCAAGTGAGCTATGAAATTAGTTTTTTTTATTTATGTCCAAAAAATCCCTTCTAACATCTGATCAAACTTCCGATGCGATAAAAAAAATTTCTTTTCACGAACTAAAACACACCTTTATATTGGACAAGACTAAACGGAGACCGGACGCCCGCTAGTGATAACAGGCGACCCACCAAAAAAAATAGCGCATACTCCAAAAACGGAAACAGCACCTCCCCTCCCCCCGATCTGCCTTCGCAACCTCTCCCTACGCAGCGTGTGGCCCCCACGTACTCCCGTGCCATGCTCCCCCTCCCTGCGTGCGGCCCACACACCCCACGCCATGCGCTTCCCATCTACATGAATCGACGGGAGGGGAATCAAAGCACCAATCTCAGAGAGGGAAAAAAAAGAAGAGGGAAGGGGAGAAAAAAACCAAAACAAAATCCAAAAGTGAAGGAGAATCAGAGAGGTACTAACTTGGTTTGCCTCAACTTCAATTCATTTAGTTGCATCCATATTCAGAAAAAATACTTCTCCCACACCGAAGAAGTTACACCCTTCAAGAATAAAGTTACATCCTCCAAAGAATTAAAAGTTACATCCTTTAAAAATTAAAGTTACATCCATGGGTTGAAAAGTTACATCCTCTAAAGAATAAATTACATCCTACCAAGTAGTTATATTCTTAGAATTAAAAGTTACATCTTTCACAAATAAAAGTTACATCCTCTAGAACTAAAGTTACATCATATATAAAGTTACATCCCTCAGAACTAAAAGTTACATCCATGTTATATAGAAGTTACATCCTTCCACGTCTTATAAAAGTTACATCCTTAACAAATAAAAGTTACATCTTCCAGAATGAAAAGGTTATATCCTTCAGAATTGAAAGTTACATCTATTCAGATGTAAAACTACGATTGTATTCATCAAAAACCCTAGGCAACGGTTGGACTCGATGGATGCATCAGCTATAGCCGTCATGAGATTTGGGGTTGTCGACGTCATCGGATTTATAGCCCCTAAAACACACAAAAACCTAGATAACCACCATGCAAAAAATTGGACAAAAATCAACAAAAAAAAGCCTACATCTAACATGTGGGTTGTGATCCGCCCTCCCACCGTGCCGCAGTCGGGACGAGACGGGACCACCCGCTGGGCACAGCGACTAGGGGACAACCCCACTTCACCGGCTCTGGCTCGCCGCAGATCGAGGGGAAGCGAGGACCGAGACGCGGCGAACGACTAGAGTTTGGTGGAGACGACGAGGAGGAGGAGCAGTCCAACCCCACGAGGAGAGAGGAGCGCGAAGACGACGCGGGGAGGAGGAGTAAGAGGGGATAGGAGGAGAGAGAGATGGGGAAGATGGAGATGGGAATGGGAGGAGGGTGGGGAGCGCAGAGCGCAGTGTGGGACAGATCGAGAGATCGAGGAGGGTGGGGAGAGCGGAGCACGGTGGGGGACAGAACGATATGTGGTGGGGGACAGGTGTCGCACGGAGCGCGGTGGTCACTCCATAATGCTAAACGGCGACCAGTAACAGATTAGATATTACGCTTTATATTACCTGTAGCCGGCCATTTACTGCAGACAGATAGGCGCGCCCATAGTGCCATGAGTTGGGCTAGGCTGGTGGTCAACTCACAAGAGATTGGTCAATGCGTTTTGCGTGCTGCGCGGAAGACGAAGGCGAGCGACGCCATGCGGAAAGGGATTTCTTCCCCTTTTCTTTGCCGTCGCAATGTGCGCTCTGATCCGTTTGCGGTTAATTCACACGTATATCACACTGCAGGAGAGTGACGGAGCCGGAGCGGAAGGTTAGCTATGCCAACCACAATCCAATTATTCTGACATAGTTCAATACATGAGTTTAGGTATGTGATCTCATCCAAAAACACTACTCCTTCATGTATATGAAAGGGCTAATTGGATCCATGCCATTGCAATTTTTCAAAGTTCGAGATATCCTATCCGTTAGTCAATGACATGTGGAGCCCACGTGAGTCAATGACATATAGACCAGGATGTCATATCTCTAATTTTAAAAAATAGTAATGGCATGGCTCTAATTGTCCCTATATGAAATGGTTGTCTGCTCTAAGGAAGAAATGCCGGAGTAGTTTCCTTTGTATCCCCTCATGTCTGTTCTACTTGCTTGCTCGAGGGAAGATAAGAAGATCGACTGATAGTATATAAAATGGTTGGAGTCGAAAAAGAAAAAACTTGGGAGTTCCGTAGACAAACATGTATAACTTAGGGCTTGTTCGGTTCGCGAAATTTTTAGATTTGATGTCACATTGGATGTTTGACCGGATGCCGTAAGGTTATTTTGGTGATTAATTAAAAGTGTCATGAAATCTCGAGATGAATTTTTTAAGCCTAATTAATCCGCAATTAATATATGTGGGTTACTGTAGCAGTTATGGCTAATTATGAACTAATTAGGCTTAAATGATTTGTCTCGTAAAATAGATACAAACTATACAATTAGTTATTTTTTAAAATATATTTAATGATGTATGTATGTGTCAAAAGATTATCTTTAATGTAATAGGTGGAGGTAAAATTTTTTGCCAACTAAACAAGCCTTATAGTCATTTTCAACGTAATATGTTGATGGTATCAACGTTTTCTGCTGACTAAACAAGCCTCAGTCATTTTCAACGTAATATGTTGACTGGTATCAACATTTGGAGTCTTGGACAGCTACTCTTGCAATTTTGTCTGCATCCAACCATTTACACGCCCACCGGCTTTCACCTTGAATTCCCATTCCCCACATCACCCTCTCTGCCTCTCTGCCTTTTCCCTTGTCAATACATATATCAGCTGTTCCGCTTCAGTTTGCTCGCAAGCAAACACAAAGCTGTTGCCAGATTGCCATGGCACAGCTCGTCGGCGCCGACGTCGGCGGCCTCATCTCCACGATCATACAGGCGGTGGAGACTTCTCGGCAAAACAAGGAGGAGTGCGATCAGTTAGCTCGCCGCGTGCTCATGATCGCCGAGCTGCTGCCGCCGCATCTGCCGGAGATCCAGCGGCCATTGGTCGGGCTCGACGACACGCTCCGGGAGGCTCACGAGGTCGTGATGTCCTGCCAGGAGAAGAACGTTGTGTACCAGTCAGTGATGGCTGGGAGGCAAGCTGACAAGTTCAGAGATGTTCAGAGCAAGATCGACTCGTACATCAGCCACGTCGACGTCACGACCGTGCCATCTTCATTTGAAAGATATCATCACCTGGTACATTTTGTTCTTCTGCTGAAATTGACTGCCTCAAGCTATATCCTGCTGCGTGCTTTTCTATGAATTTGATTGTCTCTTGTCTGTGTTAGGAGTATGCAGAGGATGTCGCTCAAGCGTACATACTATTACCTAAAGACAAGGAAGATGAGGAATTCAGTTTTGCAGAGCTCGTGGCGGCGACCAACAACTTTGCGCCTGACAGAATGATTGGTAAAGGCAGCTCTAGCACGGTGTACATGGGAAGGCTTGCAGACGGGCGGGAGGTGGCCATCAAGCAATTTTACAAAGACAAGTTTCAGTCAGAGCACGAGAGGATCCTCTCACACATCCGCCACAACGACATCATCCGTCTCCTTGGCTGCTGCCTGGAAGAGCGCCACGAGAAGAAGATTACGTGTTTTCCATGGTTCTGGAGAAGGCAAGTTGTGGAGCCATCGTCGAATCCCCTTCTGGTGTTTGAGTACATGAAGAACGGCTCACTTGACAAACACCTTCATGGCTCATCCTCGTCGTCCTCCTCGCCAGTTATCACGTCATGGAGAATGCGCATAGAGATACTGTTGGGCGTGTCGCAGGCCATCCACTGCCTGCATACACAGCTTGATCGTGTGGTAATCCACCGTGACATCAGGCCTTCCAACATCCTACTCGATGAGGCCTGGGTGCCGCACTTGTCGGACTTTGGGTTTTCGGTCACCGGTGGCAATGGCAACGTCGACGCACTACGGGAAACAGGGTGTCTGCCGTGCGCCTGGAGCGCACGGCAAAGCCCCAAATCCGCACGGCAAAGCTTTTGCCGTGCGGTTTTTTCCTATGCGCACGGCAAAGGCCGCACGGCATATAACTGCACGGCAAACAAGCCTTTACCGTGCGCCATATATCGCGCGCATGGCAAAGATTGTTTGCCGTGCGCTAGGCGCGGCGCACGGCAAAATAAAGTGTCACGGCGCACGACGGCGGGAGGTGACGGCAAAATACCGTTTTCCGGTAGTGACGGCAATATTTATACCACATCAGAGTTTGGCAGGATGGGATATACAGACCCGATGTACATAGCGAATTGTTTTGTGAATCGGACAAACGATGTCTACAGCTTCGGTGTTGTGATGCTGGAGTTATTGACGGGGTTAAGAGCAAAGTTTAGACCAGATAAAAAGGAAGGAGAGTATGATGGCTTCCTCGACGGCTTGGTGTCCTTCACCCTGCCAATCATCGAGGCTGGCAAACTGCAGAAGGTGCTGGATAGACGACCGGAGCCGAAACCAACGCCGAGGCAGCTCGAGGCATTTGAACTGGTGGCGCAGACGGCAGTGTGCTGCTTGCGATGGAATGGGAAGGACCGGCCAGCCATTTTAGGCGTCGTGGCCAAACTCCAGGCGGCACTCGACCTCATCCGTGCCGACGACTAGTCTGGTTTTGGGCGATTGTAGTTGAGTCACCAATGCCAATTGATGTTACCTTTTGTTTATAGTCCTACTATTTTCTGTTGCTTTCTTATCTTGTTTTAATGGGTTTGTTGTTTCATGATGAAGCCTTATTTACCATTCGGTTTTAAACACTAAACGTTATTTCACATTTTGCCTTGACTCCCAGTACGCTGCTTACTGCACATCGAACGGCCGAACGCCATCTGCGGCCTTCACTACCAGGTCCGCTGCCTAGAGCTGCCTTGGCGTTGGCTCCACCGCTGGGCGCCTGTCCAACGACTTCCGAAGCTTCCTCGCATTGCTATCTGCTGCACCGCCACTTATACCAATTCGATGGGAACTACTCCCATAGTCCCATCTAAAATATAGGGCCAGTTTGGTTTGTGGCCAATATTGGCCTTACCAGCAAGTTTTGGCATGCCAAATTTTGGTAAGGCCAACAAATGTTTCGATTGAAGCCAAATTAGCTTAGTTTTAGTATTGAAGTGCCCTATATTTTATAGACTTGCCAAAGCATGACTCTAATCCAAACATATAAAACTACTATTGATGTGACCAAAATATTGGCAAGCCTAATTTAGGCCTCAAACCAAACTAGCCCATAAGGATTTGGGGTGGGATGTGACCCCTCAGATTTGTTGTACTAGGGGTCACATTCCACCTCAAATCCTTATATTTTTGGATGGAGGGAGTTAGGAAGAAAGCTCGCACAGATGTGTAGGCATCTTATGTATTGCTTAAGACTTATTACCCAAAATATGGTAATGTTATCTATAAACAGATTTTAAAAAATAATGTTCATATATACAATCTGCTTAACCCGGAGAGCACTCGGGCCGCCCCTCCTCAGGCGAATCGGGCGCGCGCGCAGCTCGCCGCCCCTTCACCTTCCTCCGGCGGCCGTCTGCCTTGTCGCCGGCCGAGCAGCCGCCGGCAAAGCCGGCCGACTGCAAGGACGGCGGTGGGGGGGCCTTTCTCCTTTTTCCCCCTACCTGGGGTCTCTCGGCGGAGGAGTGCCGAGGCAGCTGAGGCCGAGGGGCGTCGACGGCCAGATCCGACGTCGGCGGGGCCGGATCCAGCGCCCCCGGGCCCAGATCTATCGCTGGAGCGGCTTGGTGGTTGGTGGCTCGAAGCCCGCGGGTGGCAGCGGCGGCCTGCGTGCTACAGACGGCGGCGTTGACTGCGCTGGCGTCGGTGACTTCGTCGGCGCGCGGGTGCAGGCGTCGACAACGGCGCGCGGGTGCTGGCTTCGGGCACGTGGGGGCCTCCACTTCTTCGTGCTCGGGTCGGCCGGGGGTCCGTCCTGGCCGCCATGGGCGGTGGCGCGACTGCCGGCGGCTCGTTCCAGCGTTGAATGTTCTATTGGTGTCGGGAGGTGCTTGTTGGCGTGGCGGCGGACCAGCGATGAGTTTCATCGACGGTGGCGGCGGGTTTCCAGTGCGGGTTGACGCGTAATGTCTCGGCCTGATGCAGCGGTGTGAAGGAGGCGGTGTGTTGAAGTTTTCTCCTGCCGGAGTTGGAAAGGGTGCCAGTTGCCCTTTCCCCAAGGTGGCCGGCGAGCCGAAGAAGGTGGCCGGCGAGGCGTGGTAGGAGACCGGCTTAGTGCCGGCAGTTGTCAGTTGTTCCTAGGTGGCTGGCGTGTTGGTCGGCACAAGTTGTTCGGTGGAGCCGCATGGGGGCCGCTCGCTGGTTTGGTGGGCTTCCGTTGATGTTTTTTGTCTGTTGTTTTGTCGCGGAGCACGGAGAACTGCAGTGCGTTCGGTGACCTTTCAGCGGCTTTGGGTCTCTCTGTTAGGGTCTTCTACCGTTCTCTAGAGCTCCTCCCCTTCTTTTGGCCGGTCTTCTGTCTCTGGTCGCGGGGAGCTCTCGACTTGGTTTAGACGTCTCTGTGGTTGGGTTCCTTCTGTCGATGGACGGGTGGTTGTTTGCTCTGTCTGTGGTTTAGTGTTTCTTGTGGTAATGAGTTGTTCTTCTCTCAGTTTGAAATGGGTTGGGTCGGGGTGGAGTCGGAGTTGCATGCCTGCGGTATTGCTCGGCAACGATAACCCTCAACCATGCCCGCCTCAGCTGCACTATAACGCCCTTGGTTTGTGTTGTTGGCAGGAAGTGTGAGCTTGGGCGAAAGTCCTGCATAACCTTTGAAGTATGCCGATGGCGTCGACGCCTGTAGGTTCCGTTTCCTTCTTGAAGGCGTCATTGTTTTGCTCCCTTCTTTTTTGGGGTGAAAACCTTGTTCTGATTTCTCGGACGGACGTTGTTCGCGTCTTGGACGCTTCTTTCCTCGTTGGAGGCTTCGTCTAGAAGAACCTGCCTTGCATTTTCTAGGCCGTTTTGGTTGTCTCGGTCATGGGTTATTGGAGCTGCTCTTTTTGAGTTTTGCTTCGATGTCTCAAGTTCGAGTTTCAGTTATGCTACCACAAGTGTCTCTTCTTTTCTTTTGTTCTCCATGTGGGTTTTTCGGTCGGTTTTCCCTAATTAACCATTCGCTTGTGAGGTTTTTGGGCCCGGTTTTGCCTTAAAAACTGGGTCAAATCTATTCTTCTATAATGAAAACATGCACTCCCTGTCCTCTTCTGAGGTTTACCTCAAAAAGAAAATGTTCATTATCTTTCAAATTTATTGTTTTCCTCAATAAAAGTTTGAGGTTGCTCTAAATGTTCATTATGGTTTTATATCGGATATCCTCATAAAGCAAATATTTTAAATTAAATTACTCAAAATGCCAAATCTTAAATGTCTCAAAAAATGTTGTGTTGCCACTAATCTTATAAAATTATTGCTGAAACAATATTTTAGGGATATTTTTTACCATGTTTATAATTGGACTTTTAAAAATTCAATATGTACTACGACCAATCACATATAGAGGTATTTAGCTACTTAATGTAACAAAGAAAAAACATTGCTTGGCCTCTTACCATGTGCATTCATGAGTTGTGATCCCGTCCATCAAACTCTACGATAATTCTTTCATACATTTTCCACGTTTTAATAACTAATTGTGTCCCTCTCGTTCTCCTATCCTATTCTTTACCTCATGATGCAATCGACATCAACCAATACTTGTGTTGCAACAATGACGATACATGTAGTGCTTGCACTTCGTCAATGGTGTTACAGGATGCTTATGTTTTGGGAAGCATGTGTGACAGGAAATTTGAAGTTGTTGGCATGGTAATTGTCCGTTGCCGTTACCATGAACATATGCCAGCTCAAGGATAAGGGGATTTCAATCTCGGGAGATGTTGTGCGACCTCCTATGGCTGCGTAACACATCGACAAAATGTGCTCTTGTGAACATGTAGTTAAAATTTTCACCCAAAGTATGTTGATTGTTATGTATAAACGACTTTTAAAAATAATGTTCATTCTATTTCAATTTTATTATTTTCCTCAATAAAAAGTTTGAGGCTGCTCTAAATGTTCGTTATTATTTGAGTAAATTTTAGAAAAGTACAGGTATTTTGCATCATCTATCACAAAACTACAAATTTAAAAACTTGTTTCATAAAACTACAGATTTAAAGTCTTGGTATACCACAAAACTACGGATTTAACAACTTGCTTTACAAGTTTAGTGTCTTCATTATCACAAAACTATATGTTTAGTGTCTCCATTATCACAAAACTATAAATTTAGTGTTTTTATTATCACAAAACTACAGGTTTAAGCAATGCTAAAACATGTAGTTTTGTGATTATGTATTGCTAAACCTACACTTTTGTGATAATTAAAATACTAAATTTATAGTTTTATGATAACAGAGACATTAAATTTCTAGTTTGTGAAACAAGTTCTTAAATCTATAGTTTTATGATACACAAAGACATTCTATAGTTTTGTGAAAAAGTTCTTAAATCTGTAGTTTCGTGATAGATTGTGTAAAATACTTATAGTTTTGTGAAATTTACTCTTATTATTTTATCTCGAATATCCTCATAATGCAAATATTTTAAACTAAATTACTCAAAACGTCAAAACTTATGCAATTATTGATGAAGCTGTATATTTTTCGCATGTTTTATAATTGGACTTTTTAAAAATTCAACTTTATAAGTACTAATACCAATCACGCAGAGAGGTATTTAACTACTTAATGCAACAAAAAAATTTATTGGAGCGAGTTTGAGGTGGGACCCACTAGAAACTCACTTTTATCTCTATCCACCGCATAGGCCCACTAAAAAGTACATTTATTGTCAATCTAATATTTAATCCAAACACCTTTTTGCTAGTCAGGGCTAATAATGAGCTCGATAGTAACTATAACTTTTAACTTAGCTAGAGTATGCAACAGCTAGGCCTAAGGCCGCGTTCGTTTCTACGTAGCACCGGTGGCTATTTTTCAGATTATTGCGGGCATGCTTTCCAAGCTGATAAATGGTGCAATATTTTAGAAAACTTTTTATATGTAAGTTTCTTTAAAAAATCAAATGAATCTATTTTTCAAATTTAAAATAGTCTACACTTAATTAATTATATGCTAATGATATTTTTCGTTTTGCGTGCCTGGAAATAATCCATGTACATATCAGATTAGAACGGGCCTTAATAGACTCGCGGGTTACTTTGGGCCCACCATAATTGGGGTAGAACTGGATTAGGGCCGACACTTGCGGGCCCAGTTTTACTTTAGATCGGAAAGGGATTGTGGAGGCTTGCAGCCAGAAACGAATATGAAGCGGTCTAAAAAAATCGTCTTTGAACCAGAATACTAGAAATGTCGGCCCCTAAACTCGCAAAACCATCTAAAAAAGTTTCCTCGGTAGTATGGATGGGTGGTTTCGCTGACGTGGCATGGTGGGAACCACATGTCAGCTGCCAAGTCAGCAAAAAATAATTAATAAAATATGGGGCCCACCTGTCAGCCTAAAAAGAAATAAAATCCCTCTCTCTCCCCTCTGTCAGTTGCCAAGCTGGCGTGGACGCTAGCGAGTGTGGGATGGCCGGCGGCTGCGAGCTCGCGCGGGGCAGTGGCGAGCGCGTGCAGGCGGTGGTGAGGACGCGGGCCTGCGACGATCTCGCACGGGGCGGCTGCAGCAGCTGGGTGCGGGCTC
>CM002478.1:19480898-19503464 GCA_000325765.3 Leersia perrieri
CCCCCCCCCGTGGAACTCGCGCTCGACGCGTCGCCGACTGTCGCGCGGGAGTTTGCCGGCCAGTATGCCGTGCCGAGGAGGAGATCGAGCGGCGCAATGCCGCCGCCCACGCCCGCCTCCGCCCCCGTCTTCCGCCGCGCCGCCGTTCCCTCGCGCCCGCCGCCGCTCGCATCTGTTGCGGCCCCGCGAGCGAGCTCCCTGCGCCGCGCCCACGCGCGCTGCTCCCCATCGGAAGGAAGAAACGGAGAGGGAGAGAACTGTGACGATGACAGGACTTTATTTTTTTTTTGCCACATAAGCATGTGGGACCCGATTTTATTTATTTTATTACTGACATGTGGGCCCCACACTGCCACGTCAACGAAACCACCGTCGTATACTGCCCTAGGACCTGATTTGAACGGTTTGGGATGTTTAGAGGCAAAGATTTATGGTATTGCGGTTTAGGGATGATGTTTAGACTGGACGCGAAGATGAGGAACCCAAAATGAATTTATTCCAAACGAATAGGAGGCCGGTGCGTACTTATGGCCAGAATTATGGCCATGGGTTTTTCCGTTGAGATGCATGAGTTAATTGGGCTGCCGATGATTGGGTCGCCAGCCTACTAAAAGTCAGTACATGCCGGCTGAGGGGGTCCACAAAATATCTCCTCAACGCGTTCAGAGTGCACACGCTCGAACTAGACGCGGCTATTGACTCGATCCATTCATGGCGGTTTTGCCTTTTTCGTCGCCGTCGTTGGCGCCGGCTTCCGGTGATGTATGCGCTGGCTAGCTCCAACTTCCTTCCCGACTTGTCTCCGAGGCGAGCGACGTGGTGTGCATCGTGTGCTCGCCGGAATTGCAGTGGTGTCTACCTTCATTCTCCCCGTTCGGGTGAGGCGGCGTGCTCTCCAGGTGCTCGATGAAATTCTGCGCCGGAAGCGGACACAGAAGACACCTGTTTCCACTCCGCGTGAGGCGACATCGACGGTGGAAGGTAATTTCCTCTCTCGGTCCCTTATCATCTTTCGTTTCGAATCCTTTAATTTCCCTGGTCCTTTTCTGGCCTTTTTCGCATTCTCGCTTTCTTTCAGACCACGCGTCTTGAGTACAGTCTCTCCCCAGACGACCTGAGTACTTGAGTTGACGACGGCTTGACTTGCATGCTCAATGCCCCACACCAACACCTAATGTCCACTACCACTCTCCTTCCAGGGTGTTTCGCGGCGATCACATCAACTCTGCCTTGTCCAGTTGTCCTTGACAGCCCTGCTCCATAAACCCCATGGGATGGGCTTTGCAGTGTTCTCCCTGTCATCGTCTTCATTTGTCTCTCCGAGTGCCCTGCTTGCTGCCCACCGAACGCGCAAATTGACGGCCAAGGTGTGGCTTTGGTTTCAGGTATGCAGTATGCTGTGGCTCAGTGGCTGTACTTTCTTTTTGTTTCTCTTCTCTTGACTGTGGTCTGTGTATGGTGGGGATCAGGATCACCCGACTCCTCAAAATAGTCTTTTTCTTTTAATCTTTCTGGATGTAGTTTATCTCATGCTCATGTTAGTTCTATTCCCTAGCAGGTAAAAATTAGCAAATTAGCAATTGAGTGAGACCAAGCAGCTGGCTGAAAGCTGAGAAGGCAGTGAAGCTATGGCACAATTACAGTGGGATGGAATGGAGCGGGTGGCTACTTTTGCACAGCTGACTGGAGTGGATGCACTGGGGCTCATCTCAACTATCCTGCAGGCGGCACAGGCGGTTCGCCGGAACAAGGAGACCTGCCAGGAGTTGGTGCAGGAAATTCAGCTGATCCGTGATCTCCTGCGGATGCTGCAGGATCCAGAGATGATGTGTCGGGAAGAGATTGTAAACGCGCTTAGTGGGCTGGAGGGGACGCTCAAGGAGGCGTATACTCTTGTTACTTCCTGCCGAGACTGCTCAGCCATGTACCGTTTCTTCATGGGTTGGAAGCAGGCAGACCAGTTCCGGCGCATCAAGAAGAAGATTGCCAAGCACCTCCGATTCTACCCCATGATCAGCCATGCCGACCTAACTCGTCGTCTCGAAAAACTTGCCACCAGTGCTGCTTTGTCAACATGCTCATCCCAGGTATATTTCTCGTCATGTTCACTGGCTTCCAGCACTATGTATTATATGATCCAACATCCATTTCAATTTACCAGTAAACTAGACCATATCGTGAGTTCTGGCCTGTTGTGCTCGTTGTTGTAGTACTCCACTTCTTATATCATGTAAGATTTTGTTACACTGTTTCAGGATGCACAAGAGGTTCAGGCGTCATCATCTACCAGCCACCCAAACCCTGAACTTAGGTCAGATAGTAAAGTATCATAATACCAATATGATTTTTTTTTGCTATCTGTATGTTAACACATTATTTTTTTGTTGGTTGTACTATTCGAATTGTTCAGTGTTTTATGCTGGAGTACTGTTCTGCTTTGGACCATGCTCTAGTTCAATAAATCGATACATCTATTCTATCGGAGTCCGTTGTATGGTGGTTATGTCCTGTGCATATCGATATAAATGCCATTCAGAGTTTTCCTGCTTATATAGTGCAATTATGAATTATATTTGAAGTATATTATTTTGGTTTCATGTTATTTTAGTTCAAGTCTGTGTGAAGTTTGGGAGCAATATACTTTATAAGCTGCAAATCACAATTTTACACAGCAACATTTCTTGTGTGAATACATTGCTATATGCAATGTAGTTTCTTTGTAGTTGTTTTGTTGTGTGTAGCTCAGAGCATATTTTCAACTAGTTCAGCAGTCGGTGACCATTTCTTGTATTTTATTTTAATGTTCAGAAATCTTCTAATCTTACGAGTCTGAGAAACATATTATTACTTCCAAAAAGCTCTCAATTTGATGTTCAAAACCATTTCAGGGCTGCAGAAGTTCCTCACGAGCTTGAAAAAGGCCAAGAAGAAACCCAGTCTACTGATAATGATGAGGAACACCATCAAGCAGGTATTTCTTTCAGTTAGATTTGCCCTTATGAAGTTGGGACCTGGAGCCATAAATTAGCTTAAAAGGATTTCTCAGCTTTGTATTTTGATTTTTCCTTGTCTTGTCAAAACAAATATTCTTATAAGTTATCAGCCAACAATGCTGAATCGATTTTCTTGCTCAGGTTACCATGACGCAACACAAACATCATCAGATAGGAAATCAAGGTCTTGGTGGCATGATATGATACCCTCGAATAAGGTAGAATTTCGATTCCCCTTGCGCATTGGTACGAATAAGGATACCTCCGAAATTTAATCATTGATTCTCTCTCCTTTAGTAATCATTTATCGCTGTTTTTTATCTGTGTCTTGTAGTCTGCAGATGCAGCGAAAGCACATATAGTGCCCCGTGCGGTCGAGTTGTTCACTTTGGCAGAACTCGCAATGGCGACCATGAACTTCTCACTTGACAGAAAGATCGGTACAGGAAGATTCGGCACGGTATACAGGGGAAAGCTTCCCGAAGGGCATGAGGTGGCCATCAAGCGCAAAACAGAGGATTCTGGTTATCTGGGGATGGAGGAATTCCGTGCAGAGGTTACAATCCACTCCCTCCTACATCACAAGCATATCGTCCACCTCATTGGCTGCTGCGTGGTGGAAAAGGAGAAACGATGGTCATCGCTCCGGATCAAGGTGGAGGAGGAGCGCATGCTTGTCTTCGAGTACATGAAGAATGGCTCGCTTTCCGACCATCTGCATGGTCCATCGACGTCCTCCCCATCATCGCCGGTTACTGCATCCTGGAAGATGCGCATCGAGATACTTCTGGGTGCATCACGCGCCATCGACTACCTGCACTCCTACGCCGTGCCTCCCGTCATCCACCGCAACATCAAACCGGCCAACATCCTGCTTGACTCTAGTTGGGTGCCGCACTTGTCAGACTTCAGCTTGGCGGTCACCTGTGATGATGCAGAGTTTGATGACATTCCTATTGCTGGCACGAGGGGATACCTTGACCCGGAGTATTTGTGCACAGGCACTCCAAAGCCAGCGAGCGACGTCTATAGTTTTGGTGCTGTGATGCTGGAAGTATTGTCGGGGAGGAAGCCATTGTCGCATTGGCAGGAGGAGGACAGCGATGGTGATAGCCCCATGGATTTGGTCAGCGACACGCTGCAGCTCATCCGTGCAGGACGGGTGCTCGATGTGCTGGATAGGCGACCAACAGAGGAGCCAACGATAAGGCAGTTCGAGGCAGTGGACCTGGTGGCACGCACGGCAGTGCACTGCCTGCAAGAGAAGGGGGAAGACCGGCCGGCCATGTCCGACATCGTGGCCAGACTCCAGGAGGCGCTGGAGTTCATCCGTTGCGATAATGAGTAGCCTGAAACATTATGGCCTTGTTCGGTCTTCCAGTCTTTTTCCTCTTCCCTGGTCAATGTTTGTCATCTCCAGGCCCAAGAATCTAGCCAGTGATGCCTTCAGCTTAGTTTAAACGCGGAGACATGTTACTCCGAATATAGAATAGAACATGTATCTATTGAGGGGGGCAAAACATCTCGAGCTGTCTCATTAAACATGTTGTCTGAAATTTTATATTTACACATATATAACACGGGTGTGGAACATATTTTCTAGGTGCAGCGCAGCAGGTTGATCTTTTATGGTGTTTGCGAGGTAAAATATCACATTTTTCAACATGTTCTCCAAAAACTGACGTATATTTCTGAACTTGGTCAGTTACTGCATGTTAGGACACACGCAGGCGCAGCAGAACTTCAAGTACTTCCAGCGGCAGCGTGTTTCCCCCCTTGTAGATTCTTCCAGCTAAAGTTTTTCTTAATATGCTTTACATTTTTGTACCTTTTATATTGACGAGCAAATATTTTATATGTTGCCGAAAAACATAATCAATGATATGCATTTACATAAACAAAGAACTTTAGAAGTCAATAGGAGTATAGTGGCTGGGACATGTGTTTCCAAGTTGCATATATTTTTCCTGATTTGGTCAACTTAACGAAGACATTTTATTTCCCTGAGGGTTACTCCCGTGATTCCATCATACATAATTAATCTATGATTGGTCAAAATAAGCTAACTGAAGCGTGAAGTTAGCGTAATTAACGTCAGAGATCATCTGAGGATTAAGTTTTCAAGTCCTCTCTGTTCTTGCTGCTAGCCTGTTAAGTCTGTTACCACCAGTTACTAGCCTAGCTACTACCGAACAAAGAGAATGAAAGGACCATGGCGATGTGGAGCGAATTGGGGCAGGCGGCGACGATGGCGCAATTGGTCGGGGCGGATGTCGGTGGGCTCATCTCCAAGATCATTCAAGCAGCGGCAATGGCTCGGCAGAACAACAAGGAGTGTGACCAGCTCGCTCGCCGCGTGCTCATGATCGCCGATTTGCTGCCGCATCTTCAGGATCCGGAGGTGATGCGGCGGCCGGAGATCCGCCGGCCGTTTGCCGGGCTTGAAGACACGCTCCGGGAGGGCATGAGCTCGTGACATCCTGTCAATGCACGCTGCGTCACCGTCACGCTTGGAACTTAATTAGCTCCGAGCAGTGGCAGATCTAAAAAATTACTCCTTTGGCGTCATAATGTATTTATTGGTATCCTATCATGCTAATTTTATTTATAATATATTGTTATATCATACATATAAGCCTTTTAGCTATATGGTTTGCCGAAAGTTATCGGTGTCAGCTGACAGACTGACACCGGTCCTATTATTATAGATCCGGCTCCGAGCAAAATACTGAAATAAATTGCTTGTTAGTAGGAATGGTCAAGATTTAAGAGCACTGTGAGACATGTAATAGCTGAAATGATGGTTTATCAACGAATTTATATTCCTATTTAAAACATGATTTTGTTGTTGCCCAAAACTTGTACTACATCCGTCCCATAATATAGTAGTTTTAGCTTTTGCACGGGTATTAAGAGAAGGGGTAAAAAGACTAGTCATTAGCTATAGTAAACACAATAAATAGTAGGGACAATATGAGTAATTTAGTGATAAAAGTCATCTTTTGAAGTCTTAGGTTGCTATATTTTAAAACAAATTTGAATCCTAAAATTTATTATATTTTGGCACAGAGGAGTACATTCTTTTAGTGAAGTTGCACTATCTCTTCCGCAACCGGCGTCTTCGTCGTACCCCAATAGCTCGGCCGTAACAGACTCGCGGATGACTTTTGGCCACCATAAATTTGCGCGAAAATGGATTACGGGGGACACTTACGGGCCCATTTACCTTTATACCGGAATGGGATTGGCGCTGACTTACAGCCCAACCCATCAAAACTGGGCCAGAGATGGATCGCGATGAAGTGTGGGCCCATTACGGAATGATCAGCTTTTACGTGGGCCTGGTTTTACATGCCAGGCAGGCTGGCCCACAAAGGTTGTGCGTTTCTGTCGCCGTCGATGGCGTCTGGTGAGTGACCTATGCGCCGCCGGCGATGGCCGACGGCCGACGGCGAGGTCCGCCCACCCGTACCAACACTACCTTCCAGGCTTGTCACCGAGGAAAGCTGCGTGGTGTGCTTGCTGAATCTCGATCTGTGGCGCCTTCTCATCATCCGCGCGCCCGTGTGGGGGCGGCCGGAGGTCTGCGCTGCTTTACAGGTGTTCGATGAAATGCCGCGCTGCAAGAGGAGGCGACATGGTAATTTTCACTTCCCTTCCCTTGATTGAATAGTGTGTCCAGGTCTATCGCCTTTCCTCACTTCTATAAGTATGAATATGAATCTTAGTGTTTGCTTGCCGTTTGGTGAAGTCATAACTCGTGTGTTGTACTAGTTATCTATCACTGCATCTGCTTGTATGGCACTATGTGTGCTAATCAGGAATAATCCATCCTTCCAATAGCAGAGTTCTCCAATCTTTGAGTTATGGCTGATAAGCCATAGAAGAATGAAGGAAACAACCGAAAATAATTTGTGGATAAAACTTTTGCATTTGTGTTATTACTTGATTAGCGGTTTAAAAGCCAAATTCAAATTTTGGTTGCCCCTGATAAACCAAAGAACAAGTGATGAGAGGTTCACAATGTCACAAAAAAAATGTATATGATGTATTTTGGTTCTACATACCTAGGGTTTTTCACAATGTCACAACAAAAATTGTACCTAGTGGGTTTCACAGTATCATAATAAAATGTACCTAGGGGCTTTCACAATGCCACAGAAAATGTATATAATGTATTTTGGTTGTACATACCTAGGGGTTTCTACAATGTCACATAACTGTAGTTTGGCTCTGACCAAGATAGGAGTCTCACACACAGGCACAGAAGCACTATTCATCCTCTTCCTTGAAGTTTCGCTGTAAACACCTCATCTCTGCCTTCTCCTTCCCTCGCTTTGCTCCATAAGTTTTTATTTGTATTACCGAGTACGCTACTTGCTGCCTACTGAATATGCAGACTGACGGCTGGTGTGCCATGGTGAGTTGGGCTTTTCTATAAAGCTAGATCATAACCTTCGGTCTAAAAAAGTATCTGCGCTGAAACTTTGATTACAGTTGTACTTTCTGCTTCTTCTCTTGGACCGTGCATGCTTGGGTCACCGACAAGTGTGTGCTTATGATCTTTTTCTTTAATCTTTTGGAACGTAGCTTAGTCTTGTGCTCATGTAAATAATTTTCCCTGGCAGGCAGGAATTAGCAATTGAGTGAGATCGAGCATCTGGTTGAAAGGTGGGAAGACGGTCAAACTATGGCATCTTCACAGTGGGACAGCATGGGGCAGGTAGCTAACATTGCGCAGCTGACTGGAATGGACGGGCTGGGGCTCATTTCAATGATTGTGCAGTCAGCACAAGCCGTTCGTCGGAACAAGGAAACCTGCCAGGAGCTGGCGCAGGATGTGCAGCTGATGTGCAACCTCCTGCGGATGCTGCGGGACCCAGAGATGATGTGTCAGGAAGAGATCATGAACGCGCTCAGTGGCTTAGAGGGGACGCTCATGGAGGCGTATGCCCTTGTCACCTCCTGCCGGGACTGCTCAGCCATGTACCGCTTCTTCATGGGTTGGAAGCAAGCAGACCAGTTCCGGCGTGTGAAGAAGAAGATCGCCAAATACCTCCAGTTCTACCCTATGATCAGCCATGCCGACCTAACCCGTCGTCTTGAAAAACTTGCCACCGGTGCTGCTTTGTCAGTATCCTTATCCCAGGTATATTGCCATCTTAACTGATTCCAATCGCAGGCTTTCATTACTACAATATAATATATGGTCGAGCATCCGTTTCAATTTTCCAATAAACAAGACCATACCATGAGTTCTGGCCTTTTGTCTTCATTATTCTAGTACTCCACCTTTTATATTATGTAAGATCTACTACATTGTTTCAGGATGCACAGGAGGCGCTAGCATCATCATCTACTAGCCACACGAACCCTGAAGCTAGGTCAGATAGTAGCAATATGATTGCAATTTTGTTACCTGCATGTCATCACATTTTCTTTTGTTGGTTCTAGTATTCGATCTGTTTCACAGTCTTGTGCTGGGGTACAGTTCTGTTATGAAACATGATCGTACTTCCTGCTATTCTGTCGGTTATTATACAGTAACGCTTCTTATGTGAATATATTCAGTAATAGGTGACCATTTCTTTTATTTTTCTTTTGATGTTCAGTAATCCTCTCATCCTATGAGTATGATAAACATATATTACTTCTGAAAAGCCCTTAATTTGCTGTTCAATGCTATTTTAGAGCTGAAGAGGTCACTAACGAGTTTGAAATAGGCCAAAGATTAACCCAGTCTATTAATGATGAAGAACATCATCAATCAGGTATTTCTTACAGCTAAATTTGCCCTCATGCAGTTGATACTCAGGACTATGCATTAACTTAAAATGATTTCTTTGCTTTTTAATTTTGATTTGGCCTTTGTCTTGTCCAAGCAAATATTCTTGTAAGTCACCTGTCCTTGAATCAATTTTCTTGTTCAGGTCAGCCAAAAAGAGTGCTAACATCTTCAGCTAGTAAATCAAAGTCTTGGTGGCATGAAATGATATCCTCGAAAAAGGTAGAATTTGGATTCCATTTGCCCACTGGTACAAATTAGGATGACACCAAAATTGAATCGCTATTTTGTACTCTATCTTATAGGCGGCGGCAGCAGCGAAAGCACATATACTGTCCAGTTCAGTCGAGCTGTTCACATTGGCTGATCTCGAGATGGCAACCATGAACTTCTCCCTTTCCAGAGAGGTCAGCAATGACATACATGGCAGTGTGTACATGGGACTGCTTCCCGGCGGGCGAGAGGTGGCCATCAACCGCAAAAGATTATACTCATATAATCAGGGGATGGAGAATTTCCTTGCAGAGGTTACAATCCTCTCCCTTCTCCACCACAGGCATATCATCAGCCTCATTGGCTGCTGTGTGGTGGAGATAGGGAAACGGCGATTATTATTCGGGAGGAAGAATAAGTTGGAGGAGCGTCTGCTCGTCTTCGAGCACATGAAGAATGGCTCGCTTTTCACTCACCTGCATGGTCCATCAACGTCGTCATTCTCCTCACCGGTGACGATCTCGTGGAAGACGCGCATCGAGATACTGTTGGGCGTGTCTCAGGCCATCAATTACATGCATTCCTGCGTCATGCCGCCGGTAATCCACTGCAACATCACGTCGTCCAACATAATGCTGGACTCCTGCTGGGCACCGCGCTTGTCTGGCTTTCACTCGGCAAGACGCTACGACGAAGCGGCGGAGTCCATTGACCCGGAATATGTATACAGAGACACTCCGGCGAGTGACCTCTATAGTTTTGGAATTGTGATGTTGGAAGTATTGTCAGGGAGGAAGCCATGTGATTGGGATGAGCTATATTTGGAGGACGAGCATGGCGATAATGAACCCATGGATTTTCCTAGCGCCGCTCTGCTGTTTATGAATGCAGGGGAGTTGTGGAAGATTCTGGACAAACGGCCGGGCACGGAGCCAACGCTGAGGCAGCTGGAGGCGGCGGACCTGGTGGCACGCACGGCGGTACACTGCCTGCAAGAGAAGGGGGAAGACATTCCGGCCATGTCTGACGTAATGGCCAGACTCCAGGCAGCGCTAGAGCTCATCAGTTGCGATGATGAGTAGCATGATTGATCATGATACTCTTGTTACATTCAAATACCAATGGATAGTTACTGGGTACATAGGCTTTTTTGATGTGGTGCTTGACTGCCTGTGTAGTACTAGATACAGAAGCCCATTTTTATTGCTCCCTGGTGAAGGATATGATATGGTCAATTTTTTTATATATACATACATGAATCATTTTGTTTCAAAAAAAGGAAGAAGCTCTTAATGTATATACACACATGATGAGATTGGAATTTGGAGAGTGTTTTGTTGGGCCTCCCCTGCGTCGCCCTCCTCCACAGGTGACACGGGGGCGACACAGCGTCGCCGCCGCCACAACCTTCCCCCTCCCTCCTCCTCCGTCCTGCCGCCGCCCGAGCAGCAGCCGGCAAAGCCGCGCAGGCCGCAAGGACGGCGGCGGCGGGACTTTGCCTCTCTCCGGTTGGCCACGGCAGTGGGGGCCCGTCACATCTAGGGTGCGGCGGTGGAGGGCATGCTTCTGGTCGGCGGGTCGGGAAGCTACGGCTACCAGCGGCCGCGGCGTTGGCTTAGTCACTGAGCTGCCGGCGGTCCTCGATCCGGGGTTTGGAGCGTTGGCGTCGGCTCCCTGCCATGGGCTTGCACGATGGATGTGGCGGCGGTTGGGAGGTCTCGGTGTTCACTGCTTTGGATTCCTGGCCAGTTCTGTAGGTGGCGACGATGTGCCGTGCGACGTGTCAGAATGTCAGCTGCGGTGGCACGTCGGTTGATGGTTTACCTCGCTATGGGCTGGCACAAAGGATGCGGCGGCAGGCTGCATAGAGGGTGCGGCGGCAGCGGGGTACATCGTTTGTCGTTGTGTTGTTCGGTCGGCTCTTCTGACAGCGTCGATGGTGTCCTAATAGGTTTGGTGGCCAGATCCGGCGGTGTGAGCTTGTTGGTGTGGTTGGAGGAGTCTTGGGGGAGTTCTAGCTTGACACGGGACCGTCTAGCGGTTTTGTCTAGCTACTTTCCTCAGTGATTACTCGGCGACGACTTCAAGGTTTCGGGGACAGCTTGGACGACCGTTGGGGCCCTGCAGGGGTTTGCCCCATCCTTCGCCCAGCCCTTTGCCGTTTCAGCGCTCCTCCCCTCCTCCTGTGGGGTGCGCTGGCGGCGGTTGTTGCGACTTGCGACGTTGGATGGTGTTGCCTACTCAGTGGCAGTGGTTGTGATGGTGTGCAGGTTTTGATGTATAGGTTGTAGGTGACATTTGGCGGGTTTCATCTTGGATCTGGTGGGTGCGATGAAAGCCTAAGGCGAAAGTCTTGCCCGGTTGGCCGGTGCTAGCGACGGCGACACCCGCGGGCGCCACTTACCTTATTGGAGGCGTCGTTACGGGGCTCTTTGTTTCTCATCCACCACAGGGTTCTCTCCGGGTGAAAACCTTAGATTCCTAGATCGGGCAGCGTCGCCATTCTGTCGGCGGATTCCTTCTTGAAGGCGTTGTCTTAGGAGTTTATCCCTGTTAGATCACTAATCTTAGGTTCGGTATGTCTAAGTCTTTGGGGCTAGCCCGTGTTAAGAATGTCGGGGTTTTGCCGGTTCCCTCTAATTAACCGTGTCGTTGTAGGTTTTTGGGTCCGGTTTTTCTTATAAACTGGATAACTCTCTTCTTCTTTAATGAATGGCAAAGCTCCTGTCTTTTCCCTAAAAAAAGATTGGAATTTGGAAACCAGTTTCACTGCGTTCTTTGTGTCATCAGGTTTCCCAAATTTTGACTCACTGGAATTCGTAGTTAGAATAATACTTTAAGACTGATTTTGTAACCCTTTTTCAAACATGTCATCTCAGGCCTTTGTGCAGTTAGATTCGGGAGCCTGAGTGTCGAAAGGAGGATGCAAAAATATGACGCGAGGCAGTCAGGCAGAGTTTTCTTCAGCGGTGGAGAGGCAGAAGCTTTTCTTGTTGAGAGTTGGAAGAAATGGACTGGTCAATGAGTGGTCAACCCAGCCCAAATGATGGGCCGCATTGGCTACACGTATGGGCCGGCCCATATAAAAACCAACAGATCATTCGGAAGAAAAAAGGCCGAAATGGGCTCCACATTTTGAGATGCATGGGAGAGTAGTAGGCCGAATATGATATGTTGGACCGAAAAAGGAGAAGGCCGTATTGGGCTCCATTTATTTCGCCAAAAATCACCCTACTATTCTCTTCTCCCTTTCCTCTTCTTCTGCCTTGGCTCCGTGGCTGATACTGGTGGGCAGCCGTCGTCAGCGACTTCCGGTGGCCGGCGCGCCGGGGAGCTCCGCCTGTTGCCGGCTGGATCGACCATTCAGTAGTCCATAGGAGCCATGATCGTCGAAATGGCGGCGGCGTCTGACGCAGTGACGTCACCGCGGACGCGTGGTGCGTGGCCTGCGCTCCACTTGCTCGACGAAATGCCACACTGGAGGTATGCCATCCCATATTCCCATTTCCGCGTTAAGATGAATGGACCGACTCGTTAGTAGTTACTCTTGACCTTCTCTCGTTTTCCAGTCTTTCCCTTTTCCTGATCAGGCCAGACATTGACTAAGGAAGCATGCCCAGGAGTCTTTGTCCACTGTCCGTCCATAACTCCATAACCACTCAGCACCCACCTTGTTCTTTCCAGGAAGTTTCCCTGTGTCAGGCCTCTGCCTCTGCAAGTCTGAATCCCCTCATAAATAATTATCCGGTTGTGTTCTTGTTACTATCTTGCAAGGTTGTGTTCTTGTTAACTATATTGCTTGCAAGGTTGTGTTAAGTGTTCTTGTTAGTTGTTATTGCAATATAACGCCATCCTGCTTGAGTTGAAACATTGCCATGGCGCTGTGGGGCGGGTTGGGGCATGCGGCGACAGTAGCACAGCTTGTTGGGGTGGATGTAGGTGGTCTTGTCTCCATGATCATACAATCGGCAGTGACGGCTCGACAGAACAAGGAGGAGTGCCAGCTCCTCGCTCGCCGCGTCCTTTTGATCTCGCAGCTGCTTTCGCAGTTGCAGGAGGCAGAGGTGGTGCAGTGGCGCATGGCTGGGCTTGACGATGCGCTCCGTGAGTCGCATGAACTCGTCGTATCCTGCCAGGACAGGAGGATGGCTTACCGTTTGGTGATGGCCGGACGGCAGGCAGACAAGTTCAGGGAGGTGCAGAGGAGGATCGACTCATGCCTCCTCATTTTCCCCATCGTCAGCCACATCGACATCACCCGCCGCTTCGATGGAAACTACAACGTGCCGATTCCTAGTGGTGGCACGACCATGCCATCTACATCTGCAGGCCATGGTTCCCAATTTCAGGTACAAATTGAAATTGATGACCTCAAGTTTTCATTTTTACGCTTTGTACTTCTTTCCAAATGTGGTACAGTGGTGCTCTTTTGTTGGTTTCCAAATGTGAGACCCCTCCCATTTACATTACGAGAAATGGTTTTTAAGTATCTCAAAAACATTTTAGTTGTTTTGGTAGTGTCTTTTTCATATGTATCTTTGAATATATTGCACAGACTGCTTGGAAGGTACCCTATGCCCATGGAATACAAGAGTTTACTTTTAAGAAGCTCGCGGCAGCGACCAAGAATTTTGCCCCTGACACTATGATCAATGAAGGCAGCTTCGGCATGGTGCACAAGGGATGTTTTTCTGGTGGGAAGGTCATGGCCATCAAGCGCAGAAGTAAGTACTCAATGTTTGGGGAGGAAGAATTTCAGGCGGAGGTCACAATCCTCTCCTCAATTCGCCATAAGCACATCGTGCGCCTCTTAGGCTGGTGCATGGTGGAGGAGGAGAAGCTTCTGCTACCATTCATGGAAAGGAAGGAGATGGAGCGCATACTCATCTATGAGTACATGGAGAACGGTTCTCTATTTGACCACCTGCATAGTCCAAAGTGGTCTTCATCACCAGTGAGGGCGTCCTGGAAGATGCGCATCAAGACACTGCTGGGTGTGTCACAAGCCATTGAGTACCTGCACGTTTATGCCTTGCCGCCAGTGATCCACCGTGACATTAAGGCATCCAACATCATGTTCGATTCCACCTGGGCGCCTCGCTTGATCGACTTTGGCCTGTCCCTGACCTGGGATGAGACGGAGTGTAGTGGCATCTGTGTCAAGGCTACGACTGGGTACGCCGACCCGGAGTACATGACGACGGGAAATCTAAAGCCAGCGAGTGATGTGTACAGTTTTGGTGTTCTGATGCTGGAGGTATTAATAGGAAGGGAGCCGTTTTTTTACTGGGAGGATGGGGAGGAGAACAACAGTACTCCGTATTGCCGGGAGTACTTGGTGGACTTTGCATTGTCACTCATTGAGGCGGGGGAGGTGCAGAAGTTGCTAGACAAGCGCCAGGCAACAGAGCCAACACTGAGGGAGCTCGAGGCGGTCAACCTGGTGGCACAGACAGCAGCACGCTGCCTGCAGCTTGAAGGGAAGGAGCGGCCGGCCATTTCGGAAGTTGCTGCCAACCTTCAGGCAGCGCTTGAGCTCGTCTGTGGCGATGAGTAGCCAGTCTGGGCTGTGACGTATTGGTTGCTGATGCCAATTGATTGGGACCAACGATTAGTTCTAGTTTTGTTTTTTTTGAGAATACGCTTCGCGTATCTTTTTGTATTAAGCAAGAGAGGTAGGCCCAAAACGGCAATACAAGAGTTTACTGTACAAGAACCAAAAAGAAAAAAAGAAGACCTAAATTAGAAAGTGATATCTCGCGACATCGATTGTGCTACATGAGCAGCAACTGGTGCTCTACTGGCTAGGAGCTTCCAGGGCGCGGGCTTGGCGCCAAAGATCTGCCGCTCCAGCAGCGAGCTCGGCTACCTCGCGAATGGTGAGGGAGGAGCCATCAAAGATTCTTCGGTTCCGTTCCTTCCAGAGAGACCAAGCAGTGAGGATCACAATTGTGTCAAAACCTCGACGTTGCTTGGCTGGGACTCCAAGACGAGCCTCTGCCCACCAAGAAGAAAAGCTCCTTGCCCCGGAGGGGTAATGACTCGGTTGGCCGACAGAGCAGAAAATGAGCCACCACAGCTGCCGCGCTTCAGGGCATTGAATCAACAGATGATCAAGAGATTCGTCAGATTGATCATAGAGCGCACACTCATCATTGTGAGGCAACCCGCAGCGAGCTAACCGATCAGCTGTCCAACATCTGTTGTGCATCGCCAACCAGGCGAAGTATTTGCAGCGCGGTGGTGCAAAATTCTTCCAGACTTGTTGTGAAGGAAAGAATTATCGGCCGCAGAACAAATGGGAATAGGCAGACTTGGTGGAATATTGCCCGGAAGGCTCCCAACTCCAAGCGAAGTCGTCAGGATGATCGAGGAGGACAACATTTTGAATGTGGGGCCAGAGGTTGAGGAACTGGAGCAGAGCAGAGCTCCCTAGGGCACCACGCAAATCCTTGATCCACAGGCGATTAACAAGAGCTTGCGCCACGGTTCGTCGGTTTCTCACCCTTGCAGGCACGAGAGAGTGCAGGTCAAGCACAACCCATCGGAGAGAAGAGCCCTCGAGCCAACAATCTTCCCAGAACATGAGCTTTTCTCCATCACCAAGATGACAGGTTATAGCCGCAGCAGCTAGGTCCTTTTCATGTTGTGAAGCTGGCATCGACAAACCGAGCCAGGGGCAGCGAGCAAAAGTTCGATGAGCCCAGATCCATCTTACTCTGAGAGCAATCCCCATAAGACGAAGATCGAGAATTCCCAAACCGCCGTGCTCCCGCGGAGCACATACTTTCGTCTAGGCTAGGCGACAGTGGCTGCCCCTCGCCTCGCCTCTTCCCTTCCACAGGAAGTTACGCCTGAGCCGATCGATCCCTTTAATTAGCCAAGAAGGCGGGTCAACCGCAATTAGTTGATACAAGGGAATAGAACTTAGAACGGATTTGACCAGTTCCGCACGACCAATTGGGGCTAATTGCTCTGCTTTCCATAGTGGTAGCCGACGAGCAATTGAATCAACCAAAGGCTGTAGATCTGTGCGCGAAGGCTTACGGATTGTCAAGAGAATCCCCAGGTATTTGCAAGGGAAAGCTGTGATCGGGCATGGCATGAAATCGGTGACAACCATTAACTCCGGATCGCCGCATCTGATCGGGATCGCAGAGCACTTGGAGAAGTTGGTGCGCAAACCAGAGGCCTCTCCGAAGATGTCCAAAACAGATTGCACCACCTCGATCTCATCCGCAGACGGTTGAAGGAAGATGACGACGTCATCTACATACATGGAAACCCTATTCGGGATTGGTAAAGGAGAAAGAAGACTCATGGACTCAGCTTTGTTGACCATAGCTTTCAAAACATCCATCGCAATCACAAAGATTAAGGGCGACAAGGGGTCACCCTGGTGTACCCCGCGCCGATGCTGGATGTGTCTGCCCGGTATTCCATTCAGCATGATTTTGGTTAAAGAAGATCGGAACAGTAAGCATAGCCATTCACGCCATCTGTGGTCGAACCCGCGGTGAGCCAAAACTTCTAGCAAGAATTGCCAGGAGACCGAGTCAAAAGCTCGAGCCAGATCAAGCTTAAGCAGAATGGAAGGGACCTGAGCACGTGAAGTTTTTTGGCAGATTGCCTCACCAAGACGAAATTATCGTGGATTCACCGAGTGCACACAAAAGCACTTTGGTTTGCGGCCACCAAGGCGTCCAATTTAGGAGCTAGGCGCAAGGAAAGCACCTTGGTGAAGAGCTTAGCGAAGCTATGTAGTAGGCTAATTGGGCGAAAATCCTTGGGCGATGCTGCATCAGGTTTTTTCGGGATCAAAGATGAAGGCACCATTGACACAGGAGAAGGAAGACCCATCCAGACGGAAGAGCTGATCAAATGCAGCGAGGACATCATCCTTAATTACCGTCCAGCAAGCAGAGTAAAAAAGGCCGATGAATCCGTCCGGACCCGGCGCACGATCTGGAGGCGTGGCGCGAACTGCCGCCCAAATTTCATCTGCTGAGAACGGAACAGAGAGATCGCGCATACATGGTGCGCGCGGAATGAAGAAATCTAGATTGATTCCGTGGTCGCGCGAGGCGGGAACGCCGAAGGAGTCGTGGAAGAAATGGGACAGTAAGGATTCCTTCTCAATGTGCGTGACAGCGTCCACCCCATCTAGGGAAATTTTCTGAATGTGATTCTTCCTTCTTCGGAAGGCGGCATGCTGATGAAAGAATCTGGTGTTGGAGTCGCCCTCGCGTAGCCATCTTAGCCGCGAGCGCTGCCGCGCCATAGTTCGCTCAAGAGAACAGAGCGCTAGGATCCGCTTCTTCAGAGCGCGAAAAAGTTGGCGCTCAATCTTTGAGAGCTGGCGATTTTCCTCAGCCACGTCTAAGAGACCAATAAGGGCGCGGGCGAGGGAGATTTGTTGTTTGACATTGCCAATCCTCGAGTCACTCCAACTTTGCAGTGCACGCGCAAGGCAGCGCAACTTGCAATCAATCCGACGCACTGGATCATGCACGCTGCAGGGCAAAGACCAGGAAGAGGAGATGACCTCCATGAACCCCTCTTGCTTAGGGCAAAAGGATTCAAAATGGAAGCGGCGTCTGCGGAGAACTGAGTGTGCAGAGGAAAGGAGAAGTGGGCAATGATCAGACATATCAGAAGGAAGAGCATGGAGAAAACAGAAAGGAAGCCCGTGCTAATCGACAGACGCAAAGCAACGATCAAGCTTTTCAAGAGTAGGCATGTCCCAGCCATTGGACCGGGTAAAAGCTCGGCCGTTGAGATGTATCTCCGCAGCTCAAGATCGTCAATGCATCTACGGAAATTTCCCATCATGCGCCGATTAAGATTGGAGTTATTTTTGTCGGCGGCTTGAAGGATGAGATTAAAGTCCCCCACAAGCAGCCATGGCAAGGAGAACCCCGCGCGCACATCACGCAATTCCTGAAGGAATTCGATTTTGGCAGCGTCAGGTTGCGGTCCGTAGACCACAGTGATCCAATGAGCGGTCCCGACACAGAAATCAAGTTTAGCGGAGAGGGAGTAGCGAGCTATATTGAAATTGCTTGCCAAAACAATAGAGGGGTCCCAGCCCAGTAACACGCCACCACGCGTTTCATCAGCCGGCAAGTAAGAAAAACCCGTCAAACGAGTTCCGAGAATTTCATTAGCACAAGAGTTAGAGATCACATCGAGCTTAGTTTCTTGCAAACATACAACAGCACAGCGATGTTCCTCAACAACAGAGCGGACTTAATTGCGCCGTGCCACAGCATTTAAGCCACGCACATTCCAAATTAAGTAGTTCTGATTCATTAGGGTATATTGAGCTACAAGCGATCAACGGGCAGTGAGTCAGATGACCATCACTCCCAGCACCACGCGCTCCTGAGCAGCATCCGCCGACGGATCCAGGTTGAACAGATCGGCGATGGCCTGCGCGTGCTCGGCCGAAAGAGGCTTGGAGAAGATTTCTTCAAGTTTCGAAGCAGCCTGTGCATCAGTAAGGTGAACAGTAGGTGGGGAGAGGCCAAGCTTCTTGGCTAAAACCGAAGAGACTCTAGCCTGAGTGGAAGCGCCCTTAAGTTGCTGCAGGGCGAGCCTACCGCTGCGGCGAGGAACGAAAGGCGCTGGCGGGTTGGCGATTGTGGAATCCATCAAGGGGGAAGCCAGCAAAGGCACTGGTAGCCGCCGTTTAGCCCTCCGGCCAAAAGTGATCAAGGGTTTCTCCGGCTCAGGCAATTTAGCACGCCGACGGTAAGTGATTGGAAAATGCGTGATGGCAGAAATGCAAAGAGGTAGATGCAACTGAGCTTGCTAGGCGGTAGAGGAGCGAGCAGGGGAGAAAGAAAACTGGGCTGGGTCCGAAAGGCCTGAAACCAACAGCGCCATCCTGGAGAGCTTGCCACAAGAAACCGGGTGCTGCGAGCAGCTGGGCTGTGCAGATGGCCCAGGAGAAGACTCAAAAAGCCCAAAAGGAGCGACAGTGCCATCGTCAACCTCCAGATAGACGACCGGGTCAACCAAAGCCGGAGGAGAACGGGCCCAGGCAGCAGCCTCGTCATCCATTGGGTCCCAGCGCAGCACCCGAGCAGGGGAAGGTTTGAATGCAAACAAAAGCGACCTGCACATGGACAAGGAGACAAGATCTAGTTTTGTTCGATCTTATGTGACCGATTAGCTTCTGTTGCTAGCTGGATGCATTGATATGAAAGAAAGTTACTCAAGCAGAAAATATTATGTAAGCAACCAAATAATTGAAATAACCAAGGTAATGAGAATTTAGTTGTGAGAATGAACATGCTTACCAAGGAATCTTGCCAGCATGTATGCTTGATTTACCATCATGTATTACCAGGGTAGGGCATGTTGGCACAACATGGTTCCTGCAGGTCGCAGCTTTACTTGTCTGCAGCTATCAATGGAATGTTTTAAGTTCGTGCTGATACACTGCTGGGCAACATCAAGATTCAGCAGTGCAGAAACACGATGAGCAAAAGATATGAACAAGATACAGAACTGCCTGCACAGGAAACATATTGGCCTTCAAGCATTTCCTCTTCACCTGGTCAACAATCCAGCCAATGACGCCTTCAGGTCAGTTTAAAGCATAAACCTATTACTCTATGTTTGATTTGAACATGTATCTCTTGCAACGGAAAAATTATTTTGAGTTGTGTTATTAAATATGTTTCCTGAAATTTTATATTTACACAGGTGGAACGCATTTTCAAAGCACAGGCGGGAGAACTTAACCCAAGGGATTTTACTGAAGTCAATAGGGAATGCCGTGTTTTCAAGTTGCCTACATCTCGTCAACTTAACGAAGACATATTTTATTTCCCCGAGAGGTAATTCCAAGATTCCATGATATAATATTGTTGGTCATAACTGAAGTAGAGTAGAGCATAGAGTAAGCTGAGGATTAACTTTTCAAGACGCTGCAGGCATCCTCCCCCTTCCCCTTTGTCGATCCATTTGTTAGCCAGAAGCAAGAACAAAATCCAAGTTAATTCTGGCCTTGCCATGGCGCTGTGGGGCGGGCTGGGACAGGCGGCAACTGTGGCGCAGCTTGTCGGAGCAGATGTCGGCAGTCTCATCTCCATCATCATGCAAGCAGCGGTGACGGCTAGGCAGAACAAGAAGGAGTGCGAGCAGCTAGCTCGCCGCGTGTTCATGATCGCCGAGCTGCTGCCGCACCTGCAGGATCCAGAGGTGATGTGTCGGCCCGAGATCCGGCGGCCGTTGGTCGGGCTTGACGACACGCTCCGGGAGGCGCACGAGCTTGTGATGTCCTGCCAGGAGAAGAGTGTGGTGCACCGGTTGGTGATGGCAGGGCGGCAGGCTGAGAAATTCAGAGAGGTTCAGAGCAGGATTGACTCATACCTCCTCGTCTTTCCCTTCATCAGCCACATTGACATCACTCGTCGTCTCGATCGAATCTACAAGGTTCTTCTTCCAAACGATGTGACACCGCCATCTCAGGTTGAAAGCTCCCCGACTCATGAGCTGGTACATATTGTTGACCCAGATCTCCTGAAATGGACGGTCCCAAGCCTTTTTATGAAAAGAGAAACTGACCTCTCTGCATATTTGTGTCTTGTCTATACCAGGAATTTGCAGAGAATCTCGCTGAAGAGGTGGCAGCAGCCCATGGTGAGGATGGTGAGAAATTCACCATGGCAGAGATTGAGGCAGCGACCAATAACTTTGCCCAACTAATTGGTCGAGGCGGCGTCAGCAATGTGTACATGGGAAGGCTTCCGGACGGGCTGGAGGTGGCCATCAAGATCTTTACTGACTGTGACAGTAGCAATGAAGAGTTCGTGGCAGAACGCACCATCCTCACACAAATCCGGCACAAGCACATCATCCGCCTTATTGGCTGCTGCTTGGAGCGCCAGCGCTACAAGAAAGAGATGAAGCGTTCCCGATGGTTCTGGAAAAAGAAGATCATGGATGTCGTTGAACCGGTGTTGGAGCCACCCATCCTCGTCTTCGAGCACATGATAAACAGCTCACTTGACAAACACATTCATGGATCGTTGTCATCCTCCTCACCAGTGATGACATCCTGGAGTATGCGCATGGAGATACTGTTGGGTGTGTCGCGGGCTATCGAGTACCTGCATACCCATACTGAGCGGCCAGTGATCCACCGTGACATCAAGCTGTCCAACATCCTGCTCGACAAGGCCTGGGTGCCACGCTTGTCAGATTTTGGGCTAGCGTTCGCCTGGGACGAGATGGAGTGCAGCGATTTGCCCCTCTCCGGCACGCCCGGATACTGCGACCCGGAGTACTTTGCAACGAATATTGCAAAGCCAGCGATAGATTTGTTCAGCTTCGGTGTTGTGATGCTGGAGGTATTGACAGGGATGAAACCAATATTCAGACGGAAGGAAGAGGAAGATGATGATGAAGAGGAAGATGAAGATGAAATATCAGTGTTTCACTTGGAGGAGGGTGGTATCCCCACTAGCTTGGCGTCTTTTGCCGTCCCACTCATAGAGGCTGGAAAGTTGTGGAAGTTGTTGGACAGGCGCCCCACGGCGGAGCCAACTCAGAGGCAACTCCAAGCAGCAGACTTGGTGGCACACACGGCAGCACGTTGTGTGCATTTTGAGGGAAAAGAGCGGCCGGTCATATCAGAAGTCGTGGCCAGCCTCCAGGAAGCGCTCGAGCTCGTCCGTGGAGATGGGTAGCCTGGTGGCGATGCATTTGTTTGTCGATGCCAACTGAATGTGACCATCGATCAATTTTATTTTTTTCTTATGGGGTCCATTAGCTTTTTTTGTTAACTGGAATACTGGATATATACTGCATATGCATCGTTAGGAAAGAAGTCACTGCAAGCAATAAAATGATTGGAATAGCCAGAGTTATGATAATTTGGTAGTGAAAATGTTCATGCTTACCATGGATCTAATCTTGGCGGCATTTATGTTACCTAGTGTAGAAGTATGTGTTGGCACTGAAAATGTTTTCTGCAGCTAAATTCCCTTGTCTGCAACTATATATGAACTCATGTTCATTACAATTGACATGTAAATTTGTCTTCTTGGCGTGCAATGTGTTAACTTTGCGCTGTTACAATGCTGGGGACATGAAGATCAAGCAGTTACTGCATAGGAAAGTCCTGAGCATTGTAGCCTTCTTCCTTCCACCAGCCAGAGGCAGTGACGCGCTATCGCCTTCAGGTCAGTTTAACTCAGAGACATGTTACCTTACCCGGTCACAATATTTCAATGGCATTACAAGTTGTCTCTAGCAACAAAAAAAAAAGTGGTCTCAACCTGTTTCCTGAGCTCAGTTTTATATTTAGAGCAATTTTATAGTACTTGAGTAGATATCAAGAGGTACCAAAATTTTAGTGTAAAATTTGATACATTTTAGTACCTGAAGTGCGGAGCGATACCAAATTAACATTAGAAAAAGACAAAGACTACGGACCGGGGGTCCGTACCAACGGACCCCCGACCGAGCCCACGCGTCCGCGGGAGGTGACCGAGCCACACGCCCCCGCGGTGACCCCGACGCCCCGGTGGGTGGCGATGGCGACGGCGGCGGTGCTCGGTG